>OX402045.1:19004892-19469892 GCA_947859365.1 Archips crataeganus | reverse complement strand
CCCCCAACCCGCTCCTAACCCGCTCCCAACTCGCCCCCAACCCGCTCCCAACCCGCACTTAACCCGCCCCAACCCACTCCCAACCCGCCCCCAACCCGCTACCAACCCGCCCCAAACCCGCAACCTACTCGCCCACCCACCCGCTCCCAACACGCCCCCAACCCGCTCTCAAGCCGCCCCCAACCCGCTCTCAACCCGCCCCCCCAACCGCTCCCAACCCGCCCTATCTAACTGGGCTATCTAACACTGAAAGAATTTTCCAAATCGGAGCAGTAGTTCCCGAGATATAGACGTTTTATTTCCAAAACCCCCGATTTGGAAACTTTCTTCCGCTCCTATTGGTGTTAGCGTGATGATATATAGCTTATAGCCTTCCTCAATAAATGTGCTATGTAACACTGAAAGAATTATTCAAATCGGAGCAGTAGTTCCTGAGATTAGCGCGTTCAAACAAAAAACCTGTTCGATAAATTCTTAAAATAGACGTATCTTTCTTATTTGTGAACCGATTCAAATGAAACAAACACGAAATGTTAATCCAAGAAAATACCAACATATCAGTGAAAACCGCATCCTTCTAGGTTAAGCCGTTTCTGAGATTAGCGCGCACAAACGCACAGACAAACAGACAAACAGACAATAATTCTAAAAATCATTATTTTGGGTTCCATTGCGCTAATAAATAGCCCTAGTGACAATTTTTCTCAAATATCTTCAATGTACAGACACCGACTTGTTACAGATTTATTATATGTAATAGATGAAAGCTCTTAAAACCTCTGTGATTACAAGGTAATGATCACTCATAAAAAAAAATAGTTAAACTATTTTGAATATAGGTGACTTACGTCAACTTGACACTTATTTACTTTAATGTTGTTTATGCAACTGAGTTTTATAGTAACCTGTTGATAAAAATAAAATATTTAGCAATTCAACAATATGTTGTCGGCAGCTAAAGTTCGAATTCATGGGATGCAAGATGAAAATTGGGTTATCAAAGATAAGATTAACCAGTACAGGGGGTTAATAAAACTATACGGTAACCATCTTTATACTTACTTACTAATTTACCTCAATGTAGCCTCAAAGGCTTTGCAAGACTTATTTAAGTAAGTCCTGCTTGTAGCATTATGAGAAGACTCAGGTTGAAGCGCCTCAAATTGAAATCCAAAACAAGGGCCAAATTTAATATTTAAGTGTCAAGTTAATTTAAAAATATACCTACTTTGTTAAGCGGTCAGCTTAGCATTTGATTTAGGGGTACAAAAGGTAGGTAACAAATAAAAAAATATTCTCATTGGTCAGAGGGGCCAAGGCCCCTATGACTCCCGAGGACTCTGACCTGCTCTCATGTATCCATCTTCAAATTAGCTACACTATCGTTACGATAAACCTTCACCTTTTCAAACAGAATAGTCTGATGAACCAATGTCATCAAAAACACATGAAAATGTCATTAAAATTAACTTTTCTGAAAATATTTTCATATCCAAAGGTACTTTTCATAAAGGTACTTTTTTTAGCAAAAAGTTAAAAATAACGAGCCAACCGCTGCACTCGTGTGGGAATTAAGTAATATTTAAATGATATTTAATATTAAATAATGTTGTTAGTCCAGTAGTTTGTTCAAATGGATCAATGTACAGTCAGCAGCAGAAGTGGGTGAGCAGTTGTAGAGTTCAAAATGATCCATGCATCCTCTTATTACCTTTTGGGAGTAGAGTCGTGTGGGGCATTTTCAGTAAATCGTGTACCACGATGAAACTGACGACATTTTTAAGAAAAATGTTTTCATGATGAATCTTATTTTTTAGAGTAAAGTTAATATTCTAAATTTATTGAAATTGTTTTTGGTCCCGCACAAATAAGCTTAGTTTTTTAATTATTGATTAATTTGTCTGACACTGTCATCCAGACCTGTCAGACTTGTGACGATCTAAATAATGTTGAATGTGATTTAAATATGTAAGTATTGTACAGTATTCTTCATTTGTATAGTTGCAAAATATGAATATTTTCAGATAAATAAGTATATCATTTATTTTAAGTAACCGATAGATATTATTAAAAACAAGTTTTAAATTCAATTTTGTGACGAATGATGCCATCACGTTCTTTATTTTCTTACTTGATAGGAATTGTGTAATAAAGTATTTATGAATTGTAATAGTATTTAATTGTTATTTTTGGGTACTTTTACGTAGTAATAAGTCATTAAATAACAAGCGCAAGAAAAATACAATAGAGATCGAATTGAGCAACTGTGCAAGTGGGACAGTCACGAAACTGACAGGCCTAAAATTCTTAGGCCAGGATTACATGATGCGTGTTAAGTAATGAAAAAATAAAAATATATTCATTCGTTTTATTATATTATTATGTTAAGAACACGATCAACAAAAACTAAAACTCACTATTTAATATTTCTACGCGTTCTATTTTACGTAGTCTTTCATTTGCAAAATCATTTATAGCGACGCTCACGTCTCATAATCCGGTCAAATTAGACAAGAAAATAAGAGTGAAGATACATGAATTAACATCAAGCTGAAAATTAGTAAAATTGTTCAAAACATAATTAAAAATAACATGTCAATCAAAACTCCCCATTGTTCCGGCATGTGGAAAAAAAAAATTCAAGGTCAAAGGTAAAAAAAATAGGTTTTTCGCGATTTTCACTGTTTTATCATAAAATGATTTGAGACAGAATTGTAGATCATAAAATTATCTATAATTGGGAATGTCTAAAAAAAATTACCAGTGGTTTTTATATTTTTTTTGTATAGAAAAGTCAATTATAAGAAACTAATTTCAATATTTTGTCACTTAGTTCACTACTTTTTTGAAAATTAATTATTGAAACTATTTTGGTTGATGACGTCAGATTGTAATTGAGGGCTCCCACACTGCCAAATTTCTAAATCTATCTAAATGCGTACGATAAGGCAACCCCTTTAATTATTTTTTGCGTGGTGGTACACTGTAACTAGTGACACTTTACTGGCGCTGTCAAAGTGCTAGATGTCAGGCAGTGGGTCCAAATCAAACTCCGTAGTTATAATCCACGCGTAAATTTGTGAAGAATTCTAACCACACAGAATAAAGTACGACTTGGACCGGTCACGCAATTTACACCAAAGTCAAACGAAGGTCATTGCTTATTTGTTATGTAATAAATTCATTATATAATATTAAAATTAAATAACTACAGAAAACGAGTTAAAAACCATTTATCTCGAAATGGTTTTCGATTTACTATACATTGCAAAAAAATAGACATCCCCAATTAAGATATTATGAGATATCTCAGAAACTGTGGCTCTTAGGAAAAAAAGTAATTCACTCCGAAAGTTCAAAATATTTTTTTTAATCGTTATATATATAACGATTAAAAAAAAATATATTTTGAACTTTCGGAGTGAATATCTCCGAAAATATTCAATTTATCAAATAATTATCTTAGCAAACCCATATTTATTTTCAAATACCTATTCAATGGTACCATACACGTGTCCTGACGCGAGTTTAACATTTTTTACCCATCTCAAAAAGTGCACAACGCCGCTAAAGAAGTTTTCACTTCAAAAACCGCATTCAAATCGGTCCACCCGTTTAAGAGCTACAGTGCGACAGACAGACACATAGACCGACATACAAACAGACAGACAGACACACATAGCGGTTAAACTTGTAACACCCCTCTTTTGTCGTCGGGGGTTAAAAAACTAGACTACCGTTTAAATTCATGTACTAGGGGCGTTCAATAAAAAGTGAGAATGAGTATGTTATAAACAACATTTACTAAATGTCATTTTAATTTTCGACATAGTCACCTTTTAGCATAATACACTTAGTATATCTTTTTTCTAAACTTAAAATTCCATTTTTAAAAAATATCTCATCTTGAGTACTTAAAAAATCTTGTATTGCAGCGACTACCGCGTCGTCGTCTTCAAATTTCTGGCCTCTCAGGTATTGTTTCAATCTCGGAAATAGGTAGAAATCACTGGGAGCGAGATTTGGTGAATACGGAGGATGCTTAAGGATATCGAACCCAGCATCACGAATTGCAGCCATTGCAACGGCGGACTTGTGTGCCGGGGCATTGTCCTGGTGGAACAGCACAACTTTCGAGAGTTTACCTCGCCGTTTTTCGCGGATCTCATTGCGCAATGTTGCTATTTGTTTGGCGTATAATGTGCCCGTAATAGTGGCTCCATGCTCGAGATACTCAATCATTAATACCCCTTTACCATCCCAAAAAACAGAGCCCATGACCTTACCGGCAGATGGGCTCACCTTGAATTTCTTCGGAGTTGGAGATAATGGCCTTTTCCATGTCATAGACTGCAGTTTCATTTCTGGGTCGTAATGATGGAGCCATGTTTCGTCCATTGTTATAAATCGCGCCAAAAAAAGTTCCCGGTCTTGCTGCATCAGGTTCAAAGCTTCTTGACAAATCTCTAGTCTAGTTTGTTTTTGCGTGTCAGTAAGCATTCTTCGTACCCAACGCGCAGATATCTTTTTCATACCCAAGCGTTCATGTAAAATATTATGCACGCTCCCCGTTGAAATCTTTACATTTTCAGCAATAAAACGAACCGTGACACGACGATCCGCCAAAACTGAGTTTTCGACTTTTTTCACAATTTCTTCAGTTACTGCTGTAGTAGGGCGTCCGGAGCGGGGGTCGTCCGTTGTCGATGTTCTTCCACGTCTAAATTCGGCGCACCAACGTGCGACTGTCGAATACGGAGGAGCATTAGACCCTAAAGTGTCCCGCATATCCAAATTGACTTGGTCCGTAGAAAAATTTTTCAAATACAAGTATTTGATAACGGCGCGCAGTTCAATTTTCTCAATTTTCGCTAACGTACTCAATAGCATCGCAAAGAAATTACCGTATATTTTTTTAAACAAAAGACAGTTAGTTTTTTTTTCATAGCAATCAGCTAGATAGATTAGCTTTACTGGCCAGTATTTAATTTCGTAATATTAAAAGAGTTTGCATCTCATTCTCACTTTATATTGAACGCCCCTCGTATATGAAACGATCAAAGATTCTGAGTAAATAAAAGTAAGATCTTCTTTGTCGGTATCACTCTTGACAGAGTGGTCGTGGTCATCAATTCAGGTGTTGCTGGCAAGCTTCACAACACGCCGCCACTCCTCTCTGATGGCCGCCTTCCTCGTGCATTCATGTAGTGATGATGAGCCATTTACTGCCGCTTTTATTTGGTCAGCCCACCTCATAGGCGATCTTCCTCGTGGCCTGGTACCCTCAACCTTTCCCTGGACCACAAGTCGCTCAATAGCCACCTCGCCTCGGCGGCATACGTGACCAAAAAAGGTGAGGATATGAGATTGAACCAAAGATGATAAACGCTGCTTGATGCTGAGTTCTCGAAGTATAGACTCGTTGGTACGGAATTCAGTCCACGATACTCCGAGCATTCTCTTCCAGCACCACATCTCTAGGGCGTCTATCTTCTTCTTCTCTACTTCTCGCAGGGTCCACGTTTCTGCGGCGTACAAGAATATGGGGAATACAAGTGCTCGAACTAGCCGGATTTTTGTGGCTCTATAAATATTATGTTGCGATAGCTAATAGTATAAATATAATAACATATTATGTTGCGATTCCTCCATATTTTCCTTAACTTGTCCATCGCAGACCTAGAAATTGCCATACGCCTCTTCACTTCGTCGATACATCCACCGTTGTTCGTAATCAAGGCTCCTAGATAAATGTATGATTTCACCACATCACAATTAGCAATTTGCGTAGTTTCTGGAGAATTGTTGTTTAAGCGGTCGACAATCATCATTTTTGTTTTATTCCGGTTTATCTTAAGTCCGAACACGTTCCATCTTGCCGAGAAGTTCCTCCATGTGCTGGGTACTGGTGGCGAACAAAGTGGTATCGTCTGCATATCGTAGGTTCGAGATCTTCAAACCACCGATCGAGATGCCATCTGTCCAATCTTCAAGTGTAATCCTCATTATCAGCTCTGTGTACACATTGAACAGTAGTGGAGAAATAATACATCCCTGACGGACTCCGGCGCTGGGGTGGAAGTGATTCGATTGAACGTCATCTGTGCGTACTGAGGCTGTGCTATCCTCATACAGTCTTCGCAGGAGGTGTACCAGGTGTTTTGGAACACCCATTGCCGTCAACATTTCCCACAGTTTGGGCCATTTGACAGAGTCGAACGCCAAAGAGAAGTCCACAAAGCATATGTAGGCGGGCTTGTTGAATTCTCTGGCTTTCTCTATAATTTATCGAACTGTCAAAATTTGCTCCCGGGTTCCCCTCCCCTTAACAAAACCAGCCTGTTCAGGAGCAATTTCTTTGCTCAAGTAGGGCTTTAGACTTGTTTAATACGTGCAGTAAAATCTTGCTTGCGTGGGAGATAAGAGCAATAAGTCGGTAATTACTGCACGTCTTGGTGGAACCCTTCTTGGAAAAGTAAGATAATAATATCGGGAGTACACATGGAGTGAACGCCTATACGAGGGGCATTCAATATAAAGTGAGAATGAGATGCAAACTCTTTTAATATTACGAAATTAAATACTGGCCGGTAAAGCTAATCTATCTAGCTGATTGCTATGAAAAAAAAACTGTCTTTTGTTTAAAAAAATATACGGTAGTTTCTTTGCAATGCTATTGAGTACGTTAGCGAAAATGGAGAAAATTGAACTGAGCGCCGTTATCAAATACTTGTGTTTAAAAATTTTTTCTACGGACCAAGTCAATTTGGATTTGCGGGACACTTTAGGGTCTAATGCTCCTCCGTATTCGACAGTCGCACGTTGGTGCGCCGAATTTAGACGTGGAAGAACATCGACAATGGACGAACCCCGCTCCGGACGCCCTACTACAGCAGTAACTGAAGAAATTGTGAAAAAAGTCGAAAACTCAGTTTTGGCGGATCGTCGTGTCACGGTTCGTTTTATTGCTGAAAATGTAAAGATTTCAACGGGGAGCGTGCATAATATTTTACATGAACGCTTGGGTATGAAAAAGGTATCTGCGCGTTGGGTACCAAGAATGCTTACTGACACGCAAAAACTAACTAGACTAGAGATTTGTCAAGAAGCTTTGAACCTGATGCAGCAAGACCGGGAACTTTTTTTGGCGCGATTTATAACAATGGACGAAACATGGCTCCATCATTACGACCCAGAAACGAAACTGCAGTCTATGACATGGAAAAGCCATCATCTCCAACTCCGAAGAAATTCAAGGAGAGCCCATCTGCCGGTAAGGTCATGGGCTCTGTATTTTGGGATGGTTAAGGGGTATTAATGATTGAGTATCTCGAGCATGGAGCCACTATTACGGGCACATTATACGCCAAACAAATAGCAACATTGCGCAATGAGATCCGCGAAAAAAGGCGAGGTAAACTCTCCAAAGTTGTGCTGTTCTACCAGGACAATGCCCCGGCACACAAGTCCGCCGTTGCAATGGCTGCAATTCGTGATGCTGGGTTCGATATCCTTAAGCATCCTCCGTATTCACCAGATCTCGCTCCCAGTGATTTCTACCTATTTCCGAGATTGAAACAATACCTGAGAGGCCAGAAATTTGAAGACGACGACGCGGTAGTCGCTGCAGTTCAAGATTTTTTAAGTACTCAAGATGAGACCTTTTTTAAAAATGGAATTTTAAGTTTAGAAAAAATATATACTAAGTGTATTATGCTAAAAGATGACTCTGTCGAAAAATAAAATGACATTTAGTAAAAGTTGTTTATAACATACTCATTCTCACTTTTTATTGAACGCCCCTAGTATAACACACCTTAATGGCGTCAGTTTTGTGACATTAGCGGTCATCCTATAAGTGACGGACCGATATGTCACAAAACTGACATCACATTTTACTATTCTATTTGAAATATAATTCTGAACTCATTTTACGGTATTTGACTATGGTTCTTATGAAAAACAGTTGAGAGTTTATCGTTTTCTTTCTAAACAATTTTAGTGTTACGTAACAGCTACTGATATTATAGAAAATTAATCACAAACCTGACTGACGAAACGTGCACGGTACCCAGTCCACTGACAAAAACTTACTTCACGCCGCACTTTCGCATACTGGACAGGCTCTATACTACGAAGCGCGAAATTCGAACTTCGTTTCATGCCGTTCCGCTCACACTAATGGTATTTATTACGAGAGTGAGAGGGGCCGCACGATCCGAACTTCGAACTTCGAATTTCGTAGTAACCCCCCAGTTTAAAACTGATGGCCGGGCCCTATACTACAAAGCGCGAAATTCGAACTTCGTTTCATGCCGTTCCGCTCACACTAATTGTATTTATTACGAGAGTGAGAGGGACCGCACGATCCAAACTTCGAACTTCGAATTTCGTAGTAACCCCCCGGTTGTCTCATGGTAGTAATGTTGCCATTTCCAAAAGAATTTAGCGGGTTGGTAGAATTTTTACTGTAGTTACGATCGTCACAAAGTTCACATGTCAGGTGGCACCAGTTTCAAGCAGTTTATTAAAATTTAGTTTTTAATTAAAAGCAGTAAGATTCAATTCAGATAACTTTGTCATGTGACGTGCAAACTACAATATTTTAATACTCTATAAAAAGTACAGCACGTTTGGTAGTAAATTTTTTCATGTTACAACATACAAAAAGTTAAAGTTGGGGAGGGACACGTTAAAAATTGATACCCACGCTGCTTAAAAAAATAAAAAAAATTACAATATGCGTATCTTACGGACAATTATTGATGAAAACATTAAATAAATATAATATACTTACTATGAGTCTACATTGTTCAAATCATGATAACTTAATATTTCACCAAGTAAACATTTTTTGAACTCGAGGGACATCGTAAAATCGGGGGGTACACGTAAAAGTGAAAATGCCCGTGTAGATCATTTTGAGCTTCTCTACCGCCCGTCCACTTCTGTTGCTGACTGTACTGTACTAAAGGAGGTCGCGCGTGAGCATAATATAAAATGCCCGTGTAGATCATTTTGAGCTTCACTACCGCCCGTCCACTTCTGTTGCTGACTGTACTGTACTAAAGGAGGTCGCGCGTGACCATAATATAAAATGCCCGTGTAGATCATTTTGAGCTTCACTACCGCCCGTCCACTTCTGTTGCTGACTGTACTGTACTAAAGGAGGTCGCGCGTGACCATAATATAAAATGCCCGTGTAGATCATTTTGAGCTTCACTACCACCCGTCCACTTCTGTTGCTGACTGTACTGTACTAAAGGAGGTCGCGCGTGACCATAATATAAAATGCCCGTGTAGATCATTTTGAGCTTCACTACCGCCCGTCCACTTCTGTTGCTGACTGTACTGTACTAAAGGAGGTCGCGCGTGACCATAATATAAAATGCCCGTGTAGATCATTTTGAGCTTCACTACCGCCCGTCCACTTCTGTTGCTGACTGTACTGTACTAAAGGAGGTCGCGCGTGACCATAATATAAAATGCCCGTGTAGATCATTTTGAGCTTCACTACCGCCCGTCCACTTCTGTTGCTGACTGTACTGTACTAAAGGAGGTCGCGCGTGACCATAATATAAAATGCCCGTGTAGATCATTTTGAGCTTCACTACCGCCCGTCCACTTCTGTTGCTGACTGTACTGTACTAAAGGAGGTCGCGCGTGACCATAATATACGCGGCGACGCTAACCCTCCCGTTGATTGTTCCCGTCCCCCGTCGCCTGCGCACGTTCCTAAACCTAAATTTCGATCGTTCAGAAACTTTTTTGTTCTTTAGAAGTTTAATTAAGGGAAGAAGGAGTCTCCAAACTAAGGAGTGAAAAGAAACAATTAGTATTTGACGATTTCAACCATTTAAGTAATAAAATAAAGTAACTAAATGTACTTACCTACTTATTAAGAGCTGTACAACACTATGGTTGCAATAAACGATTATGAATTTCGACAAAACGATAATATATCCGAATTTCGTGGCCATAAGAGGTTAAGCAGATAATTAAAAGTTTGTGACTCAGTGAAACAGAGTGTACCTAAGTTAAATAATATACTTAGTTCCAAACTAGGAATTGACATTAATTTAATAAAACCTGTATAAATATCAAAATTTTGCTTATTATGTATGGGGATTCCTATCCTACCTAGGCTATAGGTAACGCCACTAGAGTTGAGGTCACGCACACAACAACATCTCATGTAATGACGGCGGGATTTTGACGTTTATTCGTACCGATAGCAAGTTCAACAGACTCAACAGTGAATCAAGATTGACTAAAAACTTCTTCAACCTATTTCGAAAAGAATTATTTAAGACACATCTAGTTCAAACAAAACAGAAAATAAAATATTTTGATCTATTTTATTTAAATCCAATAAGCATATTTTTCGCTTTTTATAAAATACCGATTTTTTGTTGCAAATATTTCTTATCACTTTCAAATTGTTTTATTTCAAAAATAGGTTAAGTATATTATGATAAAAGAAAAATTTTAATATGAATAGTATTGCGTAGGCATTTTACCGTAAGATCATATAATACACATTTTCATTCACTCACTCATTTCATTCATTCACTACTTTTTTGCAATCAGTACTTTATGTAGCTGTGTGTGTAATCATTCGTCTCAACTCTCGTGGCGTTACCTATACGAGGCATGCCGAGTTGAGTTATTACTATACCTATAGATATTATACTTATATACAAACATTTTTCTACGAGTAAAAAACAAATAAGATCAACAGATGTCTAAAAATAATTCGACACACCGTGAAAATTTCATAGCTTTAATCTTTCAGGAATCAAATTGTTTTCCGTTTTATTAAACGATATTAACAATGCCTTGTGGAGCCCTTTATTATTTAGGTACTTAGGTATTATAATTTCACGTACTTTTCTGATATTATAATTTACAGATTAAAGTAAGTACTTGCAGAAGAAAAATAACTTATTTAAGAACACCGATGATTGATGGATAATGGCAGAGTAGTTCAGTTCAGTTCAGTTCTTTATTTGCAATAAATTGAGTGTGATACACAAGGATGGTACAAAAATATAAAATAGTCTCAACACAATTTTGCCAATACGGCGTAGCAAGTAATACAAAGCAAAAAATATGAATAATGGTATTTAAACTTAACATGCAACATTTTACCTATAATATTCATTTAGATCGTATGGACACAGATCAATAAGGTATTTCTTTAGAGAAGTCACGAATTTAGCATAAGGTACTTTACCAAGTACTAACTTTAATGAATGTACCAAAATTATACCTTTATCGGCTTTTGCCACCACCACCACACCATGCTGGCAAGTATTTACTGAAAAGCATAGCATACGAAAGTAATAATCACACTTGTCAATCTAGTAAGTAAAACCCATGTTAAAGCTGACAAGAGAATTGTTGGCCGCGGTGTACAATCAACCAATGAAAGAACAAAAGTTCCTAATGACATGTATTGCACGTCATGTTTACATGGCCATTAACGATTTCGATACAAATGACTACCCGCCGACTTATCATCGACACCTTTAATATTTTTCGAGCGCCAAAATTAGCAGTCAATAAAAACAGTGCGTGGAGTCCCTCCGTGCGGAAGAAGTGAAACTTCATAATAAACCAACCCGCTCCCAACCCGCTCCCAATCCGCCCCCAACCCGCTCCTAACCCGCCCCTAACCCGCCCCCAACCCGCCCCCAACCCGCTCCCAACCCGCCCCCAACCCGCCCCCAACCCGCCCCCAACCCGTCCCCAACCCGCTCCCAACTCACCCCCCACCCGCTCCCAACCTGCTCTCAACCCGCCCCCAATCCACTCCCAACCCGCCCCCAACCCGCTCCCAACCCGCCCCCAACCCGCTCCCAACCCACCCCCAACCAGCTCTCAAGTGCCTATAGAAGTTTTACTTCAAAAACGAACTTCTCGTAAACTTCAACTTACGTTGCGTTGCTTTGCGTTGCGTTGCGTATTTAACGCAACGCTTGTTGGAAGTCGCATTAGAAGTTTCACTTCAAAAATGTAATTTTACATGATACATAAGTACAAGGAAAAAATATACTTAGGCTATAATAGTACATTACTACATAAGCCGGGAAGTAAGGGGTTGCCGGCCGAGAAGGCATGATACGAGGCCGGCAATCCCTGTTCCGGCCGAGGCTTGTATAACTTACGTGCTTTTCTCGAACATGCAATGAAATAAATAAAAAGCTTCAAGAAAACAGTATTTTAAGATATTTTCCCGTTTCCCCGTTTTTACCCTTGGACACAGAGCACAAACCGTGCGGGTCATAAAAAAACTGGCCAAGTGCGAGTCGGACTCGCGCACGAAGGGTGCCGTACTATTATCTATAAAAACGGTAAAAAATCAAGTCTGTTGTAAGGGAGCCCCCTTAAATAATTGTTTTATTTTAATTAAACTATTTATTTTTAAAGTGAATATATAACTAAATATTCTGTGAATATTTCAAGCGGCTACCGGTTGCCGTTAGCAATATCGAGCAAAAACGAGCAAAAAAATCACGTTTGTTGTATGGGAGCCTCCTTAAATATTTATATTATTTTGCTTTTTAGTATTTAATTTTGTTGTTATATCAGCAACCGAAATACATCATCTGTGAAAATTTTCTACTGTCTAGCTATCACGGTTCATATCATAAGATACAGCCTGGTGACAGACGGACAGACGGACGGACAGCGCAGCCTCAGTAATAGGGTCCCGTTTTTACCCTTTGGGCACGGAACCCTAAAAAAAGCTGATGGCCTTCTTGTAGTCAATGCTTTGTAATAATAATACTTAATTAAAAAAAACGACACGTGTCAATTCTGACAACTGAGACTTAACCTATTTACATTTGCAAAGAAAGCAACTATTGTCTAAGTATGTTTTTTTTAGGGCTGAATGCCATGATGCCATAGACCTATAATCGTCATGATGCTGTGTCACATGAAACAATAGACGATCGCTTTCCCGGCCAAAGCCTGCATTTCTGTATGAAAATCCATTACATAGCACTCGTCTAACCGCGCCCGCAACGTGATACGTCCCGGCCTATTATTTGGAACGTAAAGCTGCGTACGGACTGCGCGCACTCGGGTACGCGTACCCGGGCTTGCGTGTCCTGGAACGCCATGTCCGAACGCCATGTACGGGTACACTGTACACGTACATGTACACGTACACGTACACTGTACGCGTACATGTACACGTACTGTACACGTACACGTACACTGTACGCGTACATGGCGTACGGACATGGCGTTCCAGGACACGCAAGCCCGGGTACGCGTACCCGAGTGCGCGCAGTCCGTACGCAGCTTCAGGTTAAAATTTTATTGCATCTTTGAGAAAAATATGTTTAGGCCTAGGCCGGGAAAGCGATCGTCTATTGTTTCATGTGACACAGCATCATGTCGTTTAATGTAGATCTATGGCATCATGGCATTTAGCCATTAAAAAAAAACTACTTATAAGCAATATTTGCGTTTTGGTTCATTATGAGATTTATGACATTCTGTCACTACGCGCTTATGAAAATTTATGAATTATTTGTTTTCTATCTGTCTAACAAGACACATCTATCTATCTTGTTTTAAATCTGAGTTGGAAATGGATTGAAATAAATAGTAATAAATATGTTAATACAATACAATACAATACAATACAATACAATGACTCTTTATTGTACACCAGGAATAGAAAGCAATACAGAAAACAGGTACACAGAGAGTAAGTTACAAGGTAAGCAATAGGCATATTAGGTATATTAAATATGTTAATTATATTTTTATCTAGTTTACTTGTCTAGAAATAAACCTTTAATTTTTTGGAGTTTTGAAATTTATTTCCATGCATGTTTGAGAAAAGCACTATACAATACAAGCCTCGGCCGGCAACCCCTTACTTCCCGTCCTCTGCAGTAACGTACTATATTTATATTTCTCAGACGTTGTTACGGCAAACGGACATTATTTTTCTTTGATAAGGTTTTAGGTGGTTTTAGAACCCAAACACAAAGAGAGTGAACGCGATCGCGAAGGCTCGCTCATGTGACAATGTAGACTCTGTAGTAGGTCACAAGACTTTCAAGGGTGATTCTTCGAGGTCGTGATTTTTGTTTTATTCCTCTGTCGTATTTTTTTTTACTTATTTGACAGAAAAATTCAAGCTCCCATGAAAATAGATTTGTTCAGTAACATAAATATTGTTTTGGCACTCATTTTTATGAAACCATTTTGAAAATAATTAACATTTTAGTTTTTGTGTCCAGAGGAATAAAAATAGTAGTAAAAATATACGTTAAATAATTAATAAAAAAATATAAATAGTAATTAGACGTAAAAATTAACAATCTAGGTACCTAATTTTTCTTGAAAACATTTTCTGTGCTTATTATTTGTACTTACATACTCACCGGCAAATCTAACCGCCCGCTTTAATACGTCACATAAAACTACCTTGAAATTTTATTTTTTTACTGTTAAGGCATGTTTTATTTCAAAATAACTAAGTAAACTGTACTTTTATTCATAAACTACTATGAAAACTGTATTTTTTTTATTTCATTGTCCATTTATCCATAGGAATAAAGGACAGAGGAATAAAAAAAGTAAATAAAAATACTGATGATTCATAATACGAACATTCTGGAAGGTTGCCGTTAATACTATAGAAAGGTAGTACTAAAAGCAGTGAATCAGGCATAATTAAAAAAAAAATAAGGGTTATACAAGCGTCAAAAAACCTGGCAGAGTAATAAAAATGTTACCTGCACCAAGGACAGAGAAATAAAATATTTACCTTCGTACCTCTGGAGCTAATTGCACCAGCTGAAATATCCACTACTAGACATGTTCGAAACGCGAGTAAAAACAGCCCACGTGTGAATTTATCACCAGTTTCTTAATTTTTCTTTATGAAACAACTGATTGAAACGCGCTCCAGAGTAATAAAGAATTTACGCCGGACACATCTTATTTCCTCAGCTATAAAGTTAATACTACAAGTAAAAATTATTCATCAGTTGTTTATTACGTAACAACTAATATTCTTTGAATGTGGTCACTCAACATAATGTTACAGTTCACTGATTCCGAGATATTATCGTATGTTTTCATGAAAATGGGGAACGGAGACGACAGAGTAGTAAAAATCATGGTGTTAATTATTTTTTTGTAAATAATTAGAACCAGTTACACAAAACTGACATAAGTCCCAGTTAAATACAGATATATGCTACCTCTGAAAAAAAAATCAAACTTCTAAACTGAAGGGTTCATTAAAATTAGCCCGCGGACATCGAAAATCGGGGCCTCGAAGAATCACCCTCAATTGGCTCGTACTGCTGGCGTATTGGCTGTTGGCTCGTAACGTGACTTTCAATTGGTTTCGTATTGGCTCGTTTGGATTAATCGTATTTGGGCAGAAAAGTAATTCGCCTGATTCGGATTTGACCTGAAAAGCGTTTTACCTGATTCGCACTTAGTCAGAACGCATTACGACAGAAACTCATCAATCCTAACACGCAGTTGGCCATAAACGCTGTACACCATAAACTCAATTGGTCATATAAGAATTTGGCCAGAACGCATTACGACAGAAACTCATCACTCCTAAAACGCAGTTGACCATAAAAGCTGTACACCATAAACTCAATTGGTCATATAAGAATTTGGCCAGAACGCATTACGACAGAAACTCATCACTCCTAACACGCAGATGACCATAATATTTATACACCATAAACTCAATTGGTCGTATAAGAATTTGGCCAGAACGCATTATGACAGAAACAGAACTCATCAGACCGGTAGGGAGATTACGTTTCTTTTTTCCGTTAGAAAATATTTCCGAATTATACGAAATTCGTATGGTCCGAAAATATTTCCGAACGGAATCCAGATACTTAATCGCCCCACAGATACGCTTTAGTTCATGTAGCCAAGTTTACGGAACCCAACCTTAACATAACATAACCTAACACACGAGACTACTTTCTATCCAGAAATAAATGCAAATGCTTCGCGGAGCTCCTATTCTGCATGGTGTTTTGGTGTTGATGCAATCCTAACCTGACTTAACCTATTCATCTCGATAGACCTAAGCTTCTTAAATGGTTCTGTTATGGCGGGGGGCTCCGCCCCCGTACCCCCAGTTGCCAGCCGGAAACCTGTCAAATTAGGGCAGGCGCTCACTGACGGCATGGCACGGCATGGCACGGCATGGCACGGCAAAGGATTTTATTACTATCAAGTTATTTTGAATCTTATTTCAATGAGTTTAGAATTCATGTTACTTTATTTCAATACCACGATGCCGCGACGTGCCGAGGGATGCTGCGGTAAAATTCATATGTAACCTGCCGTGCCATGCCGTGCTATGCCGTCAGTGAGCGCCGGCCCTAACAGCATCTCGATGAAATGTGTTGTCATAGAAACGTAGGTATTATCAAGTATGTAACACTGGTGAAACGATTTTCAGTGTTATAAGAATTTTAGGAACTGAAACTTACGATGAACCAAAATTGTAGTAAAGGTGATTCGATGAACGGCTATGTCGATATACAAATAAAATGATGAAGTAAAATTCGAAGAGTTGATTCTTGTGTAAAAGGTAATTCGAGCAATTGTATGAGTGATGTAATGAAGTTCGATGAATGATTCCTATGTGTTAGTAAAATTCTGCGAATAGTGTTATGGGAAACGAAAATCAAGGAAACTATTTTCGGTAAAATGATGGTTTACCCTTTCACTTATATACCTACCTCCCTCCCAAGCAAACTACTGAACCAATTTTACAAAGTGGTATTTGGTTTCTCCCATAAAGTTCATAATTTCGTCATTTTTCTTGTACGAAGATCCTATATGTTTCACTCGTTATTCGAGCCTAAATCAAGAGAAAGAGATGTAAGGTATGGTTTTCAATTTTCTAATCAGTTTGCGTTTCTGTCGAACTAGGATAGGCGTTATTACGTTTAATGAGTATGAACTAATCGCGATCCTTTTACTTTTCTTTACAAGTGCGTTACAGGCAATGTGCGATTCTGGCCACATGAGAGCTGTCCAATCGCGATAATGGCCAGATGCGAGTCTGTACTTATACTTTTCTTTACAAGTGCGTTACAGGCAACGTGCTATTCTGGCCACATGAGAGCTGTCCAATCGCGATAATAGCCAGATGCGAGTCTGTCCTTTTACTTTTCTTTACAAGTGCGTTACAGGCAACGTGCTATTCTGGCCACATGAGAGCTGTCCAATCGCGATAATGGCCAGATGCGAACCAGGTGAATTACGTTTCTGCCCAAATACGATTAATCCGCTCGTTTATGCATCAAAATCAAAAACAAATAGAAAAAAAAAAAACATTTTGGGTAGGTCTCCAGAAATTAACCGAAAATAATACATAAATGGTACCACGTCGCTCACAATAGTTATTTGTTATACAAGGGGGGAAAGTTGTATTTTACCTGCGAGTGTTCATTTTGAAACACGAGCTATCGAAAGGATTCTATGATTGACCACGAGCGAAGCGAGTGGTTCAAAAATAGAATCCTTTCGATAGCGAGTGCTTCAACACACGAGACGTAAAACAATATTTTTTAGTCAATGTTTATCCTTGCCCGCCCCTAGAGTAGACCATTCGTCTTTCGTTGAGAAGTCCTCTGGAAACGAATGAAAATATTAATGAATCTGCGAGCCCTTCCGTTCTGGCGATGTAGTAGAGACTTGTTTAAAAAAACCGGCCAAGAGCGTGTCGGACACGCACAAGGTAGGGTTCCGTAGCCATTACAAGAAAATCAAGTAATATTTTTCTAAGGATTTCGTATGTGTACGGAATCATTCAAGTTTAGGTATGTTTTATACCTTAGGCTACTATTTACTCTTAAACTACAAATAATTTCCAAGCAATCTTAGCCGCTATAATTTTCCTAGTAAATTTGATATATTTACTACCATTCTGAATTTTTTCAAATTTTTCCACTCTACAGTTTAGATTTTAGAGGGGGGGGGGGACGCTCGATTTTAATGAAAATTTTCACTTTAAAGTTGAATATTTCGCAAACAGATCACTGAATAGAAAAATCATGTTAGCAACCCCGCAATGGTTTTAAAAGACCTATCAAACGATACCCCACATTATAGGATTAGTCGAGAAAAAAAAATCACCCCCCCTTTACGTATATGGGAGGTACCCTAAAAAAAATAATTTTTTTATTTTTTATTTTACCACTTTGTTGGCGTGACTGATATGTATATTCATGTCAAATTACAGCTTTCTAGTACTAACGATCTCTGAGCTTAGCCGCGGACAGACAGACAGACGGACAGACATGGCGAAACTATAAGGGTTCCTAGTTGACTACGGAACCCTAAAAATGAGTAGGTACCTACCTGGGTAACTGAATTAGCTGGGTATTTGAATAAGCGGAAATTTGGTTTTCCCGGAGATGAGATTTAATTAAATTGATTTTTTCAATCATTTTCGAGATCCCAAGACTTAAATACTCATACATAATAAAATTCTGTCATAAAATTAATCCGGAATATTTCTGTCGATGACTGGGTTAGTTTGACGGAACACCACTCTAACTGTTTTTCAGGATTTCTTAATGTGGTTGTATAAACGCGAAAGTTTTCGTATGGATTAATGAATGGTTGTTTGTTAGGTACTCTTTCACGCTAAAACGGTTTGACGGATTCTGATGAAAATTAGTAGGTACACAGATAGGTTAGAACTTGGATGAACATCCATAAAACTTACCGGAACAAAACAATGCATAGTTCCCGCGGGATTACTATCGCAAAGGAGTCGCAGGCAACTAGTACCTATTATGAACGCGATAGTTTGTATGGATGGATGTGTGGATGTTTGTTACTCTTTCACGCTAAAATGGTTGGACTGATTTGGATGAAAATTTGCTATGTAGATAACTGGACGTCTGGAATAACGCAAAGACTTTTATAGGTACCGATATTCCCACGGGGTTGGGATAAAATCCCGAAATGTCAACCGCTGGGCTTAGAGACATGAAATTTGGCACGGATGTTTTTTATGGAATTTTAATCTAGGACACTATGTAATTTTTGGGAATTTCCACGGGGACTTTTGGGGATTCCGGAATTTCAATTTGACCATCGTTAGGTATGCAGGTCGCTGAACGTGTGGAATAGCACATAGGCTACTTTTTACCTCGATACTACTAATACTTGTGTGCTTAAAATATTTACTGTTCACGGAAAAATCATGAATTTTCTTAGAAAAGTAGCTGTATCTACGGATCCTTTTCTAAGAAAGTTCTATGCCCTGGAATGCTTTGTGCATAGTACCTACTTAGGTACTGAATAACCGGTTTCATACAATTTCATATATACTCGTACAGTTTCCTCACCCATTATACTGCAATGATTGAATCAGGATTGAACCCATGGGTCACAGGGGCCCTGACCCCCTTTCATTTACATCACCATAGATATGGAAAACACCAACAAAAGGATATGGATATTTTGTTCGGTTCACAGCCTCCACATAAGCATATTCTGCCGTGCAAAGCGCAAAAGCGGTATCTCAAAAAAAATCGTGATGTAGATTTTTGTGGCATCGGATAGCTTAAAAAAAATACGCATCCAATAAACTAAGCCAATAGCGGCATCATTAAAATATCTGAAAAAACCCTTAGAAAAGTTTTCCCTATCTCAGTTTTACCTGAAATCACTAAGAGAATTAGAAGTATATGTACTTATCAATAATACGGAGGTGAATAGCCGTATATTATTTTCATCGCCAAAAAATTTAAAACAACTAGGTTATCCATTGGAATAAATAAAAGAAAATTATTTTTACAAAACATTGATTTTCTCGAAACTCACTTTCACTGAGATACCGTTTTTGCGCTTAGCACGCCAATATTGTTTTTTTTAAATCTTGGGGTGCGTGGTCGAATGGTTACGGACTGCGCGCACTCGGGTACGCGTACCCGGGCTTGCGTGTCCTGGAACGCCATATACGTACGCCATGTACGCGTACAGTGTACGTGTATAGTACGTGTACATGTACGTGTACAGTGTACGCGTACGCGTACCCGAGTGCGCGCAGTCCGTACGCGGCTTTACTGTGAAATACCTATCATTCTATCATGCTCAGAACGCGACCGCAAGATCCATGAGGGTGATCTGGCGAAGCAGAAGAAACGGTACTGCCGCGATATCCGGCAGCTGCGCAAAGACATCACCACCCGGCGGGATGAGCTCGGCGTGGCCGTCTACGGAGACAAGCAGTTCCTCAGGAACGCCTTCCAGGAGCACCGCCGGCTGCAACTCACCTACATGAACAGTCAGGCCGACGTAACTATACATACGATCACATACTTTAATTGATGAGCCACTTTCCACTGTTCGCATATTTTAGCCGTGTAGTGCAAATCGGATTTAGTCGCTTATCTTGATTTGCATTACACTGCTAAAATAGTAACATTGGCAAGTGGCTCGTCAATTAGGCTGCGTATCCACCGGAGCTGTGCGAGGATGCGTTGCAAGGGATGTGTCTGTCATGAACCAATAGAAACACTTCATTTTACATCCCTCGCAACGCATCCTCGCACATCTCTGGTGGAAACGCAGCCTTAAAGTCCGTGACCGTACAAACATTATGACATATATCACAGTCGGAATAATTTACGTATCCCATGGAAGTAATAAGTACTACGTACAACGGGAATGAGCTGTTCTCGCAAAATTGAAGCCGAACGAGAGCTCAGTAACTGTACCTTTTATCCCTCTCTGGCGATGTTTGATTGGTTGGATGATTCATGTGGGGTTGTCAGGTCAGGTGTCCGTATTTCATACAAATAAAAGAAAACCTATACGCCAATCGCAAAATTTCTGCGTTAATAAGGCTTTACACGTAGCAACAAATAATAATATTGCTTTAACATGTTGGTAATAATTTATTATTTATATTTATAAACATTTTAGAAGTAAATGTTTTTACTTCATTACATTACATCAATCGCATATTTTTCTACAAAAAACGACAGGATTGAAATCAACTTAACTCTGGCAACTCTAAGTCACTGTTAGAACGGGACACAGCGTTCAGTGGTTGCCCTCCTCACTCGGCTTCATTTTTATTTTGCGCGCAACAAGACTCTTATGACCTTGGCATTAGGTTTTATTTTCTTTATTTTAGCTGCAAGATGCACAGATAGAGCTCATTCCCGTTGTACGTAGTTATTACTTCCATGACGTATCCACAGCCCTCTCGCAAAAAAGGCTCGTCGTAAGCTGCGTACAGCTGCGTACGGACTGCGTGCACTCGGGAACGCGTACCCGGGCTTGCGTGTCCTGGAACGCCATGTCCGTACGTCATGTACGCGTACACTGTACACGTACACGTACACGTACACGTACTGTACACGTAGACGTACACTATACGCGTATATGGCGTACGGACATGGCGTTCCAGGACACGCAAGCCCGGGTACGCGTAGCCGAGTGCGCGCAGTCCGGACGCAGCTTTATACTTCTGGTTCATAAAGAGCCGGTTGTTTCTGTAGACTTAATTTCCAAAACATAAGCAAGATTTGTTAAATTTGGCGTTTTGTGTATTTTGGTATATATATTCTATTATCTAATGAATTGACGCGGTGCAATGTGTAGTCGACCAGTTAAATGCTTTGACTTTTTTATAGTAGTTATTTTATCAGAAAAATCAAGGCTGACTGTTACATTGGCTTGTAATATTTGAAGCCGTATCATGAGCATTCTACCTTAGGATGCTAAAGCAATTTTTGCGCAACTATAAATTAATTGAGTAGGTACTTACCTTTACACATTGGAGTACATAAAGTACTATGAGTACCTACCCTGCAAAGTAGACTTTACACAAATAGGTATTAAATTATGTGAATAGACTGAACGAACACTCTACTTTTGAAAACTAACCGTGCTTTGAATACGAGTATAGCCGTAATATCATAGTAGGTAGGTACCTACGTTACGGTGATACAAATTTCCACCGACTGCATCGAGTAGTTTTCGCGCGACACACGAGCTTACAAATAGGTGCATATTAGTAAAACTTCTGCAAACAGTCGCAACAGTTTCTGGATTGTATGTAGCTATCGTGTTTCCACTATATTCTACTACGTTTGTTGTTCTTTCAATGATAAGATAATCAGAATAACTTTTAGTTCTAGTCTAATTCAAAAATAGTGGGTCTATTCCAATATAGATTTTTTTAAATAAAAATGCACGCTCTTAACTAGGTACTTATTAAATTCTTAATGCAAAATTACAAATAAAAATAACAAAATAGCGAGGCTTATCTATGTAGGTATAGCCGTAAAAATTTAGCCAACAAGTATTTTGTAGGTTACTTATTACAATCTTGTTTTACCATTACATTTAGGGTTTGCACACATAATATTTCGAAGGGCGACATCATTCAAAAACAGGTATTCAAGGTCATAAATATCTATACGTTACCAAGGCGCCAAAAATATCTATACAACTCTTTGCCACTAACCATAGGTAAGGTATATTTTATGCCTATGGGCTGTACCACAGGCCCCCGCACTAAGTTGAAATGCAAAGACACTTAAAGAAAACTTAAAGTAACTGCCGAATCCTCTTAGGTATTTAATTACTTTAGTACCTAGGTAGGTATGTAATTAATTCCAGACTGATTTAAATGTGACCGTTGTATCACTGTATATGTGTACTAAACCTCTCGCTAATTTCCGTCTCGATAGGCTGCCGTACCTGCTTTCAGTGATCGGTTTTTTGGATTCGACATGGGGTGAACGACCTCAATCATTATGTTAGTATGGATATGCCCCGGGAATCCGGGCTTTATGTTGTTAGAAAAGGCAAAAAATACAATGTATTTATTTTATTACACTTTAAAACATCTAAGTAGCTGATAGACGAGTATTTGCTCTCCGTTCTTTTGTCTAAATGAAATGAAAATTGAACCATAAATCATAGTGTGCGAACTTAACGTGGATAATTATTTATTGGATCGCCTTTGAGCTATAAGATCTATGTATTTGCACTTATACAATAACCTGTGACCTAATATTATAGTATAAATTATACAGCTAATACCTATTTATTTATGCAATCCTTAGAAGCAAATAATTAGAACTGAAATCCAGAGAAAATAATGAAATGTCAATGTCAAGATTTTGAAGTATTTTTTCTATCATGACAGATACTAGGGGCGTTCAATAAAAAGTGAGAATGAGTATGTTACAAACAACTTTTACTAAATGTAATTTTATTTTTCGACATAGTCACCTTTTAGCATAATACACTTATTATATCTTTTTTCTAAACTTAAAATTTCATTTTAAAAAAAGGTCTCATCTTGAGTACTTAAAAAATCTTGTACTGCAGCGACTACCGCGTCGTCGTCTTCAAATTTCTGGCCTCTCGGGTATTGTTTCAATCTCGGAAATAGGTAGAAATCACTGGGAGCGAGATCTGGTGAATACAGAGGTTGCTTAAGGATATTGAACCCAGCATCACGAATTGCAGCCATTGCAACGATGGACTTGTGTGCCGGGGCATTGTCCTGGTGGAACAGCACAACTTTCGAGAGTTTACCTCGCCGTTTTTCGCGGATCTCATTGCGCAATGTTGCTATTTGTTTGGCGTATAAAGTGCCTGTAATAGTGGCTCCATGTTTGAGATACTCAATCATTAATACCCCTTTACCATCCCAAAAAACAGAGCCCATGACCTTACCGGCAGATGGGCCCACCTTAAATTTCTTCGGAGTTTGAGATGATGGCCTTTTCCATATCATAGACTGCAGTTTCGTTTCAGGGTCGTAATTATGGAGCCATGTTTCGTCCATTGTTATAAATCGCGCCAAAAAAAGTTCCCGGTCTTGCTGTATCAGGTCCAAAGCTTCTTGACAAATCTCGACTCTAGTTTGTTTTTGCGTGTCAGTAAGCATTCTTGGTACCCAACGCGCAGATGCCTTTTTCATACCCAAGCGTTCATGTAAAATATTATGCACGCTCCCCGTTGAAATCTTTACATTTTCAGCAATAAAACGAACCGTGACACGACGATCCGCCAAAACTGAGTTTTCAACTTTTTTCACAATTTCTTCAGTTATTGCAGTAGTAGGGCGTCCGGAGCAGGGGTCGTCCATTGTCGATGTTCTTCCACGTCTAAATTCGGCGCACCAACGTGCGACTGTCGAATACGGAGGAGCATTAGACCCTAAAGTGTCCCGCAAATCTAAATGGACTTGGTCCGTAGAAAAATTTTTCAAACACAAGTATTTGATAACGGCGCGCAGTTAAATTTTCTCCATTTTCGCTAACGTACTCAATAGCATTGCAAAGAAATTACCGTATTTTTTTTTAAACAAAAGACAGTTAGTTTTTTTTTCATAGCAATCAGCTACATAGATTAGCTTTACCGGCCAGTATTTAATTTCCTAATATTGAAAGAGTTTGCATCTCATTCTCACTTTATATTGAACGCCCCTCGTATATAAGCTATACTTTGTGGAGGTTTTAATATATTTTGCTTAAAATAAAGTGTAGAGATTAGGAAAAGAATACATGTTTTTGTCTCAATTCCTTAGAGATAGTTTAAATTGTTTTATTTTTGTACGGTTTGTTCGGTATCGCGGGAAACTGTCGTATCTATATTAACTTTTCTAAATACTTGATATCCCGCGAGGGAGAATCCAAATAACCGATCACTGCTACTTATAAACGCAACGTCGTTGGCCGGATCCGTTTCAAAATTATATAGTTGCCTCATTTAATTAGGTTAAAGGCGCTGTAATGTTATTCAAAAACTTCGACAACTTTGAAATTAAGTTAGTGCTCGCAGGTAGTTATTGTTTGTTAATATTTAAATAGCAAGATGTGGGTGTGTAATCTGATTTTATTTCAATTTATTGCAGAGAGTTCTTGAGAGTATCCATCAAGAAAACTTCAACAAGAGGAAGCAGCTCGATAGAATAAGGTACACAAAGAAGAAGAAAATGGAGAAATTCAGGTTGACACAGGTATGTACTGCTAGACATCTTCTGTTGGTACTCATGGGTTAAATGTTTAATGAATTAAAAAGTAAATCCTGTGTAAGTTAGTTTAATTGAAATCGTGTTAGTTAATCTTTATTTAATCAAACACGGCATCAAAAATACATAAAGTTGTGATCCTCATCAGGGCCTTTGTTTCAATAAGTTTTCGAGAATGCAAACAACTAACTAGGCCATCACTTCGCCGCTGTATGTTTGTCGCACCGCTCTATGCGGTACTAGCTAATTTGGGTTATACACAGACTCATTAACAAAGTTGTCTTCATTAACGTTTCATCTGTTACCCAACATTAAGGCTGATTTCTTCGTTTGATCCAAAAATCATAAAGATAGACTTATGCACAGAATTATTGTGTCCCTACTTCCCAAATGTTGACATTTTGTTGACGTCTGGTTGACGTCACGAGAGTAATTTACCTGCAGTGATGAGGACGAGTACCAAAAGTCGCGCGAAATCTATTTAAAATTACTATTTCTCAAGAGAGGGCGAGTTACCTAATACAAAATATTGTTTATAATCGACATGTTAAGTATTGGCTAGTGATAAAAATGAGTGATTCAAACGCTCTTCCTTCTAAGAGTTCCTACTTACTTAAGTACAGTCAATCAATTTGATTCCTAGGCCACTATAGGACCATACCATAATGAATTAATGAATCAAGATGTTTACCTACCTTTCTACGACAGTGATTATTACATGATGCGTGTCACGATGTCATCTCGATTTTTGCGAACATGTGTCAACGATAATGAATAGGTAAGAGTTTGCTTGTGTATCTTCTAACTGTAACCTGTAACTTGAATTATCGCTGTCTGTCTGTCAAAACTTCTTTTTCTTCTCATGTCATGGAGCGTAAATATTTATAAACTCTCTACGTTTATTGCATGTTGTGATCGGAAAGTTTATAATCCAACTGAGTTGAGTCAAAACTCGCACTGACGTTGTAATTATCTAGTACTTAGTTAATGCGAGGTTCTATTGTGGCATAGGAATTAAATTGGTTGACTGTACCTACTTTTGAATGCAGTCATTGAAGAGTAATTTATTAACATCTCGAGGTTGAATTTAAAATCAAAGTTGAACAGTTTGATAAGAGTTTGTCTCAATTTATAATTCCGTCGGCAGTTTTCGTTCGCGCAGAAATAGCGTAGACCATTTCCGATAAGTAGTACCCGAACATGCATCGGCCCCAATGGCCAAAAGCACACAGAAGAAGGAGCTCGCGCCGTCGGCACTGTTTCTGTGTCAATTCAAATTGGGAAAAACGCTACTGTGAAAATAAACTTCAGTAAAAAACTATAGTGAGAAAAAAAAGCATTAAAATTTGGGAATAAATGCGAATGGAAATTTTGCTTCTAGGAAATAATGATTTTGGTAAATTGATCTAACCAGTTATGGACGGGACTAGGTAGGATGATTTCATTAATACAAAGCCCTTGAAGTTTTTTTGCTTTTTAATGAAGTCTGCTTTTCTATTTCTTTGCATTCAGCTTTTCTCTTTTAAATTTCTTGGAATTGCTTTCAAAGGAGCTGACTTGTTTGAAATTTATCGCTACTCAAATTTTTGGTTAAAGTATACTTACGCGCTGTCTATGCATTGATTTGTAACTGTCGTTATAAGAAAATATGTATATATATTATATTACATATATATATATATATATATATATTATATTACATTCGGTTTGTAGCTGGAGTCTGCGGAGTTACGAGACCGCCTGCTGTACGAAGTGGGAGGAAAGCTGCCCGCCGAGAAAAAAGAGCAAGCCGTCGCGAATTACGTTCAACGCGCTAACATCAAGAAGAACGCTGCTCTAGCTATCAAAGTCATGTACAAAAAGATACTTGACATACTCAAAAAAGTAATTCCAATTAAAACTCACTGACGTCATAAGTAGGTGATGTATATTGTGGGTTGAGCTGTTTTAATCGTAAAGGGGTTGAAAACTTTGTCAAACAAACCAAAGCATTTCAGGAATTTGGGTGGCTCCGCTTTGACCTTATGCCACCGTCAGATGTGTAGGTATTTTATCATCGATATCAGCGGAGGTAAACAGGATTGCGTTTCTCAACTTTATTTGAATCGTGTTCAATAATTCAAGAAAATTACATAATAAAATGGATTGCAGCAGCTGCACTGATCATTAAATAAAAATAATTCATTTTACACTATGATCTCATTTTGAAATGAAATGATGACTGTTGGCAGGACTCTTCGTACTTCACGGTGGTGTTGGAAGCTCTGAAGTTGGACTGCCGCGCACAGGGCAAGTGCCTCATGGGGGCTACAGAGATGGGCCAGCTCGCCATGGAGTACCTAGATGACCGCAAGTTCGAGTTCAACAAGTTAGAAAAAGAGATCAAGGCCAACATGAAAGAAAGAGAGAGGACTCTTAAATTGGTTCGCCGGGAAGTCGCATATTTGACCGATTCTTTTCCCAACCTGATACGCAAGGAGGTGTGTTGACGATACCTAGTCGGCACAATAAAACTGATACGACACTGAACACTTTAGTACTTTGTCGCAATAAACAACAACACTAGAACAGTTTGGTACGATATTATGCTTCAAATAACTGAAACAGATAAGGTACTAAAGTGTTCGGCTACTTTTGAACCTGACTGCACCTAAATATTGGTATTAACTGGTACTTTAATCACTACATAGTATGAAACAAAGTCGCTTCCCGCTGTCTGTCCCTATGTATGCTTAGATCTTTAAAACTACGCAACGGATTTTGATGCACTTTTTTTAATAGATAGAGTGATTCAAGAGGAAGATTTATATGTATTTCATACTAAATACAAACTGAAACACTGGATATCACGGGATGACAGTAAAAGTAAAAAAAAAAATTGAAGTTGAAGAAATAAAAAATACAAAAAGATACTTCAAACCAAACTTGTTAAGGTTTATATGTATAAAACATGCATAATATAGTTGCACCCGTGCGAAGCCGGGCGAGTCGCTAGTTAATCTATATATATAAAAGAAGAAACTGACTGACTGACTGACTGACTGACTGACTGACATATCAACGCACAGCCCAAACCACTGGGTCTAGAGATTCAAAATTTGGCATGTAGGTTCCTTATAAGGTCTAGGGGTGCACTAAGAAAGGATTTTTCAAAATTCACTCCCTAAGGGGGTGAAACGGGGGTCCAAAGTTTGTATGGGGAAACAAGATTAGTTCGACTATTTTATTCGAAACTTCACAGAAGTACTCCTAATGATAAATGAGTAAACACGTGTTTCAGGTTTTTTGAGAATTCAACCCCTAAAAGGGGGGAAAGGGGTAACAAAGTCTGAAAATCAACATGTGTGTTGTTTCTATGGTTTATCGGGTCACTGGTTATGAAAACAACAGCGGTTTTAAAATCCGACGTGGCAGACGTAAAATACCATCTCCCTGGATGGGGTGCGATTGGGTTGAAATATCTAAATAAACTAAATGACTGTTGATATATCAACGCACAGCCCAAACCACTGGACCTAGAGACTTGAAATTTTGCACATAGATACCTTATACAATGTAGGCATCCACTAAGGAAGGATTTTTGGGAATTCCCACGGGAAAGGGAAAAAATGGGATTTATATATTCGATTCCGAGTGACCCTATCTCAGTAACAATAATAACTAGACTCTTCAAATTTGATACACAAGTAGGTATTACATTATTTAAAACATTTATTTCAGGATTTTTCAAAATTCCCACGGGATAAGGAAAAAACGGGATTTATATATTCAGTTCAACGGGATCCTATGAACTATAATTACTAGACTCTTCAAATTTGGCAAAGATGTAGGTAATTATAAATTCCCATGGGATAAGGAAAAAACGGGATTTTTCGTTTTACTGGTCGTAGAAAGCTGAAATTCGGCATGTAGGTTGTTTGGGGAGTGTTGAGCTGGATTGAGAGAGGACTTTCCTAAATTCCTACGGGAACGGGAAAAACAGGATTTTTCGTTTTACAGGTCGTAGAAAGTTGAAATTCGGCATGTAGGTTGCTTGGAGAGTGTAGATGACCATTGAGAGAGGACTTTCCCAAATTCCCACGGGAACGGTAAAAAACGGGATTTCTCGTTTTACTGGTCGTAGAAAGCTGAAATTCGGCATGTAGGTCGTTTGGGGAGTGTAGATGAGCATTGAGAGAGAACTTTCCAAAATTCCCACGGGAACGGGAAAAACGGGATTTTTCGTTTTACTGGTCATAGAAAGCTGAAATTTGGGAAGTGGGTTCCTTGGGGAGTGTAGAGCTGGATTGAGAGAGGACTTTCCAAAATTCCCACGGGAACGGGAAAAAACAGGATTTTTCGTTTTACTGGTCGTAGAAAGCTGAAATTCAGTATGTAGGTCGCTTGGAGAGTGTAGAGGAGCATTGAGAGAGGACTTTCCCAAATTCCAACGGGAACGGGTAAAAACGGGATTTTTCGTTTTACTGGTTGTAGAAAGCTGAAATTCGGCATATGTAGGGGTGTTTGGGGAGTGTCGAGGAGCATTGAGAGAGGACTTTCCAAAATTCTTACGGGAACGGGAAAAAACAGGATTTTTCGTTTTACTGGTCGTAGAAAGCTGAAATTCAGTATCTAGGTTGCTTGGAGAGTGTAGAGGAGCATTGAGAGAGGACTTTCCCAAATTCCAACGGGAACGGGGAAAAACGGGATTTTTCGTTTTACTTGATGTAGAAAGCTGAAATTCAGCATGTAGGTTGTTTGGGGAGTGTCGAGGAGCATTGAGAGAGGACTTTCCAAAATTCCCACGGGAACGGGAAAAACGGGCTTTTTCGTTTTACTGGTCATAGAAAGCTGAAATTTTAAAATTCATAAGTTTATACTGTAAGTAGGCCGCAAAGGGCACTTTAACCGACTTCTAAAAAAGGAGGAGGTTATGCATTCCACTTTATGAATTTTTTTATGTAGGTATGTTCACCGATTTCTCGGTCAATTGTGGACCTGCTTGCTTGCTTGCCTGTATGCTTGCTAGCTTGATATCTTGGTTCTTTGGAATACTCATAGTACACGCGAGCGAAGCCGCGGGCAAAAGCTAGTATAGGTATAATAAGTTATCAAAGTAAAGCGACATGCACGACGATAAAAGTGTGAAACAGGGCAGTTATTATTAGAAAGAAATATTCTGTAAGTTTGTGAGAGTTTTAACCTTCAGCAGTCTAAGACATCAATTATATTATATTACTGAATGTGAAAAGACATAACTCGGAGGAATTAACACGTTGGTTGTGGGGCTGGTTTTTACGTACTACATTCAGACCGCGCGACACTGGGTGCTTTCTGCACAGTAGCAGTTTTTCCCCTGGTGCGAGCTAGCTCTTTTTAGCCCAGTAAGCCCACTACCTAGTACAAAATACTTGTACAAAGTCAAGAAAACCGAAGAAAAATATTTTTTTATTCTTTCCATGTGTGCTCTTTTATGTGTCCATTGAACTTTAGCTCAGCTTTGGGATCAGAATGAAAACAAGTGTAATTTTGGGATATTTATTTAGGTAAGAAAAAAAACATACATACGAATTGAGAACCTCCTCTTTTTTTAATTTTGAAATCGGTTAAAAATACCATGTTCATTAGACCCAGTATAGGTGAAAAACTTAAGAAGATGACCTGATGTATGTAGAAGTGCAAAAAATTTATATGGAGCTTAAGTCATTTTTCTAATTTGGAACGTCAATTTGTTTATACGGACACGTTACTACCTACTACGTAGCACGCTCCGCTACGCTCCCGCATTAGCCTGTGAGCCTAACCATTCCGAGTCCGAGTCGCTTCCGCCCCGTACCGCCTTGCTCACTTTATTATCAAATTGCCCATTTGTCACGTAGCAATATAATAATAACCGGGCAATATGATAAATAATGAAGTTTAGATAGTAATTAATCAGTTTTCCCGATAGAGCTAGACATTATTAATAATGCCCGCATTAATCACTTGGTCCATAACATATACATACATACATAAACGAAATAAAACAAGCAAAAATGGCAACAATAATTTTTTTATTACTTACCTAATATTCAGGAATACCAAATATTCTTATCCAAACAGCCAGCCCTGTCACTGTCAGCTGCGACTCGATAATAACTTTTCTCAAAAAAACATAAAACTAAAACAGAATATACCCTAAGCTAAACTATAACTATAAATTAAACATTTTAAAAAACCCCTAACGCTATTATGTCACTGTCAATGCCCGTTATGCGTCTAAGATCTCTTCCGCAGCTAACAAAAGAGCTGATAACTTTGAAACGGCTTCACCGATTTTGATGAAACATATCTAAGATCCATCGCCAAGAAACCTGCTTTCTATTAAAAAAAACCGCATCCAAATCGGTGCACCCGCTTAAGAGTTATGATGCCACAGACAGACACACACATAGCGGTCAAACTTATAACACCCCTCTTTTTGTGTCGGGGGTTAAAAATGGTATGAAATGTTGCCATTACGTCATCAAAAACGTCGTAGAATGTAACGCATCCTGGAGACTAGCTGCTAGTGTCCAGGAAGTAAGTATGAAATTCCATTACTATCAAGTGTTTAAATTTGGAACCCGTGCTCTACGTCTGTGAAAAACTTAAACTATTAAAAAAGTTGACACTTAAGAGGATGTAAGTATGCAAAAAAAGTGAACTATCACTGATTAAATAACTGGAACATTTTTCACTAATTTATATTGCTGTGATTACAATTTTTGTGATTCAAATGAAAAAAAAAGAAAATTCTTTTTAAAATTATGACGTTTGTAATTTAAAGTTGGCAGATATCTAAACATCGCCGCCCGGTACCTTTAAAAAAAACAATCGTACCATAGACTGCAGAAATAGGTTAGCGAGTAAGTAGCTAAAACACAGGATAATATACTTAACTATCTCGTTTGTACAGTCAAGTGTAAAAATATGGGTTTACACAACTTGCTCATAAATATGTCCCATAGCTGTTATGTCGTCGAATTAAGGTATAGGTATATAACGATGGGAGGATTAAATCGATACTTATTTTTGCACTTGACCGTACATTGTTGTAGAGGCTAGAAAGTAAGCAATAGATGGAGATAGAGCTCTCGCACTGAGGGAGATACACGATCTTTAGCGCCCAAGGCACGCACGGCCAGGCCTTAAGACGTGTACCTACCGTACGGAAAAGACATGGTTTCGCAGCCAACGTACTTTGTCGCAGGGCGTTTTTGAGTTATTTCCGCCTCATTATTAAATAACACAAAAACTCCCACACATTTCCCCAAACTATTGTCAAACACATCTTTGTCACAGATCGTAATTATCTACTTATCTACTTAATCTTGAAGAAATATGGGCTTATATTCAAATCAGAGATAATATTTATATTTAATTGATAAAACTTTTTTAGGAAGCTACAAATCTGGATGACCTTTACGAAGATGAGGATGCTCACAGCCACCACTCGGTGCACTGGGAGCTTGAAGAGGTTATGGGGATCTGCAAACGGCTTCAAAAGGCTACTCTTGTGTCCTCCTTCGACCGCATTCTGTTAAGGTAGTTAACAAGTGAAGTTTATTTTCTAATTTCTCTAGCACTTAAGAAAATAAACATTAGTACTGTTGTATCGGGTCGCGGTCGCGAAGCGTCGCAACTTCAATATATCGGCCTATAACCAACAATATTGTCTATTACCTTAAATAACTTTTTCCATATACCTACTTGTTTTTCTGTATTGTTTTCATTGTGGTAGACAGTAAAGAGTAATTGTAATATATTGTATTGTTGTATCCTCAATTTCAATACTAGATGAAAAAAAACCGCCTGTATAATTCCCGTTTCTATGGGAATTCCGGAAAAATATATATACTGTCACCTCACACTTCAAAATCCATTGAGCCGTTTAGGCTGCAGGGCATGCCAAAGAATGATACAAACATAAATACATACGGTCGAAAAACATAACCCTCCTGCGACAGTCGGGTGAAAAACAAGTACTTTGCTTCGTGGTGACCACACACGCGTTGCGGAGTGCGGAGTAGCAAGGTACTTACTTAGATTTATATTTCCCCAAGACTAATAAAAAAACGTTCTTTATATTTATGGTGTGAAATTCAAAAGAAATGTAGAATATGAATGTTGTCGTTGAATTACGTATTTTTTAGCATATTGATACGTCCGGGTGGAAGTAGTAATTTGGGTAGCTTATTTTTATCCAATCTGCTTACTATTTATTTTCGGGGATACCTCTTATCACATCTCAAACACTATCTTCATGAAATTGGTAGTGTGTCTGAATAGTATTGACCCGCACCGTGTTTAGCAAGTATTTTTTCACGACACTGCTCGAAAATGTGGCCATAGATAACCTAAATCCAGTACTCAAAACTGCCTATATATGTACATTTAACAGCTGACTCATTTATGGCGCACAAACACGACAACAAAGTTACACTAATCGAAAACAAGACGTATCAGTATATGTATTTCATTATACGATACGACTTTTTGAAAGATAATTTCTGAATTTCATTCCTGGCGTGCTGAAACGACATTATTGGACCAATCAACAGTAATCGTCTGCTGCATGCGATGGATGGATGGATGAATGGATGGACGGACGGACGGACGGACGGACGGACGGACGGACGGACGGACGGACAGACGGACTGGATGGACGGATGGACGGGATGGACGGGATGGACAGAATGGACGGATGGACAGATGGACGGGATGGTTAGGATGGACGGATGGACGGATGGACGGATGGACGGATGGACGGGATGGACGGAATGGACGGATGGACGGGATGGATGGACGGATGGACGGATGGACGGAATGGACGGGATGGACGCGTTGGACGGGATAGACGGGTTGGACGGGATGGACGGGATGGACGGGATGGACGGGATGGACGGGATGGACAGGATGGACGGGATGGACGGGACGGATGGACGGGATGGACGGAATGGACGGGATGGCCGGAATGGACGGGATGGCCGGAATGGACGGGATGGACGGGATGGACGGGTTGGACGGGATGGACAGAATGGACGGATGGGCAGATGGATGGGATGGACGGATGGACGGGATGGACGGGATGGACGGAATGGACGGATGGACGGGATGGATGGACGGAATGGACGGGATGGACGGGATGGACGGGATGGACAGAATGGACGGATGGGCAGATGGACGGGATGGACAGGATGGACGGGATGGACGGGATGGACGGATGGACGGATGGACGGATGGACGGATGGACGGGATGGACGGAATGGACGGATGGACGGGATGGATGGACGGATGGACGAATGGACGGAATGGACGGGATGGACGGGTTGGACGGGATAGACGGGTTGGACGGGATGGACGGGATGGACGGGATGGACGAGATGGACGGGATGGACAGGATGGACGGGATGGACGGGACGGATGGACGGGATGGACGGAATGGACGGGATGGCCGGAATGGACGGGATGGACGGGATGGACAGGTTGGACGGGATGGACAGAATGGACGGATGGGCAGATGGACGGGATGGACGGATGGACGGGATGGACGGGAAAGACGGAATGGACGGATGGACGGGATGGATGGACGGAATCGACGGGATGGACGGGATGGACAGGATGGACGGGATGGACGGGATGGACGGGACGGATGGACGGATGGACGGGATGGACGGGATGGACGGGATGGATGGATGGACGGGATAGACGGGATAGATGGACGGATGGACGGATGGTCGGATGGACGGGATGGACGGGATGGACAGGATGGACGGGATGGACGGGATGGATGGATGTATGATTATGATGATGATGATGATAATGATTTCCTCGCATTAGTCGTGAAAAGCACAATGTTTAGTCTCGGCCAAAAGTGCAATAGATGGACTCGTACTTTCGAGGGCCTCCGCTACGCGTCGGCCCTCAAACAAACTCGTCCATCTATTGCTTACTTTCCAGCCTCTACAACAATGTACTATTCTTAATATGAATACTTAAATCACAAAATAAAATCTTCCCTGAGAATTAAGCTAAGTGATAGCGAAAACCGCATTAAAAGCGGCTAGGAATGTTGACTAAGTGGGAATGTGGACGAAATGGGAATGTGGACGAAATGGGAATGTTGACTAAGTGGGAATGTGGACGAAGTGGGAAAAGGACGAAATGGGAATGTGGACGAAATGGGAATGTGGACGAAATGGGAACGTGGGCGAAGTGGGAATGTGGACGAAATGGGAATGTGGGCGAAGTGGGAATGTGGACGAAATTAACCTAAACGCCTATACACTCGTAACACCAGAGGGGTTACATGGCACGACTGAATGTATTTAACAGCAGTGCAACCGCTAGCCATGCAGGCTTAGCGAGAGAGATGATGGATGATAGGACAAGCTTTACAAGTCTTCACCATTCGCATTGGCAATCCCTCTAAATCGCTTTACCGTTAGGACACCCGCTTCTTCGTTTGAAACATTTCTACATACTAACTGAACTCGGTGCAGGTTGAAGGAGCAGACGTATCAGACGGAACGGCTGCTGATGCAGCTGACTTTGAACAGCATGAAGCGGAACGCGCTCATTGAAGATCGGAAACACGCTTGCATGATGCTCGATTCGCTTAAGAACGTCGGTCAGGAGCGGACGGCGCAGTAAGTGCCCTAGCATTTATTCCACAGGATATTATGACGGCTATCTATAAGGATATTAATTACGCACTATCGAACCAACTGAATCTTGACCCACTGTGGAACATTTTATCAAATGCTACTAAAAATCAAGCAGTTCATTGAGAATTAATTTGATTTATTCTGGGTTAAAATTAAAAAATGGTTACTTATTGCTGCTGTATTTTGGAACTATTTATTGGTTAATTGTGTCACATTGTTAATCAGAAAAAGTTTTCGGCCACTTGAAGTAAAGTAATAAATAAATTATGATCGTAGCAGATGCGGTAAAATCACGGTATGTCCAAAACCTAAACTATGTCAAAAGCAGTGCCTTACATTAAAGTAAGTACTTACAGTAAAAGTAAAAAGTAAAAAAAATCTATTTTCCAAAATCTAACTCAACACACAGTAACAAGTTTTTGTACAAATTATTGTACAGTCACGAGCTTTAATTTGGGACCTCTTAAGGTTGACAGTCCTGTCATATTGTATAGGAATTCAAAGGACATTTTTTTCGATATATATGGGTCCCAAATTAAAGCACGCGACCGTACAAAGGAGTTGATGATGGTTATCGATAATCCAAATGTATGCGTCAGATATATTTTCCAAAAAAGTGCTTATTTTAAAACGTCCTCTCGTGTAATTTATTTTCCACTATTGTTTTTAATTATTTATAGTGATAAACTAAGGTTCTTGCTTTTATATGTATGTCTAAATAATTTTAAAAATATTTCTGGGAGCCATATGGGAGGGCCGAAAAAGTAAGATGTCTGAAAAAATCTAATTTGAGCACATATCCGTACTTTTGGATGAGATTGACACGTGAATTATTCTTCTAGTTTTTATCATCTCATCATACATTGGAACAGGAGGGGCGACAAACGGATACGTGTATGAGCAAGGTTTCAATCATCAATAATCAATTAATTTGTTTAAACTCTTATACTTAACCTATTCACATTCCTGATTTGGTAATATAGTGGATTGGTATAATATCTTGGTAGGTATTCAGTTATTGTTATTTGCTGCTTGCCGCCCTACCTGTTGGGATATATATACCTGCAATCCTGCATAATATGTTTTATCTACACCCATATAGTAAATCCTCCATTATGCGTTCAAAAACCATAGATAATGACCAGCATTACGACATTGGATTCTATTACGAACACGGCAGTATCGTAATGGTCATTACTTTACAGAAATCTGTATCGTTATTCAGAATTCATACATCATTTCATACATCATCATTACATTACAGTAGGTACCGGTGCAGGTACCGGTGCCGGTGCAGGTGAAGAGATTTCATACATCATTACATTACAGTAGGTACCGGTGCAGGAGGAGCGCGGCGTTCACGTCGCGCAGGTCGTCGGGCGCGCACCGGGCGCAGGTCGTGGGGCAGACATACCTAGTTCTCGTTAATGCAGGTCATTTCTCAAAGGTTCTTGAACGCATGATAGAGGATTTAATATATGGATGTAGATAAAATATTGTATGCAACTGTACGTAATTAGCAGTGATCGGCACGACCCGTGCCACATGGTGTCAATGACCTCAATCATTATGTAAATATGGATAATCCCCGGGATTCCAGCATTCGAATCGGTAAAGGAAAATAATATATTCTCATTTCAGTAAGTATGTAACGGGGATAAGACTAATGTATCACAGAGTCCGTAAAACAAGCCAAAGTCGTTGAAATAAACAATGAGTAAATAACTTTAAATCAACACGTCCGAACTTAATGAACTGAAGAACATAAGTAAAAGTAAATATATTTGTTGTTAGAAATTGGTTGCATTCCTTATCAGTAAATTAGAGAAGGATAACATCAACTCTGTTGATATTACTATTAGCTGTCTTTTTCGCACCAGTTTAAACTATGATTATATGAGTGCACGTAATATTTTACGCAGTATAAAATAAAACGACATTTTATCAGTATTTTCTTTAATTAAAAATTATACATTTTATGAGTTTATTAAATATTCTGACTTCTATTTACAAATACATAACTCTTAATTTTTGCGAATCATGTCATGTCCATATTATTACTTCCTCTTTGAATCCCGCGGTGTGGCACGGGTCGTGCCGATCACTGGTAATTAGGCCTTAAAACACTCATGTGACCCTTTATGAAACTCGGCTACGCCTCGTTTCATGAAACCACACTCGAGTTTTAAGGACCCCTATTACGATACAGTTGCATAAAATACTATTACTTGATTATATTTATATATTTCTTTTACGTGAAATCGAAACCGAATACGAGTATGATATAAACTAGATTCTATTAATATAATTTGCCGATGACCATTACTATCATTAGTCTGCGTCCGGATTTAACGTAATTTTATTGCCATAATAGGTTCGATTATAATAATATGTTTATCGTGTACAGTCGGCCAAAAATATGGTCTACCACCCTACGGTTGAAGTTCATTTGCACATCATGATACAAAGAGGTCGATTTTCCCTTGCAACAATAATATGATGAAATGTCATTTAGTCAACCTTAGCGATAATTGGATCTCACAGAAACTTTTGCCCGACCATACCTATTTAGATATGTACGTACCTAATCGTTTTATAGTAAGCCACCAAAGCACACTGCCTTAAGCCTTCCTACTTGCAGTAATATTGAATATATATATAATGTCAATACGTATGAGTTGACACATTGATTAAAGTCTATATAAATGTAATAGAATGGATTGTTGTCTTGAAGCTTTGTACGTGTAGGTGCTGTTAATTGTTAAGATTTTTACTCAGCATCTGCCATTGTTCTCTATTGCCGGGGTTATGTACTGCGTGGTGGGTGAGAGGGGGTGGAAGCCATCTCGAGTGGCGAAGTGGGTACAATTTCGTGGAATTGTATTTTAGTTTAGTTATCTTTGAAATGGAAAATTCTTTTTAAACGTGAACAATGTTAAAACAAATCCTATTCGTGGAAATAAACAGTATAAGTTTTTTGCAATAAATTAGGTTAGAGAAGAAAAGTTTGTAAACAAATGTAAACAAAAGCAGTTACTTTTTAATTTAATGACAAAAGAAGGTTAAAAATAACGCGCCGATGGATTATGGGTACTTCGAAAAATTAAGTCGATGGAATTAAATGTAACTCCCAGAATACGTTGGCGTTAAAAGACGGAGAAGAATGACGGCGGTAGTTGTTCAATCGGCTACGGTTATCAGGTATTGTATGTATACGACAAGATACAAAATATGTATTCGATGCCTCGTGTTTCATATGCTACCTACAATATTTTGTACTCGACTGTTATGTACTGTAGTCGCCATTACTATGATAATATCGGGGCCGTTTAGGTGCTTAAAAATATAATAACACGGCATGAGTAAATATGGACTCTATTGTAAAAGCGCTTTACTGCTTGTTCAAATAGGGACTCGTACATTGGAGCACCAAGCCGCCCTGATATAATATTTGATGGCGCCTGCTGCACAATACGAAATACATTTATGATATTCCTCCGAACCTAAAGCTATTGGAAGTTTTTGATACTTACGATCATTAATAAACCCAAATAGAACTTAATTTGCAAATGGTATACTCGCCGTGGGGGTTTCTTTATTACGTTTACTTGTATCTTTTTAATACTTACATTAACCTGCCGATATCAGCATATGGGTTGGTTGATATTGCGTCTGTCATACGGCGTATGTAGTATGTATGCGTGTGGCTATGGGTAGGTGCTCCTTCCTTGTTGTCGGGCGCAGAGGACTGGTATCGTGGGACATTTCGTGCGAAAAATTTCGTTCAATTTCAACCCGCGTCCCCAGGCCTGACTCATCTTTACATTTTCCGCGGAGATACGTTTTGACGTCACAGCATATAGCTATAGGCATACCCGTTGTAAACTGCTTATATTTTGCTAGGTCAGGAGAATATCCGGTATATCATTTGTGTCACTTGCAATTGCGAAACCATTAAGAATGGGAGCCAAGGAAGTCATTAGACTATAACAGGATGATTTTTAAGTCACTGACCAAGTTTCGATTTGCCTTTCGGTATTGTTTATACTTAAATACAACAAACTATTTTTCATTTTCATTTCTGTATTCTAAATTTTGTATTGTTTTATGTAATAAATACGTCAAAATAGGTATATGGTTGGGTGAATATTCGAGCGTTTTGACCGCGCGGTTATTCGTCATTACCATTCGACGATTATTACCACAACCGAAGGACAAATCGCGCAAAATTTCATCAAACTAGATTCAGCATCGGTACTGTCTTAAGTTTTCATAAAAAGTTAACCCTAAGCATCATCCATTTTAATAATTTCTGCTCAAATGGTAATGACAAAAAAAACGCCGTAAAAACGCTGAATATTTACCCGGTTGACTACTAAGTACTTAATGACAAGCAAAAATTCAAAATGATAATAATGAAATCGGTTAAGTACCTATCAAAATTTAGAATTATTTTTTTCCGAATATTTAAAATCCCGAATGCTTCATTTATCCGAATGCATTTTTTTCTGAAACTGTAAATATTTCAGGATTTTTTATAAAACAACCCTAACCTAACCTAAGGGGTTTTCTACACGATGGTCCTGAAATAAATCCTGAAATATTTACAGTTTCAGAAAAAAATGCTTTCGGACAAATTAAGTTTTCGAGATTCTAAACCTTCGGAAATAAAATTTTCTAAACATCGATAGGATCCCAATTAAATCTTTTAAATAGTCGTCGTTATGTTAGTTACATGGGTTATATTGCGTCCGTCATATTATGTAGGTCTACTCTAGTTATGTTCCGTTTCCCATAACCTCATAAAAGATAATTTTATCGAACTATGATTAATTCATCATGCACTAATAATATTTGTAGTAGGTTATAATAACTTTCGGGATCGGTATAAGGAAAAGCGTAATTTTTCTGAACGTTTACGCTGGTACAGTAGGTAAGTATGTGGATATTGCGTGATTCTATCCTCCGTGGAAAGTAGGATCCCGTCTACTTAAGCAGCTGTTCGCGTTCACAAGTATACTCTTAAGTAAAGGTACCTCATCCCGGTATCCTTTAAGTTTTTGTTATAAATAAAACTCGAGACCTAGAAACTATTTTTACACTTTGATAGTTTGTACAGTACATTAACAATAATGTTTAAACATTATTTTCTGCAACAATCAACTCTTAAAGGCTTAAAATTTTCGTAAAAGTTTTCCTTGAAGTTATGGGTGAGACTTTATATTTTATACAGCAAGCTAAACTTGGCCAATTTTGTGACTTAATAGTTTAAAGTAGGTATGTACGACATAAAACAAAATAAAATAAATAAGAGCCTGTACTTTCTCGGTAATTGTCAAATTTCATATGTAGAGTTTTTGTTCTTCTTTGATGCGTTTTCTACTTTTTGTATAAAATTGACATATTTTTAAAGTTTACCCTAGGATTAGGTAATCTATAGGTATGTGAAATGTTCCAGCATACCTTTAATAATTTGGTGTCCAATTACAAACCCAAGATATTTGCTATAAGCATAACGTAGAGTTATTGTTATTAATTTTACAACTTGGCACATTTGTTATGTATGATGTATTTAGGCACGAGTTATCTAAACCAATAACACCTTGGGAACATAGTTAGGGCTTTACTTATCAGGGGTTCCCAAACTTTTCTTGGTCAGTGACCACTATTATATTATTCTTGTTAGCAGGGACCACTATGTAGGTGTATACTTAATAAAAATAATAAACTGTAATAATCAAACTGAAACTTTAATAATAAAACCGGCCAAGAGCGTGTCGGACACGCCCAAGGTAGGGTTCCGTAGCCATTACGAAAAAATCAAGTAATATTTTTCTAAGGATTTCGTATGTGTACGGAATCATCCAAGTTTAGGTATGTTTTATACCTTAGGCTACTATTTACTCTTAAACTACAAATAATTTCCAAGCAATCTTAGCCGCTATAATTTTCCTAGTAAATTTGATATATTTACTACCATTCTGAATTTTTTCAAATTTTTCCACCCAACAATTTAGATTTTAGAGGGGGGGACGGCCGATTTTAATGAAAATTTTCACTTTAAAGTTGAATATTTCGCAAACAGATCACTGAGTAGAAAAATCATGTTAGCAACCCCGCAATGATTTTAAAAGACCTATCCAACCATACCCCACACTATAGGGTTAGCCGAGAAAAAAAAAATCACCCCCACTGTACGTCTATGAGAGGTACCCTAAAAAAAATGTTTTTACTTTTTTTATTCAATCACTTTGTCGGCGTGACTGATATATATATATTGATGCCAAATTACAACTTTCTAGTACTAACAGTCTCTGAGCTTAGCCGCGGACAGACAGACAGACGGACAGACATGGCGAAACTATAAGGGTTCCTAGTTGACTACGGAACCCTAAAAACTCAATGGGAAATTAAAATTTAAAATCATTCGTGGACCATATTTTGGCTTCTGCGGACCACTGGTGGTCCACGGACCATTGGTTGGGAACCAATGACTTATAGTGAGGAGTGTCGGGAGAGGGACATGATTTACTGCATAAACCTTCCACTAAGGCTCGGCGCCAGGCAACAGCCTTCTGTATTTCACCAAACTGTTAAGCATATTTAAGTAACTGAGATGCAATTAGTACTTAATTCTGTATCAAATTCGGAGTCCACTTACGTTATCTTTTTTTTTGTTGCGATACCTAATTTTTAAGCGCCGAAATGGTTGGCACATGAGAGTTGCTCTTTATCACGTCAACTCAGAGCCACTTAAGAGATCGTTACCCAATTAGTAAAGACCTCTTAATATATTTTGAAAATTATTATGGAATAGGTAGTCGACAATAAAATGACGTAGGTACATACATATTTTTTTATTTTTCAAAGATTTTTTTTTAGTCAACTGTTAAAAAAAATTAGCTTAAATAACTTGAACTTCCACAATGTGTCTAATACATTAAAACGAGAAATACTATTCATATTTTTTTTTTATTTTGGGGATCATTGAAACTGCTCTAATGATTTCAATAAAATTGCCCATGGCGAACAATTAACTTGATTTAGTCACTGGGAAAACCCGTGTTTTTGAGTGTTCATGTATTTTTTTTATTTTGGGGATCATTGAAACTGCTCTAATGATTTCAATAAAATTGCCCATGGCGAACAATTAACTTGATTTAGTCACTGGGAAAACCCGTGTTTTTGAGTGTTCATGTATTTTTCTTTCGTGCGTAATAGATGTGAATGTGATGGCTTGGCTGTATAAGCGTTAGACTTGTTTGCAAATTTTGGTGTCGTAGATTCGAATCTCGTTCGGGCATAGCCAATTATTTACTTAGATCCCATCAAAAACATTACTTGTAAAAAGATGCAAGTCTCGCTAGGCAGTTCTTATACTGCAAAAAAGTTTTGAGATGCAATATCAAACCAAGTCAGTTATCTTAGTCAGTACCGGGGGGTGTCCATAGAACTCGTTTACCACCGACTTACTTATTTAAAAACCGTTAAATTAATATTAAGTAGATATCTTTATTGTTTTAGAACACAAAATGACTACTACATGCGCACTGTTTGTAAATATTCATCAGATGCTGGTTTTGAGAAAAATATAATTTATTTCTCTATGAAAATAAAAAACTTTATCTGGATTCTGGATGCTAAAAGCCTTGTTCGACACTTATCGTCATGGAGTCAAGAAGGTATCGATGTTGACCTCGTTGGGATATGGAACGTACATTTTCTGTTATTGTTTTCAGTTCTAGCATACCTATATATACCTCTAATCAAGGTGGCCTAAAAAGGGCTGCGTTTTCGCGGTCGTTTCAGTGTTTTGTAATTATTTATATAACCTACTTTGTAATAAATCTTCGTTACCTAGTTAAATTACTAGTCAAAGTAATAATAAATAAATAAATAAATAAATATTAGGGGACAATCTTACACAAATCGACCTAGTCCCAAACTAAGCAAAGCTTGTACTATGGGTACTAGACGACGATAAACATACTTATATAGATAAATAAATACTTAAATACATAGAAGACATCCATAACTCAGGAACAAATATTCGTGCTCATCACACAAATAAATGCCCTTACCGGGATTTGAACCCAGGACCTCTTGCTTCGTAGGCAGGGTCACTACCAACTAGGCTAAAGCGGTCGTTATACTTATGTATAGTGGTGTGACTAACAATTAAAAAGGTTTATGGTCGCGGTATAGCTATCTGTATTATAGCATTCTTAGTTTCTTTATTTTAGATGAAACCTACGACGGCAAAATTAACTCTCAATGAAAACTAGAAAGAAGTTTTATTTTGAAAGCGGCGTTTACTCTGCTGCTACGAATAATAATACTAATAATAATTATTATTCGTAGCTCTTGTGTAAATATTACAAGGAAAGAAATCCTATGTAATAATTCAGTTCAATACTTCGGAAATAAATTGAATGTTCCGCTATAAAAAAACTTGGCGCTTTATAGGTACTCGTAAAGTGTATTAAATTTTCTTTTTTAACGTAGGTATTTAATCTACGATTTTCAATTTCGTGGAATTCTGACATTTCTTACTGTTACTAGGCAAAAAGTATTTCCTGAAAATTTAAACGGGATAAAACATAACAATAAATTGAAAATTTTAAAAACCCCCAACGCAATTATGTCACTCGGTATGTTTGAACGTTAAGTCAATGCCCATTATGCGTCTAAGATACCTTCCGCAGCTAACAAAAGCGCTGATAACTTTGAAACGGATTTTGATGAAACATATCTAAGAACCATCGCCAAGAAACCTGCTTTCTATTAAAAAAAACCGCATCCAAATCGGTTCACCCGTTTAAGAGCTATGATGCCACAGACAGACAGACAGAGACACACACATAGCGGTCAAACTTATAACACCCCTCTTTTTGTGTCGGGGGTTAAAAAACTAGGAAATACAGAGCGCAAATTCTGTACTATACACATTAAAATTGGAAATAATGTAATAAATCATTAATTAACAAGTAGTTAGAATAATTTTGCGAAACATGTCCTGACAGATGCGTCAAATGCTCCCGTGCAGCCGAGAGTGCCTGCCTTTTGCGTTGTAGAACAGAGCTGACACCCTCAGGAAATACGGGAGAGCACCTAACAAATTTAACGACGATCTGTCAATCTGCACAATACCAGGCAAAAAAAAAAATATTAGGGGACAATCTTACACAAATCGACCTAGTCCCAAACTAAGCAAAGCTTGTACTATGGGTACTGGACGACGATAAACATACTTATATAGACAAATAAATACTTAAATACATAGAAAACATCCATAACTGAGGAACAAATATTCGTGCTCATCACACAAATAAATGCCCTTACCGGGATTTGAACCCAGGACCTCTTGCTTCGTAGGCAGGGTCACTACCAACTAGGCTAAGGCGGTCGTTAAAAGGGACTCTAAATCCCCAAGGGCGTTTGTAGCCAAACCACTGCAACTAAAAACTTCGCATTTAGCTGGATTAACTTCCAAACCTACTGCTTTCAAAGCTGGAATCAATGTCCTCAAATCTTGAAGGATCACCTCTGGGCTTCCCCCCAAAATGCCATCATCAAGATACCAGACATTCAGAGGGGATTTTAAATCAGAAATAATCCTCTGAATAGCCAAGCAGAATAACAAAGGTCCCAATGGATCTCCCTGCTGAGCCCCGACCTGCGACTGTATAACACTATCTGAGAAAAACAGATTACTTGAAGACGCGTAGCACTGGTAAATAAATGGATACAGTGACGGGGTATGCTCCAGAACCTCATTGAGAATGGCATCTCTCTCCACGCTATTAAAGGCATTTTTAATATCAATCGTAAAAATTATACAGTTTGATGCCTCCTGTTCCATAGTAAATAATCGAGTGGAATGTATTGCCGCCTCACATCCCAGCGTAGTGCCAAAACCCACCTGCCTCGGTTGCAGGTAACAGGACATTATCTCTCTAACCGATCGACAACAAAGCTTGGCTGTAAGGCGGCGAAAACCACTGCCAACCGCAATCGGTCGAATACCACCATCCTTTTTGGATAAGGCACACAAAGAGGCACCATATAAGAAAGGTTTAGGTCGTCTTCTCAATAGGTTTGTAATTTACAATTTCATAGACAAGGTACATTCTGAAATAATAAAAAAACCATCAAATGCTATTCTTCTGTCAAAACAATATTAAAGTCATTCGGCTTCTGTCTTGAATGTTCGAATGTGCTCGCTCTCCTGTTTCCGTATTATTTTTGTCGTTTTCGTTGATTGATATTATTATTTCCTTGCAAAGTTTTTGTTTTTTGTTATGTGTTATGTTTTTAAAGAGGACTAGGTAATATCATTATGAACTGTCTCACACGAACCATGAATACACGAATCTCTTAAAAACCTATGAAATAAATATAGACTAATAAATGAAAACTGATAACTTCTTATAGTAAAAGCTCTCCTTCACTATATTAATAATTAGTAATGTGCCTATTTTTTATGTTTCTGAAATAATAAATAGATTATAATAAAAAAGGTTTGTTGTCTCTGAAACGTCAAAATCTGTCACTTGTCAGAATTCCACGAAATTAAAAGTCGGGATTCGGTTTGTGGCATGGCGGATGTAGACAGTATCTAATTTTGGTATTTCTGTTTCTTTGGCTAGTTGTAGTATAATTTTTATAGTGTTTTATGCGGCGATTAACCTTAACTGTTACAGTGATCACAAAATTCTATATTGCTCTCGTGTCTGACATTTTTTAATGCGCAAGTTGTTTCCACGTGGTGTCTGGAATTTTACTATCAAGTTGCAAAAACTATAATCACCGTACAACGTCGCTCCCAAAGAGAGCAATTAACTGACATTGGCACAAGCCTAGCGGCCGCCATTAAGGAAGAAGAAGAAGAAGAATTAAAAATCGTATATAAGTTGTGTTTCTTTTCAAATGTAATAAATAACTACTTACTCAACCAAATAATGCAGGAAACACAGGATAAGGCAAAAATAAAACACTTTTCCCTCATTTGCAAAGTGGATGACAGCAAAAAGCAACGAGGCTACAATACCATAAACGTAAACTGGGTCAGCCAGGCTCGGTATCGGTCGGGATACTATAATAATATATTTTTGTAACTAATGAATCCTAACAGACCCAACCATTTCTAAGTACCCGCATACCTACTTAAACATATTTTAAAAAACAATAAAATTAATGATACATGCAAATAGGTATTATATAGTTACGTACACAAAAAACCATTACATAATTTATTTATAGGAATCGTGGTAAATATGATATTTTGACGGTTTTCTGACTCAACCTCGTATTATGTATGAACTTTTACGAAGTTGGAATAACTACTTTAAGCCGTGTATCTAAAGCAGGGTTTTTCAACCTTTTGTTGTCAACGGCACACTTTTAGTTTCAGTAAACTTTCACGGCACACCAGTAAAGAATTCGGTATATTAGAGGCTTTGATTTATATGTAACGGACGTAGGGGTTGTATTGATACCCTTTAGGTTGGACTGCAATTAAGCATCGCGGCACACTTGAAAATGTACGCGGCACACCGGTTGAAAAACCCTGATCTAAAGTGACCATTCCTATCAGATACTAAAGGGTTGAGGTTGAGTCAAAGTTGCTAAGAATCCATTAAAAAAAAACCTTAAAGGATTTGTGACACTTAATGCGTTCTGCGGTTGTGTTCAGGTCAAATTGACCGCAGCCCGCATTAAATATGTATGAACAACATTGTCGCGACCGCAGAACGCATAACGCAACGCAACGAAGAGACTGTACACCAAGGGGATAAAGCACTGTATTTTGTCACGGGCGCGATATTGAATCCTGAGCGTAACGAGGGACTCCAGATTTAACTCCCGAGCGTAGCGAGTGGGTTTTTAGTTGATTCCGAGCGAAGCGAGGGAATTAAAATGGAGTCCTGAGAGCAGTGAAGGATTTAAGCGCGCCCAAGGCAAAATCAGTTTTATCCCCGAGGTTATACTCTACTTTTCTCACCTTTTTGCGAGACAATAAAAACGCAGTTTTCCATTTTTCGAAATCGTCGTAAGCTTTTAAGTATTTTTCCTTCGATGGAATTAGATTATTATAACAATGCCTAAGGCTGGCTTGCGCGGACCTGGGTTAGCTACTTAACTCCGAGTTAACTGCTAACCCAGGGTTAACGAGTGTCAAATTATGGAACTATCATTATTAACCCAGGGTTACCGATTTAATCTTTAACCCTGAACTGTGCAAGCGGCCCTAATTCTAGGCGTCCAATTTAATGGAATCCGGAGTCAAATCACTTTCGTCCGTCACTCGATATTTTCTTAATGTTTTATCTTCTTATGCATTTTTGATACTTAAAATTGCATCGTATTGACACACTCACGGCTTTTGTTTTAAGTATAAGTACTTTGAATTTGTTTTCGTTCGGCCGCGGAGTTGCAAATAAATTGGGCGCGGCGCGGCGCACGCTCCACCTGCTCTGCCTCAGCCCTGCCGCAGCACCTGCACGCCGTGCGATTTTGACGAAATTTGACTTAAGACGCATCTATAATATAAAAGTGAACGGCCAGTACGGGATAAAAAAAACGAGAAAGAGCAGGATGGCGCTCTACAACACCATTTTGACACGTTTCTCCCAAACAACGCATTATTTCTCTGGAATTTTAAAGCAATTTGATTTTTTGACCTTGGGAATCGCGATAAACTTGAGAAAATATGATATTGGGTGTGTACTTTTCGTATATTAAGCAAAATAAAATCACAAGTTCGTATTTCGAGCCAAAAGCGAGCGATCTATTATTTATGCCAGTGTTGCCATTCAGGGAAAAATCAATCTATTCTCATTATCCAGCATTGCAGTCTGTAAAGCTCTTTAAGCACTGACCTGCATATTAAAGCATGACAAGTTCCTATTTTTTTTTTATTAGACACAGAAAAGTTTAATTTGAATTCTTCAAAAATAATATCTAATTACGATTCTAAAGAACTTATGTAAAATTAAACCTATGTATGGAGCAATAACAATAATAAATTAATACTATAACTATAAATAAAATAAAACTAACTTAAACTAAAACTAAATAAAATTAACAAAAGTTCCTATTTAGCCCTCGCTATGTTGCGTGCGGATTTTCAGTGGAACTAATTTATTTTAATGGCAATGATTTTTTTTGACAACAGACGTTGGAAGTCATTGAATGGCACCGATGTAAACAAAACGAAAATAATTGTACATACACTGACGAGCAAAAATAAAGGGTCGGTTACAAAAATGATGATAACAACAAAACCCGCTGTGATAGCTTCTTGGAGTAAAATGAGTTTAGTAAAGAGTTTTTCACACCACCTGCTCGACAATGCCTTATTATATATCATGCAAACCTCTCTCAAAGTAAGTCATTATAGCCCTTGGCTTTCGCCGGGCAGTAATGTTGTATTGAATTTCATTATAACCCGCCGGGCAGTAATGTTGTACTGAATTTCATTATAACCCGCCGGGCAGTAATGTTGATTCTCACTTCTCGTAGTTCTTATTGGTATGCACTTAAAGTCTAATTTCAAAATCGCACGGCGTGCAGGCCGGCGTGCAGCACCTGCACGTGCTGGTCGCGGCGGCGCAGCCCGTGCTGCTGCTGGTGCTGGTGCTCAACGTGCTCAGCCCCGCGGGCAGGCGCCGCGCCGCGCCTCATTTATTTGTAACTCGGCGGCCGAACGAAAACAAAGTCAAATACTTATACAAAAGCCGCGAGAGTTTCAATACGCTGCAATTTTAACTATCAAAACTGCAAAAGAAGATAAAACATTAAGAAAATATCGAGTGACGAAAGTGATTTGACTCCTGATTCCATTAAATTAGACGCCTTAGGACCACTTGCACAGTTCAGGGTAAAATAATTAAATCGGTAACCCTGGGTTAAGAATGACAGTTCCATACATTTTGACACTTGTTAACCCTGGGTTAGCAGTTAACTCGCTCAGAGTTAAGTAGCTAACCCAGGTCTGCGCAAGCCGGCCTTAGAAATTGTTAATAATGTACTCCCAGAGAAGTCGAAGGAAAAGTACTTAAAAGCTAACAAAGATTTCAAATGGAAAACTGCGAAAGGCGCAAAGTCAGTGTCAGAATCACTGCTTCTGGGTCTATTTCGAGTATTTTTCTAGTAGCCTTAGTTTTTATTGTCTCGCAAAAGGTGAGAAAAGTAGAGTATACTCCTCGGGGATAAAACTGATTTTGCCTTGGGCGCGCTTAAATCCTTCACTGCTCTCAGGACTCCATCTTAATTCCCTCGCTTCGCTCGGGAATCAACTAAAAACCCCCTCGCTACGCTCGGGAGTTAAATCTGGAGTCCCTCGATACGCTCAGAATTCAATATCGCGCCCGTGACATAATGCAGTGCTTTATCCCCTTGGTGTACAATCTACTATTATTCTCAATTAAACTTTTTCTTGTTAAGAATAAAATTATTTACTAAACTCATTTTGCTCGAAGAAGCTATCACAGCGGGTTTTATAGTTATCGTCATTTCTGTAACAGACCCTTTATTTTTGCTCGTCAGTGTATTTTAGAATAATAATCGATTTTGCAATCAAAATGCCCAAAAAAGTTCACCCCGATGCAAAAAAAAAATTAAATACTACATTCAAATGGTTGCGGCAGTCACGGTGTTTGTTATCGAACTCCTCCGAAACGGCTTGACCGATTTTTATCAAATTTTTTCTCTATATTTGGTAGATTTGACAACAGGTTGTAGGCTATTTTTTTATACTCTTATTCTTCGCGGACGGAGTCGCGGGCAACAGCTAGTAACAAAAGAACTATGAAAAGTGAGAATCACATTACTGCCCGGCGGGTTATAATGAAATTCAGTAGGTACAACATTACGCCCCGGCGAAAGCCAAGGGCTATAATGATTTACTTTGAGAAAGGTTTGCATGATTCTACTAATATTATAAACGCGAAAGTTTGTAAGTATGGATGGATGGATGGATGTTTGTTACTCTTTCACGCTAATAACGGTTTGACGGATTCTGATGAAATTTGGCACACAGATAGTTTATAATCCGGATTACCATACAGGGTTATTTGTAATTCACTGACATCCTCTGAATCCCTGAATTGCTATCACTCAAACAAATGTTTTTTGTTTTACGACTTTTTAAAATAAAACACTTTTTTCCCATACAAATACACAGAGTATCGTAAAAATACTTAAGAGGTAATCTCAAATTTTGAAAACGTTATTACACCAAAAATATTAAGTTATGACAAAAGCCGTAAAACAAAAAACATTTGTTTTAAGTGGTAGGAGTTTAGGGTTAAAAGGATGCTAGTGAATTACAAATAACCCTGTATAGGATACTTTTATCCCGGAAAATGGCGTAGTTCCCGCGGGATAGCGATAAAAGAATTCTTCGCAGACGGAGTCGCGGGCAGCAGCTCGTATATAATAAGGCATTGTCAAGCAGGTGCTGTGAAAAGACTATAAATATACAATTTCAACTCAATTTAATAGTGATACCTAATAAGTTATCTGTCAGTCGAAGGCTTATTCTCGTTGGACAAGAGATTGGTATTTACGTTATAAAATAGCCATTTTACATACACTTCGGGAAGCAAAAAGGTGTGTTTATCCATCGCAGGGTTATATATTTTCGTAGGTACAATACCCCTATATTGAAATAACGTCACAATAACACCATTGTTTTTTTTACGTGTCAAAGCTGCGTATTCAGTCGCCCCAATGTTATTTCGACCCAATATAATGTCCGTGCGGCGTGATTGAGTAAACTGAAGCTAAATACTTACCTTCTCAATGCCCATGCAATGGCCCTGCTTGTTTATGTTCAATCGAAAACTCAAAATGCTCAGAAGTGTGGGTGCCAGACCCTGGCACAGGCCACACGTATGCATGGTTACGGTCCTTTTGTACAAACCATCAATCAACGAGCCATCTCCCACGGTTTAGTGACTTGTCATGAATAAAATGTTTATGTATGACGCAACATCCTCCTTTGTCGTAGGGCAACCAATGTACGATAGGTGCGTCATATGAAACTGGATTGTTTGCAAAATCGTTCAATCCATGCGATTTACATTTTCGTGTATGTACAGTCCAAGGCATAAATATCTATACAGCCATCGCGTCAAATATATGTAAACATCGACCTTATGGTTAATGGCATAGCGTTGTATAGATATTTTTGACGCCTTGGTAACGTACATATATTTATGACCTTGATTGTACTTTTCCTTTGCTTTATTTTAAACAGCAAGACATAATAAGGGTTTTCTCGGCCTAAAAAGCGCCTTATACGACCGTATCCATTAGAAATTATGTAAATTATTTTGTAAAGTAACGAATGTGATTTTTATAGATATGTGAATGAGAAAAATCAACTTAAAGCACAGACAGAGGCAGAAAAGCGTGAGGAGGTGAACCTCACAAATATACTAAACGATAAAGGCAAGCTCATCATTGAGATGAAGACATCTCTTCAGCAGATCAACCAGCTGCTGTCCAGTGTTGGTGAGTGGTGCCATTGGTGTTAAATAGTAGTACTTAGTACACGTCTACACATAGTTATAGTATTTTTCACCTATGATGAGTTCTGTGACACTTGATAATTTTCCGAATTACGCATACTATGTTCGCAAAATATTTTTTAATGTAATTTATATTTTGAAGCAAAATAATCAAAAAAATGTAAACCTGTACTTTTTAAAAATATATAGCAATATCAGTGTTCATTAAATGGACTCCATCGAATACGATAGAAAAATATTTATGTTTTTAAATGACGGAATGTGTGAAACGGAACAGAGTAGTAACGTGACACAACATTATCGGCAATTGCCGCGGTTAATGAATCGGCATTCGATAGCAGTGAACACTAAGATATTTTAAATTTTTAAACAAAACTTGCAAGATTTTGTAAACGCGGCTACCTGGTGTTCCTGAAAATATAAGCACAAAGTTCCAGTGCTGATATTTTATTTATAATAATGATTTGAAAAAAATTTAAATGTTCAGTTTTCATGGTTACCAAGAAATTTCGTTATTGTTTGAAGTAAATTTCTGCAAGATACGCAAAATGCGTGGAATTTCTCTAGAAAAACTTAAACTGATCGTGCACAAATGGTTTACAATTCCTAAGATAACGCTAAAAGGGTTGGCAAAAACGGAGGGAGTAAACATCGGAGCCGTACGTACAGCTAATCGGAAGTATGATGAGGAATTTACCTTTTAGGATGCACCAAAAAGCGGCCGAAAAACGCGACCTATAAACCGAAACTTGGACCGCAAAATCGCTCAGGCGTTTAGCAGAAAACGCGACCTGTCGGTCAGGGATACCACAGATTCTGATGAGGGTGCAATTTCTTCTGAAACTGGCGAATAAAGAAATATTTGTATTTTTTTGTTTTATTTTAACGCATTACATACAATACTTTCTATTCTATAGGTATTAGGGTAGATAGGTTTATATTTTATTTGTTTGCCGACCATACTTTGCTATGAAAACTACACGTTGATAACGATCTCTATTAGCTGATGTAACCAGACTTTACACGTTCCACGCGAATGAAGCCGTGGGCGAAAAACCTGGAAAAATAATTATTTTTTAAAATATAATGCAATTTCTCCAAAAATAGGCACTAATAACTCTTAGAAAATCGATAGTTTACTTCATAAAATGGTACCTAAGTACATTTCTAAAACTGTCAAACTCGAAACGTCACAGAACTCATCATAGGTGAAAAATAGTATAGTTAATAAAAAACTTTTCTATTTTCTTTATACAGCCTTAATAAACCTTATGTTATGTAATGCTTATTATAGTCATGAATACTACCTACTGTTTTGTCTAAACGTCAGTATTTTTTAATAAGTACTTATTATAAAACACCGCCGCTTGTGAACGTAAGCATGCCTTGATTTTACAAAAGCCACACATGAAACTGTCTCGTTAGGTAAGCTACATTTGACTTAATTGAGACAAGAAAAACTTCTGTTTCGTATTGAATGGGCTAATAAAACAAAAAACAATTACAAAAATAAAGCAGGGCAGCTCGATCTTAAGCGTCTAGGAGTTAATTTCTTGTAATAAATAATAAAATGCCTCAAACGTTAAGTATTAGATTAACATAGCGTATGCAAATGATAGCCACATAGGTACCCTACGCTTAAACGTCCGACACCACTTTTGTCGGAGGTTCACCCACTTTATGCGTGTAGATAATTAATTAGCGGGTTGCAATGTTGGGCGGTGGATGTGGGCGACGGGATAATAGTTAATGGAAGGTTTTACATTTCGCTATGGAACGGCATGGCACTACGTCGCGATTCCACGTAAGAATGAGATGTATGAAGTTGTTAATTAACCTGCATAGCTAATAAGAGATTGCCGTGTATGGTGACGATATGAGCTTTGGTCGCAGGTGCCGCCAACGCGCCCCGGCCGAACACGGGCGTGCCGCCTGCCATCCAGTACGCGCTTGACGACATGGTGCAACCTGTGCCCGAGCTCGAGGCCGACTGTGAGTACATTTCTCTCTCATTCGTATCTTCATCTAATAATCCGTAGTTAGTTAATAGTTGAAATCAGAACTTCTAACCGACTTGCATGCATCGCTTTCTCGTACGTTGCCTTTTCACATGCGCCGGCTGCAGGGCAATCGGCGCCGAATAACCGGTAGGTAGTGGATTGTATAAGACATGTATTTTAGCTTTCACATGTAGGTACCAGTGTAATTTGCTCGGCTTGCCCATGCATAGGTACAGTATACCCAGCGCCGACTGCCCGGCAACTGGCACATTTGAAAAGGTACTTATACTTCAAAGATATAAAGCTATGTTTGCAACTTGGCTTAGAGCTCTGATATGCTATTACTACTATATCGAGATAGTCAATGCCATACTGCCAGTGAATTTACTTTGCGTGTCGAAAAGAGATCTCAGGGTTAATTTTACACACAATGCTCTAATTTTCTCTTTGTCCTGTCGTTATTTTGAATTGTCGCATGCAAGCTGGCACATTTGGAATCGTTACGCTCGGCTTATCGTTTTCATCAATAAATTACTCTTATTTTGTTTAAATTGCCAAACGATAATTTTACATACAGATCAAAACGCTTAGATACTAAATCTCTCTATACTATACACTCTATGTTACGTATGTATACATCTAGAGCTTATATTTAAGTAGGTATGTCTAAGTTCTATCGGCTGAGTGTATCAACATCAATGTACCTACATAATTTGGGTACCAGTCTAATTTTAGCTCTGGCTGCTTGCTACGGTAGGTTATATTTATTTGTTTTCCAACTTCTTACTTTTGTTATTACTTATTAATAATGCCTACTGTTTTTAAGTATGATTATTTAGTTATTTACCATTGCAAACACTCTTATGATCCAACTGCCTCCGTTAGAAGGAAGTTTATTTAGTCCAAGAAGTGCATAGTCACCTTAAATACTTAGGTATTTGAGTCAATCATACATTCACGAAAAGTGAAAAAATATTCATAAATGAACCAAAAAAGGGCGTGGGCGTATGCACTCTCCTGCTATTAATAATCCAATGTCGTAGATATATCATAACTTCATAACCATCGTTGGGCCCGCGTAGGAACTATATTCCTATAACAAATTTTGTTTTTTCAATAAAAATGTGCTCGGATTTTACAGTAATGAGTAATGAATTTCTCGCGTAGCCATGAACTTTATTTTCACGTGCTGCATAGACAAGCATCGGCGCACTACGCATGATGCGAGGTTATCACATTATATTTTTCACTTCTCATGCTCTAAAAGTAGGTCAATATAGCCTTATGAGGCGGGAGTAAAGTGAGTGATTTAGTCCCTAGGGAGTAAAAGTAATTATTTTTTTAATTCATTTCGAGTGACTTAGATAAACTCAAACAGCCAGTACTTGCTTAGTGGCAAAACAAAATATATGTAAAAAAATAAGATTGTGTGAACCATTTTCATGACGAAAATGTTACGTTCTTAGTCTACGTGGTCTTAGTTCTATGCTTTTTCCGCAAAGAAGGTGGCGCCATTCTGTTTTTTCCAGTTTGTGTATGGACCATTTCGCCGATGCGATTTTGTTATATCTGTGTAAATGTGTAAATACTTACCGCGAAAACTTTGAAATTGTTGTAGAGCGTAAATCGTAAACAATTAAAATAAATCGATTATTCTCACAATGTCGTCAAGTGATTGTGAAAATTATGATGTCGAGCAAAGAGCAAAAGACATAATTGATAATCTTTTGCCGCCGAAATCTAGAAAGATTTGTTTAAAAACCTATGAAAGTTTTATGGACTGGATTTTTTTCTCGCAATATCGAAGTGAAAAATAGAGTTTTCACCTGGAGACTAAAAGTCAATATAAACCCTCGGATAAATAGACACCCTCGCTAAAGCTCGGGTGGCTAACCACCTCGGGTATATATTGGCTTCTTTTAGTCCCTCGATAAAAAATATACTATTAAAACGATTCACATGACTCCGGAAGGCAAATAACTTCAAATTATATTTTCTAGTGTTAGTTATATACTCGGCGTCAAAAATATCGCCCCTCCGCGAAAATCAGATTCAAGCTAATCCTAGACCTTAGCGAAATTATGTTACCTAATTAATATTATATTATATTATATTAAAACACGTTTAATGTGTTTTAAAGTAACAATGTTTAATTTAAACGAAACGTAATGGCTTGTGAATCAGAGCGTTTCGGAAAAAAGTGCACTAATAGGAGGGGCGATATTTTTGACGCCGAGTATACTACACATAGGTACTAACAAACTACGGAATACTGTTATTTTTTTTTTGTTATTTTTTGGGCAAGTTGATTAACACATTCAGTGCCAGTGACAAGCCAGTGACACAATGTCGTATCAACAGAATTCGTTCTCCTACGAGTATGCTAGCGACACTCATTTCATTCATGACTACGATCATTTCGGCCTGTATAGCGTAAGGGCTTAGCGGAACGTTGCCAGAGCCGAATGTGTTAAGAAGCAAAAACAATTTACAAGTGCACCGTCATATTTTTTAGCGCCATTTAAAAGGAACATCTGCATTTGCAGAACCTGAAGGTTTGGGCTTGAGAGCTGGCTGCGAATGCTTTAAAGTAAATATAAATATCTTCCCTACTTAGACCATGGCCTACTTTTTTGCGGTAGGTATTTTAATTAGTTAGCCACTAAATATTTGATAACGACTTACCTAAATAGTGGAAACCCAAAAGGCTAACGTATATTTATGCATATGTCTTCTTTTTGATTCCATCATGTAATTTCAGTTTTATTTAGTCGCAAAAAAAGCTTTATGCAGGCTTTGGTCTTACAATCTCTTTAATACCTCTGTTAGATGATTGGACAACCCGATGATTAAGCAAACTATGGTAATCTATACATATAAAATCCTTTGTCCTGACTGACTGACGGATCAACACACAGCCTAAACCGCTGATCGTAGAGACCTGAAACTTGGAGGGTGTGTTCATCCGATAAGAAAGGATTTTTCGTAGTTCTACTCCTAAGGGGTAAAAAAGGGAGGCAAAGTTTGTATGGGACAACGTGATTCCTTGGTACAATCTACTTCAAATTTTGCATAAACATTCTATAACAGAATTGATGGAAGACGTGTTTCGTATTTTATTGAAATTCATCCCTTGACGGGGTTAAAAAGGAGTAGAAAGTTATTTTTCACCTCAGCACCTCAAACAGGCAGGTTTTGCTACTAAAAAACAGTGAGCAAAATCCGATTTTGCTCACTGCGTGAGACAAAGTACCTTTTTAATTATTTTTTTTTAAAAGTCAAAGACAATGATGGGTCTGCTTACTGAATTCGAAAGATTTGAACTTCAGTTTGATCTGTCACTTTCATTTCGATACGAAAAGACCGAGAGATAAGATCAAATCGATTCGAATTTCGATTTCAAATTCTATCCTAGTAGACCTAAAAATAAACGAACGATTGAACGTTCGGATACTCATAATAAGTTCTTAACCTTAAAATTGTAATTCGTCTGTTAAGGTTTTAAATTAAATTATTGTAGGTACTTTTTTAATAATTGGATTATATTTTTATATAATCAAATTAATAGTAAAAATGTTGTTGAAAACAAAGTTTAAACATGTATCTATATAATTATTAATAATTTTAACAATCTTGAACATCGTGGTAAATACAGCGGATGCAGCATCGGAACGCATCTTTAAAAAAATAGCGTGATTCAAATTTTAATTATTTTCTTCTGTTTCTCTAGCTACAGAGTTCGATATCTATGAGTTTGGTACACGATCAGAGGCAATTTGGAAATTATTAGAATAGTAATAAGTACTTATTTAATACATTTTTGAATATGATATGAGTGAATTGAGTGAGTCCAGTGACGAAGTCAACAATTGAACACCAGACGAATTAATGGAGTAATACATAATGCAGAGTAAGTTTCTTACTTGAAAAGTCTCGCGAAAAATATTTAAAAGCTTATGATATTTTTAAACAATGCAAACACTTTTTCGGAGACTGTACCTATTGTTATATATATAATATGAAGTATTTACTCAATGTTGAAAACCACAACAAAGACAAAAAGACGACGTTCATATACCTTTAATAATTTATTATGTTCTCGCTGCTGAGGTGAAAAGTTGTATGTGTCACACGAGACCAAAGTTTTTTTGCATCTCGTGTATTTGAATCACTCGCGCACTCAGGATTCTAACTTAGAATCACTCGCTAAACGCTCGTGATTCAATTATAGAATCCTTCGCTAACTCGTGATTCAAAATCAGCACTCGCAGTAAAAAACAACTTTGCTCTCTTGTTGCACAAATAACTATTGGGGGTGATTTGCTTCGAAGTTGATATCAATACTCCTTAGTGCTTTTGATTTAAATTACTTTTTATTTTGACACAATGTAAACGAAACGAAACTTCAAATATCGCAAACCATTTGTCTACGTTTGTCAACCACGTCTTGATCTGATCGCTGATAATAGCTAATTATATTTATAAAAATTTGCATTTCACCAAGCTTTTGCTTTTACAAGCGCAGCGTGGGACGTCCACCAACAAGATGGACGGACGTTTTGGTGAAGGCCGCAGGTTCAGGGTGGATGCAAGTCGCTTCCAACCATCGATATATATGTACTAACGTACTAGATTAGATATCGCGATCCGAACACTCATTCTGTTACACTGCTTTGACCCGTTGAAGGTGCAACGGACTTCAGTGCGACTTTGACATTCATGAGCGGCGAACGTACTAATTTTTGATTGAGACTCCGAATGTAAGCGTGAACCTGCACGTAAGTAACAACTCACTACTCATGTCGCCACTTCTCCCCCAAGCCGCCCACGCGTTATACAAGTCAAACCGTGCAAGGGGGAAAGGTGGCGACATCTAATTAGGTCTATATATTATGCATATCTTTGTGGAGTGCAAATAAAGGAAATGGAATGCAACACATACATACCTTCACTATCCTATAAAGGATTCTTCATCCGCACTCTCTCTGTCCCTCTACTCCAGGGCCAAAGGAGCCTTCATCTGCTTCGCTTTGCTTATGGCGGCTGTATGTATCACACCGAGATCTGTGGGTAACAACGCTCTATGAGTATGGTACACTCTATACAATCAATCCCTACATATACATATAATCACATTATAGTCAAAGAGAACCATCTTACTCGGTCGGAAAAAGGAACCCTAAGCCCTGTACATGAGCTCAGGGTAGTCCCCCCAAGGGGACTGACCAACCAGGTCAGTAAGCCTGGACGCTAGCATCCAGATCGAGGTTTCCTGCCGCACATCGGCACCTCAGGTCGAGGCGCCCGACGGTTGAAGCTACCGTACTCACCCAGTCACGGCAGCCGCAGCCGCCGCCCTCTAGTAAGATGGGGAACCCACGTTCCCCGGTAGGATCTCTTAGCATCCGTAGACGCCTCACTCCTCATAGGTAGGATCTCTTAGCATCCGTAGACGCCTCACTCCAATATATGAACCTTGTCCGTCCCGCCTAAGATGATCTCTGTCAGCTTCCACGATATGATTTGTGGCCAGCTAAACTCTTACATAGTTACATACTGCTTCCATGGAAAGGTCACATGGCAAGCCAACTCCACAAAGAGATAATAATTGGATAGAGAAACCACACCACCACTGCGAGCTTTCACAATGTAAATAAGATACCCAAATACTGAGATACCTAGATACTTAGATACTTAGCTTTAGTTAGATGAATCCGGACAGCTGTACGCTTCCTCACTTTCTTTTATAACATTGAAAACTTGCACGCTTCGTGCCATATTTAAACTAACTTTAACGACCTACTCATTTGAATTAACTTACTATATTTCCACCTAGAGGGCGCTGCTCAGTGTTGCCGCAAGGAAATTGTCTTGGTATTAGTTTTTCGCGTCAATCGCGACAACTCAAGTAAGTAAAATTACATGTTGTTCAAGTGACTAAGCGGCTAGTAATATTGTAATACCACAATAAAAACATTATTTTAAATAAAGCGTCACGCCATCCTACAATCATAGACTAAAACATGCAGACGTTCCCATTCAAAATTACTTGTAGGTAAAAAATTGTGACTGACTGAACTTGAATGACAATTTGTTTAATTGCTTTATACCCAGTTTGATATTTTTGAATATTTATTTTATGTTCTTTCTTTTTAGTCTAAATAATATCAAAAAATTTATGTCGTCGTAAAATATGACGTCGTACGTTTTTCGATACTGCAAAAACACGGCAAAAAATGTCAGCGAATCATCAGGTGTCAGTTTTCATAGGTAAGTTGAGTTTCATAGGTAAACTTGGGAAACTTTTTTTCTCCTAGTAGGATCGAAAGAGCTCGTGATTCTGAGCAGAAATCACATAAAACTTTCCGAATTTAAAAAAACTTTTGTACCTTTTGAGGTAGGTACAACAAAAAATAAAATTGCCCAGGTAATAGCTGTGCCACTTCTGCGGTGTATAATCTATATCGCGATGACGTCTTGTGACAATCCGGTATTTGAACATATTGTTGACATGAAAAGTCTTGTCTATCGGTAGAATATATGTCAATGCTTCCAACCGTAATGATTGGGCGTCAATGAGAGAGGCCTATGTCCAGCAGTGGACGTCCTACGGCTGAAATGATGATGATGATGATGAAGCTTTTATGTGAGTTCAACCTTTTTCGAATAAAATCGAATTGAGTATCCAAACATCATTGTTGAACTCGCATAAAAGCTTGGTGCAATGCAAATACATATAAAATGCTTTGTCCTGAGGTCCTAAAATGACTGACTGGCGGATTAACGCACAACCTAAACCGCTGTATGTAGAGACCTGAAACTTGGAGGATGTGTTCTTTGTATGACGTAGGCATCCGATAAGAAAGAATTTTCCAGAATTCCCGCGGGATAAGGAATATACGGGATGTATACATATATTTCATCAATCAAGAGTGAAATTCCCACGGGATAAGGATATATCAGGATTTATATACTCAAATCAACTGGATCCTATTTCTGTAACTATAATTACTAAACTTTTCAAAAGCAGTATAAACGTAAATGGTCGGTTATACATAACAGCAAAAAACTTATTGCAGGATTTTTGGAAATTCCTGTGGGATAGATAATCTCTGATACTTCCGAGCCGATTAAAAAATCTTTTACCAGTAAAAAGTTACACTATCCTTTATTGACATATTCCCAAGGGATAGAAAAAAAAATTCAACTTCGGAGCTCATTTTAAAATGTCTTTCATCAATAGAAAAGATACTGTCCTTGATTAACATGATGCTATTTTCCGGATAAATGCAAAATTCCCGCGGTATAGAAAATAGTAAATTTAACTTGGGGGCTGAGTTTAAAAAAAAATACCAATAGAAAGCTAAACTATCCTTTATTGGTATAGGCTAGGCTATCTACTATTTATTCGGTAAAATGCAAAATTCCCGTGGGATAGAAAGAAGTGAATATCACTTGAGGGCTGATTTGAAAATTTCTTTCACCAATAGGAAGCTACACCAACCACTATTTACATAGACTACTTTTCTCCGTAAAAAAGCAAAATTCCCACGGGAAAAAAATAAGTGAAAATTTGCATAGAATAAGGACAAATTTGTTGAAATTCCCACGGGATAGAGAATAAACGGGATTTATAATATTCACTAACTGATACTGATGATGATGAAATGATAATAATGATGGATGTTGCCGTTGCCGGATGTTTGTTTTATACAATGAAAGAGATGAAGAAGCTTTACCACAAATAGGAATTCTACGCGGACGAAATCGCGGGCAAAAGCTAGTGAAGTACATAATGTTATATTCCATCACTATTTTCTTATTTTAAAGGTAAATCTAAATTCTAATCTTAGTGCTGGGCCAGCCGCTTTAGCCTTTATGCTGTCTACCTATACGTATAACAGTTTGTAACGGAATTGCAGTTTGTGTAATTTGTTTGATTAATTGATTTCACTACATGAAGTTCGGCTATTGTAAGAGGATTAGGTAATTATATTAAAAGCTGGCTGAAATGTGTCTGATAATATATTATTTTCATCATGCATTTGTATCGGAATAATAAGGCAGTCGTGCGTGCGCTTTATTTTAACAAGTAGGTATATAGAAGCAAATGTTTTCAGGCTGACGCTGACCGGGAAATTCCGATGCGCTGGTACTCCGCGCGCGGCGCGGCTCATGTAAAATGTATTCGCCGATTCACGGGAATTACAGGGATCTATCCTGGGCGTTCAATCTTAGCCGTGGTTACCTACAAACCGATACGCAGGCCACTAAAATAATAAAATCGTGGGTTCAAGTAGTTCTGTTTAAGTACATTATTATTATCGAAAATGGAGAATTGATGTTTATCTAGGGCAACTCGAAAAAATGTTAGGAATTGTTTGCACAAACGAGCGAAATAAAAGCTGCAAGCGCGTTTTAAGTCGAATCAAACATACGGTTTCCGGTACAATAGGGCCGATGTATACTTATTGAACTACATACATCATCGTTTACAATTAAGCAACCAAGACAATAGACGAGAAAATTACTGTTTCAATATGATTATCGACCTTGTATCTAATATAAGGTATCTGATGTTAACCAAACTGTAAACCAATAAAAATAGTTCCGAAGATCTACGACAAGGCGAAATATACCTTACCACTTCTAACTCATTGTTGCTAAGCAAAGTTACCCCTGGACTGTTTCAAGTTTGACATAATTTTTGGTAACGCAGTTGACAAGTTGATACTGACGGCGCGACAGAAGCTGAACGTGCTCATAGGCGCCGTGTCTAAGATGGAGGTGACGAAGGAGGTCCGCCAGACCGCCAACATCTTCTACCACAACATCCTGGCCCGCTTCATGCAAGACAACTATAAGGATGAAGTCGTAGCTGAAGGAGGTAAGCCATTAACGAAGTAAAGCCGCCAAGAATTAATTTACCAGATTGAACAAATAATCCTAACCTAACAACAATTTCACCTATACCTCCGCTGCTTTTAACGCTAAAAATTGTTAAGCAATTATTTAACAGCAACCTTCGCCAGACGTAGTGAAGTATATACGATTATTAATGTTTTTTCGTATCTATCTTTTATGTCTCAGGTGCTCTAAATACAGATTATTCTGAAACTATTGACTAGAGCTGACTGATGATGCAAATTGGTGCGTTTTGCAGGACTAATTGAATTTGAGATGGATGACCCTAACGTGCCTGGGCATGCCGTCATCAAGTTGCGCAGCAAGCAGCTAGTGGAAGCACAGGTCAGCGAATTCGACGTACCTGACACGAAGAAGTGAGCTATCCTGCGGCGAACACTCAACCCATGCGCCTCTTACGAACATGCAGCTATATCTAGTCAAAGTTCCATTTTGATTTAAAACGTGCTCACAAACATTGTTCCATTTACAAAACGTTATTTTTTTCTTCTTTTAAAAGTGGTCTAAGGAGTTTTTTTTGTTAATGCAATACTTTTCAAAAAAATCCGTACGTTAATTTATTTTCTTGAGCTGTTTTTAAAATAACTGTGCCAATACTCAGTTATTGTATAGGTAAATGTTGTTTACCGATAGTGCAAATAACTTCCAAATTATTGAAATAATTGAATTTATACAGTTGAAATGCACCACAAAAGTGAATTATTATTAGGTACATTTTATTTACTATTATGATATGATGACTCAGAGGTAGTTAACTTCATAATATTATACCTATATGTATAAATAATCCTGTGAAAAAATATATAAAGATAAATGATGCTGAACTCTACCTTCTTTCACTTGACCGCCTTATTTATCCATGTTAATCTATCTATTATCTTACAGTATATTTTATCTATGTCTATAATCGATAATAGACTATTTCAAGGAGCGATTTTTACTGACTTGAGCAATTATGTCGTAATTTTAGTTTCCACGAAATGGTGTTAGATTACTTATGATAATTGTAATTAAATAACATAATATAACATACGATTTTAAAATGAGGCAGCCAGGAAAGAACAGCTACAACTAAGTAATATCTACAACTGACACCCATCACTTGAAAACTTCCACCAAACTGATGTCTTGTTTGTTCTAAACGACTAACATAGGATTTAGTTCAAGAAGTAAAAAAATAGAGTGTTAAAAATTAGGTACTTACGTAACAGTATACACATAGCCAAAAATTGAAAATATTATTTTTTTGAATTCAATTAAGCTTATCATTCTCTCCTTGTAAATGTTATTTGCATGGGACTGGTAACACAAAAAATTAGGATGCTCGTAACATTAAGTAGAGGTAATTCTGCGTACAAAAGTTTCCCGTCGCTGTTTTTTTTATCAGTCACCGGGATTATTACTTGGGAAAAACTTGAAAAGTTAACCGCTTTTTTAGAAAATTTATTCTGTATGTACATTATCAGCTTTATTTGCTCACCTTCAACATTTGAACATATAATTAAATGACTAAAGGAGCGATTCTCCAAAGAACACCGTGTGCCATACATTTACAAAGTTTCAAGTCATTAAGAACGTCTAATTTAGAACAACTGTAGTTTATCCTAACTACGTTTTACCCGTTCACTCACGCCATTGGGTGTAGGTATATAGCGTAGGTATAGTGGTGTTAACAGAATACTTTAAACCAATTCCTCTGAGAACAACGAACATCGACCTTTCGGTTGCTCACCGAGAGGATGCAAGGAGTATGGTAGGAGTAAAATTATTGATTTACTCAAATAAATATTTTTGCACATACAGATACTTACAAAAAAATACAAGTTTATTGCCATTCTCTACCATTAAATACCTATTAAGAAAAAAAAAATATAATTTCCATCTAGTCACATCTGTAATCTTATATCCTACTAATATTATAAACGCGAAAGTTTGTAAGAATGTATGTATGTATGGATGAATGTTTGTTACTCGTTCACGCTAAAACGGTTTGACGGATTCTGATGAAATTTGGCACACATATAGTTTATAATCCGGATTAACATATAGAATACTTTTTATCCCGGAAAATTGCATAGTTCCCGAAGGATAGCGATAAACGAATTCTTCGCAGGAATGCCAAATCCGCTACAGTTACATACGAGGGGCGTTCAATATAAAGTGAGAATGAGATGCAAACTCTTTTAATATTACGAAATTAAATACTGGCCGGTAAAGCTAACCTATCTAGCTGATTGCTATGAAAAAAAAAACTAACTGTCTTTTGTTTAAAAAAATATACGGTAATTTCTTTGCAATGCTATTGAGTACGTTAGCGAAAATGGAGAAAATTGAACTGCGCGCCGTTATCAAATACTTGTATTTGAAAAATTTTTCTACGGACCAAGTCAATTTGGATTTTCGGGACACTTTAGGGTCTAATGCTCCTCCGTATTCGACAGCCGCACGTTGGTGCGCCGAATTTAGACGTGGAAGAACATCGACAATGGACGTCCCCCGCTCCGGACGCCCTACTACAGCATAACTGAAGAAATTGTGAAAAAAGTCGAAAACTCAGTTTTGGCGGATCGTTGTGTCACAGTTCGTTTTATTGCTGAAAATGTAAAGATTTCAACGGGGAGCGTGCATAATATTTTACATGAACGCTTGGGTATGAAAAAGGTATCTGCGCGTTGGGTACCAAGAATGCTTACTGACACGCAAAATCAAACTAGAGTCGAGATTTGTCAAGAAAGTTTGAACCTGATGCAGCAAGACCGGGAACTTTTTTGGCGCGATTTATGACAATGGACGAAACATGGCTCCATCATTACGACCCTAAAACGAAACTGCAGTCTATGACATGGAAAAGGCCATCATCTCCAACTCCGAAGAAATTCAAGGTGAGCCCATCTGCCGGTAAGGTCATGGGCTCTGTTTTTTGGGATGGTAAAGGGGTATTAATGATTGAGTATCTCGAGCATGGAGCCACTATTACGGGCACTTTATACGCCAAACAAATAGCAACATTGTGCAATGAGATCCGCGAAAAACGGCGAGGTAAACTCTCGAAAGTTGTGCTGTTCCACCAGGACAATGCCCCGGCACACAAGTCCGCCGTTGCAATGGCTGCAATTCGTGATGCTGGGTTCGATATGCTTAAGCATCCTCCGTATTCACCAGATCTCGCTCCCAGTGATTTCTACCTATTTCCGAGATTGAAACAATACCTGAGAGGCCAGAAATTTGAAGACGACGACGCGGTAGTCGCTGCAGTACAAGATTTTTTAAGTACTCAAGATGAGACCTTTTTTAAAAATGGAATTTTAAGTTTAGAAAAAAGATATACTAAACTAAGTGTATTATGCTAAAAGGTGACTATGTCGAAAAATAAAATGACATTTAGTAAAAGTTGTTTATAACATACTCATTCTCACTTTTTATTGAACGCCCCTAGTATATGTAAAGTATGATGGAAATGTTTATCTTAAATAGTCCTACAAAAAAACCCGCCACAGTATATATCTTTCGAAATTCCCACGGGATAGGGAAATATCTAAACTTTCTTGGTTTTTTTTATTTATAGCAGAATCTCTGAACCTATTGAGCCAATTTTAAAAATTCTTTCACCATTAGAAAGCTACATTGTTCTTGATTGACATGAGCTACTTTTTATCCGGGAAAATTAAAAATTCCCACGGGATAGAAATAAATTAATTCAATTTCGTACCTGATTTTAATAATTCTTACATATTATGTGATATGAATATCTTCGAGTAACAAAAGATATTTTTTCTTCGTGAAAATACAAAATTCCCACGGGATAGAAAAAACTGAATTCAACTTCGGGGCTGATTTTGAAAATTCTTTCACCAATAGAAAGCTACAGCTATTCCTGATTGGAATAGACTACTCTTCTTCGGGAAAATGAAAATTTCCCGTGGGATAGAAATAAGTAAATTCAACATCGGCACTGATTTTAAAAATTCTTTCATTTGATATAATATAACTATCCCCAATTGGCATAGGCTACTTTTTCTTCAGGAAAATGCAAAATTCCCATGGGATAGAAAAAACTGAATTCAACTTCGGAGCTGATTTTGAAAATTCTTTCACCTATAGAAAGCTGCACTATTCCTGATTGACATAAGTTACTTTTTATGCGGGAAAATTCAAAATTCCCAAGGGATAGAAATAAATTATGTCAATTTCGTAGCTGATTTTAATAATTCTTACATATTATGTGATATGACTATCCCCGATTAACAAAAGCTACTTTTTTTTCGGATAAATACAAAATTCCCACGGGATAAAAAAAACTGAATTCAACTTCGGGGCTGATTTTGAAAATTCTTTCAACAATGGAAAGCTACAACTATTCCTCATTGGTATAGACTACTCTTCTTCGGGAAAATGAAAATTCCCGCGGGGTAGAAATAAGTGAATTCAACTTCGGGGCTGATTTAAAAAAATCTTTTTAGTGGGATACTTATAGCCACTCAATGTATGGGAACCAATATTTTTGACAGTAAAGAATGAGACTTGGCACACTTGTTCCTTAGGTGGACCAGAGTGGAAAACGCCCGGGAGCCAGCGGGAGCCACCCTGCAGGGGGGGAGGGGGAGGGGGTAAAGTTTTCTTACGCTGCGCGTACTGTTAGTTGTAATAACTGCTAATTTATAGCTAGTATGGCAAGTGGGGTATCATTTTCGGATAAATAAAAGATGGCCAATCATTTTCCGATACAAAAAATACACTTTTACATACAAAAAAATTAAATTACCGCCGATAATTGAAAATTTTATGAGAAAATATTTTTTTCCAGTGACGATAAATTCTGATCTAGTGCCGATATCAGCAAATAAAAAATATGCTTAGAAAGCCACATTTATACAGATTTCGAAAACATAAGGTTTTTTGGAAAAAATACTTAAAAAAATGTGTTTAAAAAATATTAAGCGCAGCGCGGCAGAGCAATGAAAAAAATATCAAAAGATCCACTGAATAACTTACTACATTACTTCAGATTTACTTATTCGTATTTCATATTTATTGAAGGTGGATCAGGTAATATGCCCCGACCTCATCAAATCCAGATGAGGAAGTAGAGGCTACATGTGTATGAGGACATTAGTAGGGCCATACATACTGACGTTGTTATGGGGGATTTCAATGCGAAACTGGGCATGAGAGGCGATAATGAGTTAAGAGTAGGGAACTTCGATTATGGGCAACAGAACCGAGGAGACAGGCTGGCCGAATGCTAGAGAAAGAAGGACTCTTTATGATTAATTATTTCTTCCAGAAGTCGTCTCACAGGAAATGGACCAGGATGAGCCCCGATGGTTCCACGAGAAACGATATAGACTTCATCATGGCCGATAAGAGACGGGTATTCAATGATGGTTCTGTGATACAGAGGGTGAAAACCAGCAGTGATCACTTAATAGTAAGAGGTGCATTGAATATGAACGTTAAATTTGAACGGTCCCGTCTGATGAAGTTCACGCTCCGACCTACTCTCGCTCAGATCGAAAACCCCGAAAGCTTTCAACTCGAGCTCTCAAATAGCTTTGATTGCCTGGAAGATCACGCATCAAAGGACGAAATTAACAACGGGTTCGTAGAAGCTGTCCATACTAGGGTCTCAGTTCTACAAGAGCCGCCGTACCAGTAGAACTTAGAAGCTCTCTGAGTATACTCTTGACCTTATGGCTAAACGACGCTCGCTGAAACTGCAATCTCAAGATGCTGAGTCACATAGACAGCTTAATAGATGAATTCGTAAATCCTTATGACACGATATTCGTACCTTTAAGACTGTTCGTATTAAAGATGCGATAGAGCGGAACAAAGGCTCCAGCCAAAGTAAGATTCGCAAGAGATATGTCTACTGGGCAAAGCCAGATGACAAAGTTAAAGAGGATTATGGCAGTGTAGCGTTGACAAAAGCGGACGTGTTAACGGAAATCGAGGAGTTCTATAGACAGCTCTACAATTCTGTCACAAAATCTGTTAATTCCATTGTGGCTGAAGACCCAAGAGCCAAACTGACCCGACACTATACCGAAGATATCCCGGAAATCAGCCTGTACGAAATTAGGATGGCCCTGAAACAGCTTAAGAACAACAAAGCATCAACAAGCATCAAACATCAAACATCTGAGCTTCTGAAAGCGAGTGAATCACGTCCTTAAAGTCCTTCAGAGGCTCTTTAATGCCGTCTTGCTCGAAGGTACCACGCCAGAAGCATGGAACAAAAGCGTGATTATTTAAGAACTACATGCCCATCTCGCTTTTGGGCCATGTCTATAAGCTATGCTCCAGGGTCATTACAAAACGTCTCGAGCGCATGTTTGATAACTTATAGCCTCCCGAAGAAGCCGGGTTCCGAAAAGGCTATAGTACCATAGACCACGTACACACGCTGCCAAAAGTTTACAGAAGACCGAAGAGTATAACTTGCCGCTATGTCCACCGTTTGTGGACTACAAGAAAGCCTTTGATTCGATCGAAACATGAGCGGTGCTCGAGTCTCTCCAGCGGTGCCATTGCCATATTGACTACCGATACATCAAAATATTAAAGTGTTTGTATAAGAGTACCATTATGTTGGATTGAGTACAGGAATAGAGTTCGAAAGCGATTCCCTTAAAAAGAGGCGTGAGACAGGGGGCTGTTTACTGCCGCTCTGGAAGACGCCTTCAAGCTCCTGGAATGGAAAAAGGACTAGGCATCAATGTCAACGGCGAATACATCACTCACCTTCGGTTTACCGACGATACCGTGGTCATCGCGAAATCGATGGAAGAACTCAGCACGTTGCTCCAAAGCATCAATCGAGTCTCCCAACGGGTAGGACTCAGGATAAACATGGACAAGACCAAAATCATATCTAATGCCCATGTTGCCCCGACCCCCGTTATGATTAAGAACTCGAGTCTTGAAGTTGTTGACGCATATGTATACCTACGACAAACTGTCCAACTAGGTAGATCCAACTTTGAGAAGGAGGTGGGCAGCGTTCGGGAAGCTCCGCATTATCTTTTCGTCCGAGGTACCTCAGTACCTTGAGAAAAAAGTCTTTGAGTGTGTGTTGCCAGTGGTGACGAATGGATCCGAGACGTGGTGCTTCACTAAAGGTCTGATGGACAGGCTCAGAGCCACTCAACGAGCTGGGGAAAGGGCTATGCTCGGGGTTTCTCTACGGGATCGAATGAGGAATGAGGAGATCCGTAGAAGAACAAGGGTCACCAACATAACCAAACGGATTAGCTCATTGAAGTGGCAATAGGCAGGCCATATAGCACGGAGAACAGATGGCCGTTGGGGCCGAAAGATTCTCGAATGGAGACCACGGACTGGCAAGAGCAGTGTGGGACGTCCACCAACAAGATGGACGGACAATTTGGTAAAGCCCGCAGGTTCAGTCAGGGTGAATGCCAGTTGCATCTAACCGTAATGAATGAGGAAGGCCTATGTCCAGCAGTGGACGGCCTGCGGCTTAAATAATGATGATGATGAATATACTTACAGTAATACTCTGCTAACCCGTAAAATCCTCAGTATAAAGTGTAGTCGAATATACAAGAAATATACAAGAATATCCGCACAGTTGCTACTGAACAAGTACCCACACATGCGGCGCGGCGGCTGGCCGCCCGCCCGCGCACATTCCTGCGGTTCCCTCTTCCCTTCTAGACTTCTAGCACATCTAAAGATAAGTAGGTACATATTTTCAGCCTAATTAAACATTTTGTGTAGAGTTGCATTTGCATGTCATGCCAAAAAATTAGCACTTAATGGAGTAACTAAGTTTTTAAAAGTAGGTACTAGGAGTAGGTAAACCGTTTAAAATAACTATAATCTTATTATTTTTTTGATAAAATACACAAATAAAAACATTCCATTGGCACTACTTTGCGTATAGATAGTAAGTAAATCTGTAGTAATGTAATAAATAATTCAGTAGATCTTTTGATATTTTTTTTCATTGTCTGCTGCGCTGCGCTTAATAATTTTTAAAAACATTTTTTTAAGTATTTTTTCCAGAAAAACTTATATTTTCGGAATCTATATAAATGTGGCTTTCTAAGCATATTTTTTATTTGCTGATATCGGTACTAGTTCAGAATTTATCGTCATTGGAAAAAAATATTTTCTCATAAAATTTTCAATGATCGGCGGTAATTTAATTTTTTTGTATGTAAAAGTGTATTTTTTGTATCGGAAAATGATTAGCCATCTTTTATTTATCCGAAAATGATACCCCACTTGCCATACTAGCTATAAATTAGCAGTTATTACGACCAACAGTACGCGCGGCGTAAGAAAACTTTACCCCCTCCCCCTCCCCCCCTGCAGGGTGGCTCCCGCTGGCTCCCGGGCGTTTTCCACTCTGATCCACCTAAGGAACAAGTGTGCCAAGTCTCATTCTTTAATGCCAAAAATATTGGTGTTGTCCTATAAGTATCCCACTATTTACCAATAGTAAGCTACAGTATCCCTTGATGATGTATGGGGACGCCTTGCTGAGTCAGGCGGGCTGTCGATCGTTTGCACAGTCATTCAGCCCAGTTCCCCGTGGTTGGAGCCGACAGGTTACTGTCCCAGCAGCGCTCCCACACAGCAATTCTCCTCGAATCTTCTCGTTCTCCTGCTGAACAAAAGGACATCTTTGAGACAGACATCCTTTAGCTCCTCCTCCCTCAGCTCGTCACTCCCGAATACATCACGCCTCGCTGCCGCGTACATGACACACTCGGTTAGGACGTGCTCACTCGTTTCCTCCTTCCCACAATGTGGACAGGAGGGGTCACTTTTTATACCTATTACGCTTAAGTGCCTATTTAACAAGTTATGGCCAGTAATTATGCCAGTTATAGTTCTTAAGCTACTCTTACCTAGATTTAGGAGATACCTAGTTCTTCTGTGGTTTATGCCATCCAGCATCATCTTCGATTGTCTGCACCCTACAGCCTGTTTCCACTCACTGTTTGCTTCCTGTTCCTTCATTCTATCTATAACCCCCTTGGTGACTTCTGCAGACATTGGAAGTACCGGTTCAGGACCTATGAATCCCGTATCCGCTCCCTCCCTTGCCAGCTCATCAGCCTTCTCATTACCTGTCACTCCCTGATGTCCTGGGACCCAGGCCACCGTAACCTTCGTACTCTCTCCTAGTTTATTAAGTGCATCTCTACACTCTCTTACCAAAGAGGAGTTAACTGTCGGCTTGTTTAATGCCTTTAGCGCTGCTTGACTATCAGAGTAAATCACCACTGTTCCTACACCTCGATAGTCACCCAGTTTTGCTTGTATAATCTGAGCGCACTTCAACACTGCGCACACTTCAGCCTGAAACACACTGGCATATCTGCCTAATGGTATAGCCTCTCGAACATTCATCTTGGGTATTATTATACCTGCTCCCGCAAGTTGGGACGTTTTCTTCCTTGATCCATCCGTAAAACAAATTGTAGTCGGATATTCAAGGTCTACCTTCCAATCATCTCTCTCTCCTATATGGATTCTGTATTTCTTATCGAAAACCCTCTGTTTCTTAATTAAGTCGTTATTATGTGCTAGCATTCCTAGCTTTAATAACGCCTCCTTTTGTATAAGTGCATGTTTCTTGTCTGTGAAGTTCCCCCTCCACTCCTCACATGCCCTCATTCTAAACCATTGTTCCATGGCCCTCTTCTCTATTTCCAGATGAAGTGCCTTCAGTCCTAGCATAACTTCCATAGCATGCGTTGGGGTTGTTCTCATTGCCCCTGTTATCATCAGGCATGCCAATCTTTGGACTTTATTCAGTTCCTTTTGATACTCCTTAATACGGGCCCTATGCCACCATATCACAGCACCATACAGCAGCCTTGGTAATATGACCGCCTTATACATCCAGTTTATCATCCGGGGTTTTAGTCCCCACTTCTTTCCAACTGCCCTTCTGCATTGACACAGTGTTCTTATTGCCTTTGCGGCCTGCTTCTTTATATGTGTCTTGTATCTGAGGTTTGTATCGATTGTCACTCCCAGATACTTAATTTCTTTTACCAATTCAAGATTCTCACCTTTTACGCTTATTGGCCTCATATCGCCTATCTTCCTTTTGTTGGTAAATAATATCAACTTCGTCTTTGTAGGATTTAGACCTAATCCTCTCTCCCTGCACCACTCTAACGTCTGTGACAGTCCTTTTACCATTATGTCTCTGACGATGTTAAGAACCATGCCTTGTACCAATAGCACACCATCATCAGAGTATGCTTGCATATAGAGTCCTCCTTTGTTTAGCTTTTTAATCAGCGAGTCCAGCAGTAGACACCACATAAGGGGGGACAGACATCCCCCCTGTGGGAATCCCCTACGAGGTCTGATTCTTTTCGTAGATCCGCCCAGTTGGGCCATTACTGCCCTTCCTCTGAGCATCCTCGAGATCCATCTTCCTATAATCTGACTAATTCCTTCTCTCACTAAACTTTCTTCAACCGCAATATACGTTGCTTTATCGAATGCCCCCTCCACATCAAAGAAGCATCCTAGCATGTATTGCTTGGCTTCCAGTGCCCTTTCCACTCTAACCGTTAGATTGTGCAAAGCCGTCTCCGTTGACTTCCCTGCTACATAGGCATGTTGATTACCATGTAGCGGTCTGCCACTACTTTCTATTCCTTTTCTTACGTGTATGTCTATCATCTTTTCTAGTGTTTTTAACACAAAGGATGATAGACTAATGCTTCTGAACGCCTTCGCATCCTGGTACGTTTTCTTACCCGGTTTTGGCAGAAAGACTGCTCTAACCTCTCTCCATTCCTTCGGAATGTATCCCACTGCTATGTTTCCCTGATATAGTGCTATCAAATTATCTCTAATGCACTTAAAGCCTTTCTGGAGAAGCACCGGGATTACACCATCTGGGCCCGCCGCTTTGAAAGGGGCGAAGGATCTAATTGCCCATTCCAATCTTTCCTCCGTTACCACCTCCTCAGCCTGTACCCAGTCATGCATACCTCCCTCCACTTCTTCATCCTCTATCACCTCATCTACGCAGTCTGGGAAATGCGCTTTAAGCATGATCTCCAGAACCTTATCAGGCTCAGTGACCATGTCCTCACCCACCCTCAGACTTCCTAGTTGACACGTTCGTTCGCCAGCTAGCAGCTTCATTATCCGTGCCCCCTCAGAATAAGTTTGTATTTCCTCCGTATAGGTTCTCCAGCACTTGAGACTCGACTGTTCCCTCATCCTGGTGTACCTATTCCTCTTAACCCTATACATGTCCCAGCTTTGGGTATCATTCTTCTTAATGGCAACCCTCATTGCCTTCCTTGTTTCTTTCCTTACCTTCTGCAGCTCTTTATTCCACCAAGGTTGCCCCTTACCAGACCTCACCTCCCTTTCAGGACATGCCTTGCAGAATGCCTCCATTACATCTGTCTTGAGTTTTGATGCGCCCCTTTCCAGGTCCTGTATACTCGCATACCTCCCAGTCATGGTCACATTCTTACTCAGTTCCTCCTCATACTTCACCCAGTCTGTTTTCCTGGGATTCCTTATCCTAGTTTTCTCCACTAGATAGTCTATGCTGAAGAGTAACCTCCTGTGATCAGACATACTATCCTCTGTGTCCACCCTCCAGCTACTAATCTTCTCGCTTACACCCTTCGATGCCAGCTTAATATCCAATACCTCCTTCCTTGCCCTAGTTACAAAAGTGGGTACACAACCAACATTCATTATATCTAGGTCACTACTTACTATGAATTCTAGCATAGATTCCCCCCTGTCATTGGTGTCTGTGCTCCCCCACACCTCATGGTGGGCATTAGCATCGCAACCAACAACTAGGGGTATACCCTTACCTTTGTACTTCAGTACCACTTCCTCGAGTTCCTTAGTTGGTGTCCCGTCCTCACTTGGCAGATAGCAGGATGCCATTGCCACCTTGTGCCTTCTCCCATCCGCGCAGGTAAAGAAAGTCTCCACCACCACGAGATCTCTGTAACATATGGTCATTACACACCCCATATTTCTCACATCACTACTCACATATATGCATGTTCTGGGAGGTCGCTCACCATTCCTCTCGTAGTAAAGAGCTCCCCCCAGATGTCCCAGGCCTGCTACCTGATTTTTCCATACATAAGGCTCTTGTAGCAGTGCAATTTCAACTCTATTCCTCACAACAAATTGTCCCAGTTCAGACATTGCATCTTTGCAGTGTTGGAGGTTTACTTGGCATATCTTTGTTTGTGTTTTTGTGTGTATATGTTTGTTCAGTGTGTTATGTGTAAGTAGCATGATTTGTGTTATTGTATAGTGTATTTGTCCCCACACCTTCACTCGGAGAGGTCCTCCCCGGCGTCACTCACTCTCACACCTCCCGAGTGAGCGCCGTCCGATTCAGTCCCCCCCTGCTCCAGTGTGGGATCTTTAAGAGGCGGGTCAACCCTGCCCTGCTCCAAAACTCTTCTCTCCTTCGAAGACTGGGACCTAATGAGCCTAGCCCGAACCTTGGTGGCCGAGAAAAAGAGAATCCTATGATTGGACTCTCCCCATTTCTCCTCCACCAAGGCCGGCACCGAGAAGCACAGCCGCGTGCCCTTCTCCTGCTTCTCCCGGCTCACCAGGCTCCAGTCTCCCATCTGGAGTTCTGGCTTGTCCCAATTCTGGACCGCCAGCATCTCCAGAAACCTCTCCGTGTCCGGCTCCCCTGGAACCCAGACCTGCACCCTAGACTGCTCAACTTTCCGCACTCTGATTTGGTGTCCGCCAATTACACCGAAGGACCGACCCAAGAGCCACTCCCTCGACTCCACCGAAACTGGTGTCACCAGGAAAAATCCCTCGGACACCAGTCCCGACGCAGCAAACTGGGGAGCCCTCGTACCAGTCCCTCCCTTCCAGATGTTCATGACTTCCACCTCAATCATGTGGGTCAGTTCCTTCCTAATGAGCCTCGCCAGAGACTCATCCACCGAAACCCCATCCTCCCGGTAGACAGCCACAGCGAGATCGCGATTAGCCTTCGCCTCACTACGTCCCGCTGCAACCGCCCCACCAAGATGATGACGCTTCGACGGAGGCTTCTCCGACTGCCCTTCCTCATCTGTGCCTTGTCTTTTCAGCTTCAGACCGGGAGTGGGGCCCTTCTCTGGTCCACTTGCCTCCACCCCCTCGCGCACTGTCCTCTCTACCTTTCTTGCTCTCCTCGCCCTCTTCTTCTCCGCCTTCGACCGGTATTTCTGGAAGGAGTTCTCCCTATCTACCGGTTTATCCTCCTTCGCAGTCACCTCCATCGGCGTGGGCGAACGCAACAACCTCTCCTCCTCCGCTATCTTCAGGCCTCCCAGCTGTAGATGGACATCTGGGGGTGCCCTACTCGGTCCCGGTGTTGACTCCGGTCCCACATCTCCTTTCCCTGCCATTGCAGGTCCGAATTTCTTATGCAAAAGATTGCTCATTTCAATGAAATTATCTGTATGGGAAGAAATATTTAATGAAAGATGGCAGTGCTCCCTTACCACCCCCCAGCTACATTTCACATACGCAGTGAGCGCCACCTCCCCTGCGCACAGTCGTTCCCGACAGCGATTGTGCCGAGTAGGCTCGCAAGCCCGGAGTAAGCAGCCCCTATACCGCTTGTTAGCCGCGGTCCGGATCCAGTGGCGTTCTGTTTCCCCCAAGGACCTCGCTCCTGAGGCCCAAGAGTTCCGTTTCCCGCACACCTCTCCATTCCACCGCTCCGTTCCTGGTTCCGAGAGGCGTTTGATCCGCCCCAAGTACGTCGCTAGTGACGCCCCAAGGCTTCCCGCACACTCCCCCTTCCCCATCACGGACACAGCACAGGTCCTGCCACCCCACCCCTCGACCGCTTGCGAGCCCAATCTGCACCCACCCCCCGCTGCCCACAGCCGGCTGTGAGGGTCTTCGGCACGTCCTCCCACCACTGACCCTGGGGGTTTTAAGGGGCGCGCTGCTATACCGGGATAAACACCAATATGTCAACGCGACCAGTGCACTCCTCTTTTATCCGGGCTTGTGACCGGCTCCATACCAGACCCCGACCTGCCGCAAGCGGTAGTCAGTGATCCGTTATCGAGGCAGAGTTACAGTATCCCTTATTTACATAGGGTACTTTTTCCGGGATAATAAAATATTCCCGCGGGATAGAAATAAGTAAATTCAACATCGGCACTGACTTTAAAAATTCTTTCATATGACATGATATGACTATCCCCAATTGACATAGGCTACTTTTTCTTCAGGAAAATGCAAAATTCCCACGGGATAGAAAAAAAAAAAAAAAAAAAAAACTGAATTCAACTTCGGGGCTAATTTTGAAAATTCTTTCACTAATAGTATGCTACAGTATCCCTGATTGACATAGGTTACTTTTCTACGGGAAAATACTAAATTCCCACGGGATAGAAATAAGTGAATTGAATATAGGGGCTGATTGTTAAAATGATTTCACTAATAATAAAAAGCTACGATGTCTCTGATTTTCAAAAAAGGTCAAAAAGGAATTTCTATCCCGCGGAAACTTTACTTTACACTTTCCGGGATAAAAAAAGCCTGTTTCAATCAGGCACAGGCCACCTCCTAGAACGAAAGAACTTGGGCAGTAGATTTGGGAACTTCACACCCAGGTCTTCTCAGGTGTGTGTAGCTTTCCTCGCGATGTTTTCCTTCACTATAAAGCTCATGGTAAACTTCAAACGTAATTTACCACATGAATTCGGAAAAACTCAGAGGTGCAAGCCTGGGCTCAAGCTCACGACTCTCTGCTTAAGAGTCCATAGGTCTGACTACTAGGGCACCACGGCTTAGCAGCTATAGAATTCACTTATTCCTATTCCACGGGAACTTTTCATTTTCCTGGCATTATCCTATGTGTTAATTCATGTAATAAACTACCTGTGTGCCAATTTTCATCCAAACAACTAACGTTATTGTCTTCGCGTACGAAGTCGCGGGCAAAAGCTAGTTATTATATTATTATGCGCAGGTACCGATACAGATCTTTTCAGACTCTTATCCGCATGTAGGTATATATGTATATACACTCCACTAATTATAACTTCATGGTGTGCAATGTAAGTTAAATTCCTTGGTGTGTATAACTAATATCGGATTTCAATTGTTTCCCCTTAAAATTGGTAAATTTGTAAGTTACTTTTTATCGTTTTGGAGTGATTTGTACGTTATACCTACTCAGAAGTTCTAGTTCACATTATGGCATTAGTGCAGCATTTTCGCCAACTCGTCAGCCCATAAATTTAACTGACTCAACGACGATGTGTTCTAATGGCGCCGATGTAGACGAAATAATACACGTATCCTATTATTATTTTTTAATTAAAATCTACACTGGCATTGTTCGTGTGCACAATCTGCAGTAGAAAATACGCAGTTGTAGAACTAAGAGCGCTCCACTCACGACGCTATCAACTGACAATTGTATGTAATATAATATATAAGATGTATAGATAATTTTAAGCCTCAAAATTGCTCATCCAATCCTGCTGCTGAATATTTTTGCTTAGCTTATTTATTTGTAAAACAAGTCATCGTTAGTCAGTCTTTTGTAGTCGAAAAAATTCCTTAAAATAAAAAAAATAATAACCTTTGCGACCCTTTTACCATATCGTTATTGTAGCTGCTAAAATGAGACATACTTATTTTGAACAGCTTATAAGTAATTGTTGTTTGTGGCACTTTATATTTTTGTCCGATTGCAACCCCCTTTACACCTGTTCGCCACCCAACTGTGAGGGGCGCGAACCCTCGATTAAACAGTGATGAGTTATAGAATGGAATATAGCATCACCTTCTATTGCTTTTGGCTTCTACCAGTTATTATATGAGTATAATGTTAGTTCATAACCCTGGGAATCAAAACCTAAAGGGTACTTGCTGTTGACATCGAATTATGAAACTTGGCAAGAAAGAAGGTAAGTATACTTAGTACACAAGGAATTAAAAAAATCTGCAATAACTGACCCGCAACAAATGCTTTGTTTATCAATTTATCATACAAATACATGAAATATAAACTTATTTTTGTACATGTACATGTGGTGGTGTGTGTGTGTGGTTTGTAAATATGTATCGATTTAATCCTCTCATAATTATAAACCGATACCTTAATTCGATGTCATAAGGGCTATAAGACATTGACATGACTGTACATAGAAGCAAGTTGCATTACATTGGGGGATCGAAGCTCCATTTCAAACTCATTCGCTAAAAATCGAAAAGTATTTCTTCTTACTTAATACAAAACATTCTTTTGGCTTGACCTTTACCTAAGTTTTAACATTGAACATTTTTTTTCGATCGCTTTTGTATAAGTAGCCCCCAATTTCGCCCAGAGTGCGACATCGCCCTAGTGTCGTGAGTTTTAGAGCTATGTAAATGATTGAGGTCTCAAAAGATCTCACTTGGGAAGAGCTACGAGTTTGTGAAAAAAAAAATTGAAAAAGCCAAAACTTTTTTGAAAACTGCAAAAATGTTGAAAAATGTCGCATTTTTCGGGGTGTTTTATCACTAAATCGTCTTTATTTCAAAAACGAAAAGCGATATCGTAAAAATGAAAAAAAAAAACCGGCCATGTGCGAGTCGGACTCGCGCACCGATTGTTCCGTACAAATTTATATGTACGAGGGGCGTTCAATATAAAGTGAGAATGAGATGCAAACTCTTTTAATATTACGAAATTAAATACTGGCCGGTAAAGCTAATCTATCTAGCTGATTGCTATGAAAAAAAAAACTAACTGTCTTTTGTTTAAAAAAATATACGGTAATTTCTTTGCAATGCTATTGAGTACGTTAGCGAAAATGGAGAAATTTGAACTGCGCGCCGTTATCAAATACTTGTATTTGAAAAATTTTTCTACGGACCAAGTCAATTTGGATTTGCGGGACACTTAAGGGTCTAATGCTCCTCCGTATTCGACAGTCGCACGTTGGTGCGCCGAATTTAGACGAGGAAGAACATCGACAATGGACGACCCCTGCTCCGGACGCCCTACTACAGCAGTAACTGAAGAAATTGTGAAAAAAGTCGAAAACTCAGTTTTGGCGGATCGTCGTGTCACAGTTCGTTTTATTGCTGAAAATGTAAAGATTTCAACGGGGAGCGTGCATAATATTTTACATGAACGCTTGGGTATGAAAAAGGTATCTGCGCGTTGGGTACCAAGAATGCTTACTGACACGCAAAAACAAACTAGACTAGAGATTTGTCAAGAAGCTTTGAACCTGATGCAGCAAGACCGGGAACTTTTTTTGGCGCGATTTATAACAATGGACGAAACATGGCTCCACCATTACGACCCTGAAACGGAACTGCAGTCTATGACATGGAAAAGGCCATCATCTCCAACTCCGAAGAAATTCAAGGTGAGCCCATCTGCCGGTAAGGTCATGGGCTCTGTTTTTTGGGATGGTAAAGGGGTATTAATGATTGAGTATCTCGAGCATGGAGCCACTATTACGGGCACTTAATACGCCAAACAAATAGCAACATTGCGCAATGAGATCCGCGAAAAACGGCGAGGCAAACTCTCGAAAGTTGTGCTGTTCCACCAGGACAATGCCCCGGCACACAAGTCCGCCGTTGCAATGGCTGCAATTCGTGATGCTGGGTTCGATATCCTTAAGCATCCTCCGTATTCACCAGATCTTGCTCCCAGTGATTTCTACCTATTTCCGAGATTGAAACAATACCTGAGAGGCCAGAAATTTGAAGACGACGACGCGGTAGTCGCTGCAGTACAAGATTTTTTAAGTACTCATGATGAGACCTTTTTTAAAAATGGAATTTTAAGTTTAGAAAAAAGATATACTAAGTGTATTATGCTAAAAGGTGACCATGTCGAAAAATAAAATGACATTTAGTAAAAGTTGTTTATAACATACTCATTCTCACTTTTTATTGAACGCCCCTAGTATCTATGAACATCCAGTCTTAGCAGACCCCTACTCCTAAGCAAAATGTGCGCAGTGTGGGATTATTGTAGATTGGCTACTGATATAGACAGACAGACAAAAAATATGGTTTTCGCAATTTTTCCTTTATCTGTGCCAAATTTCAAGATTCTAAGTTCACGGGAAGTAGGTACCCTGTAGGTTTTGATTCCCTTGCGAGTGTCGAAAATTTGCGGCATAAATAGATTGGTTACTGATATAGACAGACAGACAAAAAAATATGCTTTTCGCAATTTTTCCTTTATTATCTGTGCTATAATACGTTGCTTCGTACCAAATTTCAAGATTCAGAGTTCACGGGAAGTACCCTGTAGGTTTTGATTCCCTTGCGAGTTTCGAAAATTTGCGGAAATTTGCGGCATAAACGGCTGTATCTTTTGATTGCGTTGGCTTAGAAGTTTGATTTTTTCACAGCTCCAAGGGACAGTAGACCTAAGTATTTGATATAAATTTCCCTTGACAGACGGACGGACGGACAACAAAGTGATCCTATAAGGGTTCCGTTTTTATTTCCTTTTGAGGTACGGAACCCTAAAAACACTTGGGGTATTGAGTTGGGCTACTTTTTTAAAGAAACTAGACCTCTATCTCTTACGATCTAGGTGTCAGGGTGCCCTTTGTGCAGCGTAATTTCGTGCAGCGCGCGGAAGACGCGCGGCTAGCTCCAAAGACAGTTTCGTCTCGTCGCCCGGGAGCTAAGTAATTTGTAACACGAGGCTAATCCGAGTGTTACAATGGTAGTTACTACTAAGTTTAAAATTTACTTGTAAACGTAAGTATGTTTATTTATTATTGAGAATTAACTAAATTGAATTTAATACATATTTATTATTGATATTATTATTTAGAATTGGTTTAACTAAATTCTAGCTGTGGTATGAAAAGGTTCACGCTGCGAACGCTAAGTGTCCCTAAAACAATATATAGCTGACCGTTTGACGGGCTTGGGTCCCATGGCTAGCCCGTGCCTAAGTGCATTTTTAATGTACCCGAAGGTCGTGTATAGTACGAGATCTGTGAATTTTAGGGTTCCGTAGTAAACTAGGAACCCTTATAGTTTCGCCATGTCTGTCCGTCTGTCTGTCTGTCTGTCTGTCCGTCCGCGGCTAAGCTCAGAGACTGTTAGTACTAGAAAGCTGTAATTTGGCATGAATATATATATCAGTCACGCCGACAAAGTGGTTAATTAAAAAAAAGTAAAAAAAAATTTTTAGGGTAGGTACCTCCAAAGTAAAGTGGGGGTGATTTTTTTCTCGACTAACCCTATAGTGTGGGGTATTATTGGATAGGTATTTGAAAATAAATAGGGGTTTGCTATAACCATTTTTTGATAAAGTGAATATTTTCGGAGATATTCACTCCGAAAGTTCAAAATAATGTGCTCCCCCTCTAACTTGTAAACCGCACGTCTAAAAAATATGAAAAAAATCGCGTAAGTAAACTTAATAAAAACTTTCTAGGAAAATTATTTTCATCTTAATCAGTTGAGCAGTTTTTAAGTTTTTGTAAAAAATATTTCTGAACTAAGATTGTAATTTAACCGCCAGTGCAAGCATTTTTTTTTCTTTAAGTACCTATAAGATCACGCTAACAGTATCTTCTTTCAAATAAAAAAAATTCAAATCGGTACATATAATAAAGAATTACATCTGAAAAACCATCAACATACAAACTAGTTCTAGTAGACTGCAGAATAGATTAGTTACACAATTCGCCGATAGGTGGCGCTGTACCGCCGACGTTGAAATTCTAATTCTACATCGCGCTGCGCTGTTAAGTGTTAACCCTAGCGCGCGGTGGGAGTTGGGACCAAAACAACCACATTAATAAAGTACCTATGCAAAGATTTTTTCGTACCTGCTACGGAACCCTATCTTGGGCGTGTCAGACACGCTCTTGGCCGGTTCTTTTTGTTTATTATGTACCTATAATTACTTTGTTTATCGGGTTCCGGAGCCAAAGTAGTTTTGCCATGAATGTACGTTCGTCCGTCTGTCCTGTCTGTCCGTGGCTTTACTCAGAGACTATGGGTGCTAGAAAGTTGTAATTTTGCATGAATATTATAGTGTGGGGTATCGTTGGATAGGCAGTTCTCTTAAAATAATCAGGTTTGGAAGACAATGGTTGAGAAGACGAGTGATTCGTTTGCAAAATATTCAACTTGTAAAGTGAAAATTTTTGTTCAACTCGAGCGATCCGTCTTCTAAAAACCTTGACAGTTATTAGCAGTTTAAGAGTCCTACATAGCAGCTTAACTTATTTATAAAATATACCTACCTACTTGGAAAATTCCGTACAAAAAATATTAGTTGCTTAATGCGGATAAGTAGTATAATTAATAGAAAAAAAATGGGAAAATAAAATATTTCGTAGCAATCACAAATAAAGTTGACGTTCACTTAACAACACATTGGAGTGTGCTGCGCTTGGTGAAGGCGAATATGGTAGCTACACACTATAAGTACATAATATTTTTTCATAACGGCTACGGAACCCTATCCTGGGCGTATCCGACACACTCTTGGTCGTTTTTTAGGGTTCCGTACCTCAAAAGGAAAAAACGGAACCCTTATAGGATCACTTTGTTGTCCGTTCGTCCGTCCGTCCGTCCGTCTGTCAAGACCCTTTTTCTCAGGAACGCGTGGAGGTATCAAGCTGAAATTTGTATCGAATACTCAAGTCTACTGTCCCTTGGAGCTGTGAAAAAATCAAACTTCTAAGCCAACGCAATCAAAAGACACAGCCGTTTATGCCGCAAATTTCCGCAAATTTTCGAAACTTGCAAGGGAATCAAAACCTACAGGGTACTTCCCGTGAACACAGAATCTTGAAATTTGGTACGAAGCAAGGTCTTATAGCACAGATAAAGGAAAAATTGCGAAAAGCATATTTTTTTGTCTGTCTGTCTATATCAGTAACCAATCTATTTATACCGCAAATTTTCGACACTCGCAAGGGAATCAAAACCTACAGGATACTTCCCGTGAACTCAGAATCTTGAAATTTGGTACGAAGCAAGGTCTTATAGCACAGATATAGGAAAAATTGCGAAAAGCATAATTTTTTTTGTCTGTCTGTCTATAGTTGCCAATCTATTTATGCCGCAAATTTTCGGCACTCGCAAGGGAATCAAAACCTACAGGGTACTTCCCGTGAACTCAAAATCTTGAAATTTGGTATGAAGCAAGGTCTTATGGCACAGATAAAGAAAAAAATGCGAAAAGCATAATTTTTTTTGTATGTCTGTCTATATCAGCAACCAATCTACAATGATCCCACGCTGCACACATTTTGCTTAGGAGCAGGGGTCTGCTAAGACTGGATGTTCATAGATACATATAAATTTGTACAGAACCCTCGGTGCGCGAGTCCGACTCGCACTTGGCCAGTTTTTTTTCTAGATTAGAATGAAGGTTAATGGTTACATTAGAGTGCGTTTCTCACAAATAATCATAAGCAATTAATAGTAACATAATAAATAGCAGTTACTACTCATACATAAGGGTCATACATAGCGTACGAAACAAAAGTTGTCTCTCCTGTGGACATAAAAGTAGCGACTCCGAGTCAACAAACTTAAGATTTGTTTAAATGGTCTGAAAGTTAGCCAGGCTGATGTAGATACGCTGATGTACATTTGACTAAAAATATTGCCTATAAACCCTTAACTTTTGCCACGTCCACAGGAGAGACCGAACAAAAAAATGTGAAAAAATAATGTTTTAAGTGCAAAAGTGAATAAAAAATTTAAATGATGTTTGTTGGAAACAAGTATTGAATACGTAAGTAGCAACAGGTAAAAAATCTCAGATATTGATTTGAGTACGTGGGAGCAAAGTTTTTGTTTGATTTACAATTTGGATAACGTATCTAATTATAACATTATTATTATGTAAGTGGGTACTCTTTCTCCAAGTTATGCTTTCCTTTGGAGAAGATGTCGTTTGTGTCTATCCAGAACGTGAAATCCGTTCAGTCGTTTATTCGTGATCGAATAACAGCCAACTAAACATTTCATCGTTTTACATACTTTAACATTCTTTACAGAAAAGAAAAAAGATATCAAATAAAACCAACCTATGCCGCAACCGCAACCAGGGGAAATAAAAAAGTACTTATTTTTTATGAATGTGAAAGTTGGATTGCGATCAATTGTAAATTGAAGATAACCAGTGTTGTTATCAATAATTATCAAAACACGTCAGATATTGCTGTACTGATAGTGCCTCAAAGAAGTACCTCTATATATACCTACAACGGAGTCTAGTGCTTGCTTCAAAGCATAAATTAATCCATTACTGTATATTTGGAGTCTCACGCCATGCATTATTTAGCTAAAACAAAAAAAAAACTGTCAGCGTCTTCTATGCACCTGCTAAGTACGAAGTACTTAAATATTTTTTCATTCGTTATGAACGTTCATTTACACGCAGCAGTTTAATATCATTTGTAGTAAGTACCTACTGATAAGGCGAGGACGTACCCATTTCTTAACCTGTTTACTTTTGTTGAGTAACGTACCGTCGTTCTTCTTGTGACATCGATACGGTCATGTTTGCAGTGATGGAAAATTCTTAGTTAAAATTAATATAAAACTAGATTCGTACTAGTTAGACTTATGTTTTAGAAGTAAAACTGTTGTAGGTATTATCATTGCGATCCGCCGCGAGTGTTAAATCAAACCGCGCTCTTTGATAAGTGTAGTCGTCATACTTCCTCGAGTGTTATTCAAATGATTTGAACAGGTGTAATGTCAGCGTTTGGAATTTTTTTATAAATAGCATGTAGTAAGTAGTAAACGCTAGCTGCGAATAGTATCACAGCTGAGAGATTTTAATATGTGATCAAGTTATACTTAAAACAGTAAAGCGAAAGTAGTGACAAACGGCAGCAAGATGGATAGATTTAGGCAAAAATCAAAGAAAGAAAAACCAATGAAACATGTGGATAAGGAGAAATCTCCTTTATTTATAACAGATGTAAAAACTATTAAAGAAAATATTAAAATAAAAGAAATATTGAGGTCTGTGAAAATGAATAGCAGCATGCGGATCAAAGCTCCACGAGGTAGTGTTGTAATGAATAACAATGACTTTGTCGATGTTCAAGATGACCATGTAGATGTAAACAATGAGATACAAGACGTACCACTACTCGATGATCTGCAGGAAGCAACTAATTCAGATTTAGTTAACCAATTAACTCAAGGTAGTGAAGAAGTTTTGACAAATGATCCAGAAAAAATCATTAATTCATCTGAGGAACTAAACGATTTAAAACTTGGTGATGACAGTGAAGACATTGAGACCGACATCACACAAGCTCAATCGATTCCGCCGAAAGATAACACAGAAATAAGCCACGACGTTAATCAAGAAGTTACACAAAACAATGAAACCGTCCGTGAAACTGAACCACGAAGTAACAGAAACAGTGAGTGCCCAGCAATCGTAAAAACTCGCGAGCGAAAGTTATCCTTAGACCACACCATGCTGACCCGACGCGAAGGATTGTCACAGTCAGAAATGGATCTTCATTCAATAGGAAAATCGCCTCTTGAAAGGAAATCTTCATTTTTTAGGAAGAAAATGGATAGTTTTTTGAAAAATACTACCGAGATTTTTAAAAGACAGTCTTTGAGTAGTAAATCCCAACCAGTAATTCGAAGAGGATCCATGTCAGTATCTCTTCAGTCTTTAAATGAAAAAACGACTATGGACGGCGATGAATACAGCAAAACAACAGCAAGTCAACAGGTTGGTAAATGTCCTAATGGTTGACAATTTTAGAAGGAAAATCATGTTTTATTGAATAACTTAGCAAATTAGCAGTCCTTGTAACGACATTACATTATTATTTAACGACCGCCTTAGCCTAGTTGGTAGTGACCCTGTCTACGAAGCAAGAGGTCCTGGGTTCGAATCCAGGTAAGGGCATTTATTTGTGTGATGAGCACGAATATTTGTTCCTGAGTTATGGATGTTTTCTATGTATTTAAGTATTTATTTATCTATATAAGTATGTTTATCGTCGTCTAGTACCCATAGTACAAGCTTTGCTTAGTTTGGGACTAGGTCGATTTGTGTAAGATTGTCCCCTAATATTTATTTATTTATTTATTTATTTATTTATTTTATAATAATTAAATTATATATTATGAGTTTTCCCAAACAATTGAGGTTAGTACTGAGTTTGAGATTGTATAAGTCTTTGACAGTAATTTTTTTAATGTCGTTGTTGTGGCATTTTCGAATTAGTGTCCTAGTATTTGACACCAAATTGTTACCACTAGTTATGTATGACTTAGTGTTTGACCTAAATACATACCCGTCAAGCATTGGGCCCCTCATATTCCGAACATTAAAAGAATTTTTGATACCTATGTCAAATACTATAATCAAACGACCGATAGAAATATTATCGACGGTTAAAAGGCAAAACGCATGAAGCGACACTTTTTGTTAAAATGAGTTATATACCTACATATTTGAATTCAGCGAATTTTTCTCCGTCTTTTGAGCCGGGTTTCATGTAAAGTTTCAAAAATTAATAGTATAAAAAACACTAGAAAAACACGCTTTTATAAATGCACGTAAAAACAAAAAATAAATTATGGATCGTTCAAGTTGTCTCTATTTCTGGGCTGAAGTGTAAACTATGGGCTTTTAAGTATAATAAGATTTGATTGTAAAAGCGTGGGGCGCTGGAACAGGAAAGACGTTCTTGGATGCGTCAACAGTGGTAAAATGTAGAGTTCTTGTTCGTGGACGAGATATCTTTGGTTCCCTTTGGTAACCCTTTGGCGGCATAAACGTTATGCTCTCATGCGACCTCATGCAGCTTCCGCCAGGAAGTTAGTATTAGTATTTGTTAACAAGAAAGTCTTTCCTGCTCCAGCGCCCCACGCTTTTACAATCAAATATTATAATTAAAAGCACATAAGTAGTTTACACTTCAGCCCAGAAATAGAGACAACTTGAAAGATCCATAATTTATTTTTTGTTTTTACGTGCACTATAAAAGCGTGTTTTTCTAGTGTTTTTTAAACTATTAATTTATTTTATACTTTTTGGTCTTTGATAACGAAATATTTTTAACATTTATACATGGCATGATTTCCATGTGCTAAAAAGAGACACATGAAGGTTTTTTGTTCGTCTTTAATAGAATCGGTCCATCTTATACTTTGTCTTTGGTGCGCGCGCACTGCTCTACAGTAATATACCAAACGTAACTCTCTGTTTCTATCTTCACCCCCTCACCACCAACCCCGTCCGATCCCCCAACCCCCTAACATCTGGGATCAAAGTGCTCGTCAAGACGAATCAAACGAGCCCAAACTCGACGGGGTTGTGTCGTTTTATTGTGGAGTGCCTTTGGTCATCTTCCAGCTCCATCATCAGACCCTGGTTACCATCTGGGATCAAAGTGCTCGTCAAGACGAATTAAACGAGCCCAAACTCGACGGGGTTGTGTTATTTTATTACTGAGTTCCTATGACCACCATCCAGCTCCATCATCAGATCAGCTCCATGTTACCATAATATTGCATTGTCATCCAATTTACACATACGTGCAAAATTTCAGCTCAACCGGTAACCGGGAAGTGGGTCAAAATCATGTTCAAAGTTTCCATTACAGACTTAGTTACATACACGACGACCTAATAAAAGCGTGTTAAAAACGTCGCTTCATGCGTTTTGCCTTTTAACCGTCGATATATTAATAAGAGGTTGGGCTTAATCTGTGTTCTTCTACCTTAAGATTATGGTTGAAAATTACGTTTCATAAAATAATCACAAGAGCAAGGTTTCACGTAGATATCTACAACCAAAAACGAAGAAATTGACATACCTATTAAATAGAAAACTAAAAACAAAACTTCCGTCCTTTGGGTTTCCTGAGAAATTATGCGGATGGATCAGCAGCTTCCTAACGGACAGAAGCATAAAGGCCGTAGTTGACGGTGCATGCTCTGATTCCATGTCTGTGAATGCTGGTGTCCCTCAAGGCTGTGTGCTATCGCCTACGCTCTTCCTTCTGCATGTCAATATGATACCAACCGGCGGCATTCACTGTTATAAGGATGATAGTACGGTTGATGCCTCTTACACCGGCCGCGCCGGTATTTCTCGGGAAAACGTCATAGAGTGCCGAAACAAAATTGTATCTGAAATTAAGACTTCCTTAAAATAAGTTTCAGAATGGGGCCGACTTAATTTAGTCCGTTTCAACCCCACTAAGACACAGGTTTGCGCGTTTACCGCAAAAAAGTCTGCGTTTGTCGCGTCACCTCTTTTCGAAGGCACTCCCCTAGCTACCACAGCCAGTATCGGAATCCTTGGTATTGACATCTCAAGTGAAGTCCAGTTCCGCGACCATTTGGAGGGTAAGGCTAAATCAGCCTCGAAGAAGCTCGGCGTGCTCAACAGATCGAGACGGTATTTCACTCCCACTCCCACTGCCTCCAGCTTTATAAGGCGCAGGTTCGCCCACATATGGAAAACTGCTCTCATCTGTGGGCGGGAGCTCCCCAGTACCAGCTTCTCCCTCTGGATCGCATACAGCGGAGAGCGACTCGAATAGTCGGCTGCCAACGAATTTCTGATCGACTTGACCCCTTGGCGCTGCGTAGATATGTAGCTTCACTGTGCATCTTCTATCGCATGTAAAGTCAGCGTCAAATAGTTCGTGACACCCAAAGTGGTCAAATAGTTCGCAACACGTCTTTATTACAGTAGGAATAAGGCCGTACTGCTAACTTTTTGGCCACTTTGTGTGTCACGAACTATTTGACGCTGACTGTACAACGGAGAGTGCTCCGAGGAGTTATTCGGGTTGATCCCTACCGCATCCTTCCGCCTGCGCCCTACGCGACAGCACTTTCATCCTCACCATCTGGATGGTTGGCAGTCTTTTACTGTGTGTTTTTCCAGAAATTTCCTCCATCGCACAGCAAAGCTCTGGAATGAAGTACCTGCTGCGGTATTCCCGGACCGATTATGACCTTCAAGCTTTCAAAAAAGAGCGTACCCCTATCTAAAAGGCCGGCAACGCACTTGTGACTCTTCTGGTGTCGCAGGTGTCCATGGGCGACGGTAATCGTTTACCATCAGGCGATCCGTCTGCTCGTTTGCCCCCTATACCATAAAAAAACTAACCGATACTTTTTCAATTGAAACACACAAAATACTTATTAATATGGGTCAAACCATGGCTACATTTAATGGAACTACGTGTCCGTCAATTAAGTCTCACTTTTTACGTTTACTGTAATTTAAAAAAAAAATGGATAAAAAGGGAGAAAAGGATACAATAAAATCAGATCCACAGCGTAGGCTTCGGCAATAAAAAAAACATTAATAGGTATTTAAAAAGTCATGAGTTGATCAATGAAAGCTTTAACGCAGGAATCATAGATGTCACTAGAAATATACAAAACACGGTTCGAGCGTTACATACCTACCTACCTATCGTTGTTTGTTTTCTTAATTTATCAAAAATAACGGCAGAAAAGTTGGTTTGATGTCTATGATTGGGACGCTTAACTTTATCAATCCTCGTATAATTTTCCTTCACCACATTAATATTTTGACAGGTAACCCATAGCAGATGCGTTGAAATGTAAATAAATATAAACGTACTAATTAAAATAAACCATCGGTTGACTATTGGGACCGGTCGCTTATCGTTAAATCTGAGTGAGGATGACAGTTTCAATACATTTTGATACTAATTAACTCCAGGTTAGCAGTATCAGTATCTGTCTTAATCCTTGTTTATACCTAGTAGGTACTACAATTTTCATAAAAACAACATTTTCGCAGTGGTTTATTTATATTCATTTATTGCATAGGTATGTATTATCATATGTAAGCATGCTTGGAACCATACAATTTTTTCCATCGTACTTTTTACTCTTAAGTACCTACCTACTGGTGTCGCTAAAGTTTTAATTTAGATAGTAAAAACGTCTATTGCTTACAAACAAGTTTAGTGTTTGTTAAATAAATTGTGGATTATTCTTATCCAGGTTTTTAATAAGAAAATAAAATTATCTTATACTTACCAATATTTAACCGACCAATACAAAATCTATTAACCTGGAGTTTTTTTTATCACCCGACTATCGAAGGAGGATAATTTATTTAATGTGATACGGAAAATTAAACGAAAGTATTAATTGTATTATTTGTACGTAGTATTTGTAATATATAGCGACTCTGTATACATACTTACCTACGTACAATGTTTTAAAAACAGTCCAGTAATAAGTTTTTGTTAAATTCTATTTTTGATACAATTTTTAGGGTTCCGTACCTCAAAAGGAAAAAACGGAACCCTTATAGGATCACTTTGTTGTCCGTCCGTCCGTCCGTCCGTCTGTCAAGACCCTTTTTCTCAGGAACGCGTGGAGGTATCAAGCTGAAATTTATATCAAATACTCAAGTCTACTGTCCCTTGAAGCTGTGAAAAAATCAAACTTCTAAGCCAACGTAATCAAATGATACAGCCGTTTATGCCGCAAATTTCCGCAAATTTTCTAAACTCGCAAGGGAATCAAAACCTACAGGGTACTTCCCGTGAACTCAGAATCTTGAAATTTGGTACCAAGCAACGTATTATAGCACAGATAAAGGAAAAATTGCGAAAAGCATAATTTTTTAACGCAATCAAAAGATAAAGCCTTTTATGCCGCCAATTTCCGCAAATTGTCGACACTCGCAAGGGAATCAAAACCTACAGGGTACTTCCCGTGAACTCAGAATCTTGAAATTTGGTACGAAGCAAGGTCTTATAGCACAGACTAGCTTTTGCCCGCGGCTTCGCTCGCGTGTACCATGAGCATTCCAAAGAACCAAGATATCAAGCAAGCAAGCATACAGGCAAGCAAGCAAGCAGGTCCACAATTGACCGAGAAATCGGTGAACATACCTACATAAAAAAAAGTGGAATGCATAACCTCCTCCTTTTTTAGAAGTCGGTTATAAAGCCCTTTGCGGCCTACTTACAGTATAAACTTATGAATTTTGAATTTTTAGCTTTCTACAACCAGTAAAACGCAAAATCCCGTTTTTTCCCGTTCCCGTAAGAATTTCGGGAAATGTTTTCTTAATGCTCCCCTACACTGCCCAAGGAACCCACTTGCCAAATTTCAGCTTTCTATGACCAGTAAAACGAAAAATCCCGTTTTTCCCGTTCCCGTGGGAATTTTGGAAAGTCCTCTCTCAATGCTCCTCTACACTCCCCAAGCAACCTACATGCCGAATTTCAGTTTTCTACGACCAGTAAAACGAAAAATCCTGTTTTTTCCCGTTCCTTTGGGAATTTTGGAAAGTCCTCTCTCAATCCAGCTCTACACTCCCCAAGCAACCTACATACCGAATTTCTGCTTTCTACGACCAGTAAAACGAAAAATCCCGTTTTTTCCTTATCCCGTGGGAATTTCCGAAAATCCTTTAAATATTTTTACTACTAAATATAATTACCTAGTTCTATGCCAAATTTGAAGAGTCTAGTAATTATAGTTCATAGGATCCCGTTGAACTGAATATATAAATCCCATTTTTTCCTTATCCCGTGGGAATTGTGAAAAATCCTGAAATTAATGTTTTAACTAATGTAATACCTACTTGTGTATCAAATTTGAAGAGTCTAGTTATTATAGTTACTGAGATAGGGTCACTCGGAATCGAATATATAAATCCCGTTTTTCCCGTTCCCGAGGGAATTCCCAAAAATCCTTCCTTAGTGAATGCCTACATTGTATAAGGTATCTATGTGCAAAATTTCAAGTCTCTAGGTCCAGTGGTTTGGGCTGTGCGTTGATATATCAACAGTCATTTAGTTTATTTAGACATTTCAACCCCATCGCACCCCATCCAGGGAGATGGTATTTTACGTCTGCCACGTCGGATTTTAAAACCGTTGTTGATTTCATAACCAGCGACCCGATAAACCATAGAAACAACACCCATGTTGATTTTAAGACTTTGTTACCCCTTTCCCCCCTTTTAGGGTTTGAATTCTCAAAAAACCTGAAACACGTGTTTACTCATTTATCATTAGGAGTACTTCTGTGAAGTTTCGAATAAAATAGTCGAACTAATCTTGTTTCCCCATACAAACTTTGGACCCCCGTTTCACCCCCTTAGGGTGTGAATTTTGAAAAATCCTTTCTTAGTGCACCCCTAGACCTTATAAGGCACCTACATGCCAAATTTTGAATCTCTAGGCCTAGTGGTTTGGGCTGTGCGTTGATATGTCAGTCAGTCAGTCAGTCAGTCAGTCAGTCAGTTTCTTCTTTTATATATATAGATAAAGGAAAAATTGCGAAAAGCATAAATTTTTTGTCTGTCTGTCTATATCAGTAACCAAACTACAATGATCCCACACTGCGCACATTTTGCTTACGAGCAGGGGTCTGATAAGACTGGATGTTATAGATACATATAAATTTGTACGGAACCCTCGGTGCGCGAGTCCGACTCGCACTTGGCCGGGTTTTTTTGCTAACTGTACTTTTTGCCCCTGGTTACGACGAATCAAACGAGTCGTGTCTTTTTTTTACAGAGTTCTTATGGCCACCCTCTAGCTTCATCATCAGATCAACTCCATCTCATAATAATACTGCATTTTTATCGGATTTATTGTATGCTCTTTTTTTTAATGTGTGTTACCTCAGAACTCCGTCATTTATGAACCGATTTGGAAAATTCTTTCGTTGTTTGAAAGCATATGCTTCAAGGTTGGTCTCGTTGTTACCAGAATCCAGTTTTGATGATGGGATTTATGAGGAATTGAAGGAACTCTTCAAAAAATCAAGGAAAATGTACAGCGATTTTAGTATTTTTGGTGAGAAGTCTGATTTGCATTCAGAAAGTATCATTTAGTAAACTGGATCTGATGAAGAAGACCGCAGATGGCCAACGGAACTTCCCGACGGGTCAAATCTTGCAAGTTGAATTTGACCCACTTCCCGGTTTCTGATTGAGTTGAAATTTTGCATGCCTGTGTAAATTAGGTGACTATGCAATATTATTGCAAGATGGAGCTGACCTGATGATGGAGTGGGAAGGTGGCCATAGGAACTTTGTAATAAAACGACACAACCCTGTCGAGTTTAGGCTCGTTTGATTCGTCTTGACGAGTACTTTGATAACAGATGGTAACCGGGGTCTAAGGCGCGGTAACCTCGGCAAAGGCTGGGGCAGCCAGCGGATGTCGTGGCGTCCCATTTTGCTCCCACGGCATCCGCAAAAATGGCAAGAGAGGGAATACCGGTAGGTTTTTAGTGGGTAGGCCTCCCCCCTCCTTCCACTAGGGAAGGGTGGGGGAGGAGAGTCCCACATAACTCCCGCGTAGTCCCCACGCGCGGGCGTATGCGTAAAGCATTTTCCTACCGCCAAAAAAAAAAACAAGGAGTGATAGAAGCCCTATAGATAGTAGATAAGTTAAATTACTAGGTCCACTTCTGCTGGCTCGAGCTGAGGCACCAACTTCAAACAAATTAGTAGAAAGATATTTTCATGCTTAGGGGTCGGTTCAATTTTTATTTCATTGTTTTTTTGGGTGGTTTTTGAAAGCGGTTTTACTTTTTGTTCAATTTTTTTTAGTATTTGTTGTTATAGCGGCCACAGTAATACATAATCTGTGAAAATTTCAAGTGTCTAACGGCTCAAGAGAATAGAGCCCTGTGACGTGCCTGTGACGGACGGACTGACAGAGAAACAGACAGACAGCGGAGTCTCAGTAATAGGGTCCCATTGGCACCCACCCTATTTGGGTACCAAATTAGTACATCCCCATTTTTGAAAAACAAATGTTATGCACATTTATGGTAAGAAGTAAACGGGTCATACCTACTCATTTGTTCGTGTCTCTCCTGTAGACAAGTCTACATCAGGTGTGGGACGCCTGGCCAATTTTCGGCCCGATTAAAAATCATAAGTTTTCTGACTCGGAGTATGTAATTTTATGTACACAGGAGAGACAACTTTAGTTTCCTACGCTGTGTATGACCCAAATAGATGTTTTGATAGTAATGTCGCTAACTGGCGGACAACTGATGGATGCCAGGTGGCATGTGGTCGTTCACTGTGGCGTTTTAACGGGCTTCTGTTCAACAGAGGGCGTATCCAGCTAATGATTGATTTGTTGATGACAGGAGGTGGGGGGCAGCGTGACGAGTGTGGCTTCTGGCTCCACGCTGGGCGCATCGGAGGCCGACAGCGCCAGCAGTCACACCGCGCTCTCCGCCAGCCAACCGCTCACCGGTGGCGCTCAGGGCAGCCCTAACAGTATGTTACCATTCTAATACAAACCTTTTCCTACTGTGCTGACAGTGATAGCGGACGAGTTGGGTAAAAGCTTGTAGGTAGTTGATTGATATGAACCTCCGCAAAGTAACGCTTGTTTCCCATCCTAGATATGGTTAGGCGTCCAACAGAATTATGCGAGATTCTTAGCTAAACTGAATGCAAAGAATGAATCCACCAATAAGATTACTTCGTTTTCGTAGCCTCGCTCAGCGCAGTTTTCTTATTGGTGGATTTTTTGCTCGCACACCGTTCAACTACATAGCACGACTCCAGAGTCAAACTAGCGTACACCAGCGGATCCGCGGCCTATGAGTCTTTTCACAGAAATGCCATCCATATTCATCGGGTTGCGGTTGTGTCTCTCAATGAAATAGCTGAGTCCTAAAACTACGATGTTATCAGTTTTATTGATTATTTTTTGATTCGTGATGAAAACATGCCTTTTGTCCTTGTTCTTTCGGAATTACTACCCTGCTATCAGCATATCAAATTTTATCTTAATCCAAGCGAAAGTTGCTTACCCACAAATACTTAACATCTGCTACATATGAATAAATAATATAAGGAAAATATTAAATATAGGTACTTATCTCACGTGCCACTCTGGCTTTGAACCCTGTTTTAGTTTGTTACGAAGCTAAGCTCGGAATCGTTCAAAGTTTGTTTCGCCTGTGGGAATGGGTAAGCGGCAAGACATAATGTATCGCGGCCATTCGCGGCCACTCGCCTCGGTCTAACAAAGCTAGGAAATATAGATCCCCGAGGAAGTGACGATACCCAAGCTTCTGCCAGAAGTTGTATATACATACTAGCTTTTGCCCGCGACTTCGTCCGCGTAGAATTCCAATTTGTGGTAAAGCTTCTTCATCTCTTTCATTGTATAAAACAAAAGTCCGGCAACGGCAACATCCATCATTATTATCATTTCACCATTTCATCATCATCAGTATCAGTTAGTGAATATTATAAATCCCGTTTATTCTCTATCTCGTAGGAATTTCAACAAATTTGTCCTTATTCTATGCAAATTTTCGCTTATTTTTATCCCGCGGGAACTTTCCATTTTCCCCGAGAAAAAGTAGCCTATATCCTTAAAGGTGTAGCTTTCTACCGGTAAAAGAAGTTTTAAAATCAGCCCCGTAGTTGAATTCACTTATTTTTTTCCCGTGGGAATTTTGCTAATTTTCACGGAGAAAAGTAGTCTATGTAAATAATGGTCGGTGTAGCTTCCTATTGGTGAAAGAAATTTTCAAATCAGCCCTCAAGTGATATTCACTTCTTTCTATCCCACGGGAATTTTTCATTTTACCGAATAAATAGTAAGTAGCCTAGCCTATACCAACAAAGGATAGTGTAGCTTTCTATTGGTAATTTTTTTTTAAACTCAGCCCCGAAGTTAAATTTACTATTCTCTATACCGCGGGAATTTTGCATTTATCCGGAAAATAGCATCCTATGTTAATCAAGGACAGTGTATCTTTTCTATTGGTGAAAGACATTTTAAAATGAGCTCCGAAGTTGAATTTTTATTTCTATCCCTTAAGAATTTTGCATTTTTCCGGAAAAAGTAGCCTGTGTCAATAAAGGATAGTGTAACTTTTTACTGGTAAAAGATTTTTTTTTAAATCGGCTCGGAAGTTTCAGAGATTATCTATCCCACAGGAATTTCCAAAAATCCTGCAATAAGTTTTTTTGCTGTTATGTATGACCATTTACGTTTATACTGAATTTGAAAAGTTTAGTAATTGAAGTTACGGAGACAGGATCCAGTTGATTTGAGTGGTAGTCTACTTTTGCATGCCCAATTTGAACAGTTTAGTAATCTTCGTTATGGAGATAGGGTCACTCTTGATTGATGAAATATATACATCCCGTATATTCCTTATCCCGCGGGAATTCCGGAAAATTCTTTCTTATCGGATGCCTACGTCATACAAAGAACACATTTTTATTGTCTTGGTTATTTCATTTTTCGTTTTAGTCCGCGCAGGGTTGTATACTTGGCAAGTGAGATATACTAATTATGTTCAAGAAATTTTCTTATTATTATTTGCTTTTACAATTTACAAATTATTTATTTACGCATGTACCTAGTCTTATGTATGTAGCTATTAGTGTGCAGTTTATTTATTTATTTATCTATCTAAACAGCGATCCGGGTGTCACCAACGGTACTGGCTGAAAATCAGCGCTGGGGTACTTTAAACGCCTCAGCATTATGCTGAGCCAGTGTCCGATTTGCAACCGCAATGACACATTCTATCTTTAGCTTTAGTATTGCCTTTTTGTTTTGTATAATATTGTGTCTTGTGATGTTGTAAATAAATGTATTTTCTTTTCTTTCTTTCTTCATCCTCCAAGTTTCAGGTCTCTACATACAGCGGTTTAGGCTGTGCGTTAATCCGCCAGTCAGTCATTTAGGACTTCAGGACAAAGCATTTTATATGTAAGTATTTGCATTACACCAAGTTTTTATGCGAGTTTAAACAATGATGTTTGAATACTCAATTCGAATTTATTCGAAAAAGGTTGAACTCACATAAAAGCTTCATCATCATCATCATCATCATTTCAGCCGTAGGGCGTCCACTGCTGGACATAGGCCTCCCTCATTGACGCCCAATCATTACTGTTGGAAGCGACTTGCAACTTGAAGTTTCGTTTAGTTTACATTGTGTCAAAATAAAATGTAATTTAAATCAAAAGCACTAAGGAGTATTGATATCAACTTCGAAGCAAATCACCCCCAAAATAACTTTTTACTCCTTTTTAACCCCGTCAAGGGATGAATTTCAATAAAATACGAAACACGTCTTCCATCAATTCTGTTAAAGAATGTTTATGCAAAATTTGAAGTAGATTGGACCAAGGAATCACGTTGTCCCATACAAACTTTGCCCCCTTTTTTTACCCCCTTAGGAGTAGAATTACGAAAAATCCTTTCTTATCGGATGCCTACGTCATACAAAGAACACACACCCTCCAAGTTTCAGGTCTCTACGATCAGCGGTTTAAGCTGTGCGTTGATCCGTCAGTCAGGACAAAGCATTTTATATGTATAGATATAGGTACTCAGTTGAGAAAGAAATTGCTTTTCCACCCCAATTTTGCATTCTCTACTGCACTTTATTTTTGTAAATGAGGACGTCAGAAGAGAATTTAAGTGGTCTAACCTAACTCCATGGAAATCAGTGATTTAAAGATCGACAGTTTTTTTATTTAACCCTGCCTCTCCTTGCCACCTCAAAGAGCGATTTAGCGACGTTGCTTCTGTGTGATACTCTCAGAACTTTCTTCTTATCGTCCCTATTTCCAGCTCTAAATTCTATGTCTATTCTTACCGATAAACTTAATAAGGTGCGCAAAATCTTTACCTATTTTGAAGTCTGTTTATGGAGTATTCTATTATTTTGTGCATGAGTGTTATACTTAGTTAGTTTATGTTTATATTTCTGTGCACCTATTTATCTATATTTTTTGGAAATGCTTAGTTTTATGTATTTGCTGTAAATTGCACTATCTGTCGAAATCTATTCTTTAGGGTCTCCTTTGTGTTATAAAATGTTGCCTGGAAGAGATTACTTCGAAGCGATGGCCGCCTATTACTTCATTAATTTATTGAAACTTAAAAGTTACATTATTTTCGGTGGAGTATCTTCCACTTATTCCTCCTATGAGTCATCTCTCTGAGCTCCTGATCAGACACGGCACCGGCTTTTTCCCTTACTTGATCCATGTAGCTGCGCCTAGGACGACCTCTTCCTCTCTATTACTTACCTTGTAATTTTTCCTCTTTATATCTATAGTACATTGTTGTAGAGGCTGGAAAGTAAGCAATAGATGGACGAGTTTGTTTGAGGGCCGACGCGTAGCGGAGGCCCTCGAAAGTACGAGTCCATCTATTGCACTTTTGGCCGAGACTAAACATTGTGCTTTTCACGACTAATGCGAGGAAATCATTATCATCATCATCATCATAATCATCCATCCATCCATCCCGTCCATCCCGTCCATCCCGTCCATCCCGTCCATCCGTCCCGTCCATCCCGTCCATCCCGTCCATCCTGTCCATCCCGTCCATCTGCCCATCCGTCCATTCTGTCCATCCCGTCCATCCCGTCCATTCCGTCCATCCGTCCATTCCGTCCATCCCGTCCATCCCGTCCATCCTGCCCATCCGTCCATTCTGTCTATCCCGTCCAACCCGTCCATCCCATCCATCCCGTCCATTCCGGCCATCCCGTCCATTCCGTCAATCCCGTCCATCCGTCCCGTCCGTCCCGTCCATCCCGTCCATCCTGTCTATCCCGTCCAACCCGTCCATCCCGTCCATCCCGTCCAACCCGTCTATCCCGTCCAACCCGTCCATCCCGTCCATTCCGTCCATCCGTCCATCCGTCCATCCATCCGTCCATTCCGTCCATCCCGTCCATCCGTCCATCCGTCCATCCTGACCATCCCGTCCATCTGTCCATCCTGTCCATCCCGTCCATCTGCCCATACGTCCATTCTGTCCATCCCGTCCATCCCGTCCATTCCGTCCATCCGTCCATTCCGTCCATCCCGTCCATCCCGTCCATCCTGCCCATCCGTCCATTCTGTCTATCCCGTCCAACCCGTCCATCCCATCCATCCCGTCCATTCCGGCCATCCCGTCCATTCCGTCCATCCCGTCCATCCGTCCCGTCCGTCCCGTCCATCCCGTTCATCCTGTCCATCCCGTCCAACCCGTCCATCCTGTCCATCCCGTCCATCTGCCCATCCGTCCATTCTGTCCATCCCGTCCATCCCGTCCATCCCGTCCATTCCGTCCATCCGTCCATTCCGTCCATCCCGTCCATCCCGTCCATCCTGCCCATCCGTCCATTCTGTCTATCCCGTCCAACCCGTCCATCCCATCCATCCCGTCCATTCCGGCCATCCCGTCCATTCCGTCCATCCCGTCCATCCGTCCCGTCCGTCCCGTCCATCCCGTCCAACCCGTCCATCCCGTCCATTCCGTCCATCCGTCCATCCGTCCATTCCGTCCATCCCGTCCATCCGTCCATCCGTCCATCCTGACCATCCCGTCCATTCTGTCCATCCCGTCCATCCCGTCCATCCCGTCCATCCCGTCCATCCCGTCCATCCGTCCATCCAGTCCGTCTGTCCGTCCGTCCGTCCGTCCGTCCGTCCGTCCGTCCGTCCGTCCGTCCGTCCGTCCATCCATCCATTCATCCATCCATCCATCGCATGCAGCAGACGATTACTGTTGATTGGTCCAATAATGTCGTTTCAGCACGCCAGGAATGAAATTCAGAAATTATCTTTCAAAAAGTCGTATCGTATAATGAAATACATATACTGATACGTCCTGTTTTCGATTAGTGTAACTTTGTTGTCGTGTTTGTGCGCCATAAATGAGTCAGCTGTTAAATGTACATATATAGGCAGTTTTGAGTACTGGATTTAGGTTATCTATGGCCACATTTTCGAGCAGTGTCGTGAAAACATGTTTGTGGTATTACTTACTAATATAGTGTTCAATAAAGAGTCATTTAGTACGGTAAGTATTAGACATATTATTATATTATTTTCAAACCTGAAAATTCTAGGTTTGTTTTTTTTTAGCATTAGAAAGAAGGTAAGCGATCTTGACGTGCCTTTTTACTGAAAACACTTTTTAAAAATATGTCACAGCTAATATGTAAAAATGTTAAAGGAAATATGGTCATTTACACTCTATTGTTTTCAGAAATATTAGTTACTATTTTTTTAAAAGCGTTTTTCAATATAAAGACTTGTCAAAATTGTTTACCTTATTTCTAATTCTAAAAAAAACGAAGTAAGTATAGAAATACCAGGACCTTAAAAGTTATTTAATTATGTTCAGCATAATCTGAGATAAAGTTTTCACAGTATCAAAATTCAAAGTTGTACCGTACCGCGTCGGCGTCTGGATTCAATGTAAACAGCTCCACCGGCCCATTGAAAGTTGTAGCGAGCGACGAAGTAGAAACAAAACCTTTGTTGAGCGCGAGGCCCGGCCTTTGCTTAACACCGAGCCAGCTTTGCCGAACCATCCAAAATCGCGAACATAACATACTTAGGATTCATTTTTTAAAATAAGTACAATTATAGCTTACGTAGGTACTCGTCTATATACTATAATAAAACAGTAAAAGTAGAGCTCTGTCTGTCTGTATGTAGTCGCTAATCTCCGAAACTACTGAACGGATTTTCTTGCGGTTTTCGCAGATAGATGAAGCTTGGCTCACAATGAATAAAGTTATCGTCGTTAATCTATACTGTACGGGCATTGTAATCTTTTAATATGAGGGTAAAGTCACAATAATACGGTCGGTTGGCGTCAAAAGAACTTTGACAGTTCGAGGTAAACGAACGTACGGATCTCATGTGTTTTTGTGTGTACTGACTGTTCTTTTAACCAAAGTACTGGTTTTTTGGTGATATTATTTCGGTCATCGGGATACTACATTTGAAAATTATTGTGTGTTTGACATTGTGGACTCTGTGTAAATATAACAGCCTGAGAGCAGACCAAGGTGAGTAGCTTTCCTTATATTGAGAGAGTACAATGCCTAAGGCCCTGGGGCTATCCTAATAGAAACCTAGGGCCAGTGATCTCCGGCTATCGTAGGGTTCTTTACACAAGGGTGAATCAACTTTTAAATGTCCACATGATGAAATTTTGGATTTTTATTTTTTGTTCTTATTTTCTAATTTTAAATGTTTTATTTAAAAGATAATTTTCTCTCGTTTATGAATCTGTATAGAGCAGAGCTGTTTCTTTGATAATTTAGTGCGTTTCACTAGAAAAAATTCACCAGCCCAGATCTGCCCTGTCCCCTGGACCACCATTCAAAATTATTTTTAGCTAAACTAGACATCAATTATTGTTAATACAATTATCTTACTTACATTCATTTACCAATACAGTTTCATTTTTTATTTTTATATATGGCATACATCTCAATAATTTCACAGTATTTCCCATAATCATGTCCCCAGGACAACTTTTATTTCACAGAAAGTGAACTTTTTAATAAAAATGCGAAATAGTAACAGTAATGTAATAAAATTTTTCCTGCTACTTTTTTTTATATTGTGTTATTGTATCTTTTAAAAAAATGAACTATTCTTGAATTTAAAAAGAAATAAAATAATGGTTTGTGTTTTTTTTTAATTTAGGGACAACTTGGTTGTCCAATGGAAATATTAGAACCAAAAATCTTACAAGAGGGTACAGAATGAAACAAAATTAATAAAGTAGCCTGGAAAACGTCGCTACTCGATGCTAGGAATCGCCGCGGCGCTGATGTGGATAGCGATCATCATCTTGTCGTCGCTGATGTACGTCTCAAGATGGCTGCACGCGTCGAAAAGATGGAAGGCATCCAAAAAGTTCAATTTGCAGAAACTTAGGACCGAGGAGGGTCGACAGGAGTTCGGTGTTTGCCTCCTTAATCAATTTGAGCTTTTGGAAGAGCTGGAAGACGAGGAAATGGATGAAACTTGGAATCATGTACGCACTGCTTTCACTGTAGCCGGCGAAAAAATCCTGGGCTATAAACGCTCCAAGCAAGAATCCTGGATGTCCCAAGAGCTGTGGTCCGCGGTAGAAAGAAAGCAGAGCGTAAAGCTAGAGCAGTTGGCCGCTGAAAACACTGTCGCTTCGGACGCCCTAGATGAGGAGTATACTGCCTTACGCCTCCGCATCCGAAAGCTGGCGAGACGTGACAGACGGCGTGCCGCCGACGAGCTAGCAGACCAGACCAACGCAGCAGCCAAGATAGCCAACATGAGGGAGTTCTAAGACGTTACTAAACGCCTGTGCAACAAATAACTTTCCTCCAAAAAGCCGCTGAAGGACGCCACGGGACAACTATTGTGTACTACAGAGGAACAACTGAAACGATGGACCGAGCACTTCTCGAACCTGTTGACTAGCATTGACTAAGCCCAACCGATAACTGCTTCAGACAACTCCGGACCACCCCTGTATCTGCCAACCACTCCACCAACATACGCAGAAGTAGTCGCTGCCATTAAACAGCTGAAGGCAGGAAAGGAACCAGGGGTTGATAACATCAATGTGGAGCTATTAAAAGCGGATCCGGTTAGGTCAGCCGAAATACTTTATCCGCTGTTGCAGCGTGTTTGGGAGACGGAGCGTGTTCCCTGCGACTGGAAGCAGGGTTTACTCGTGAAGGCACCGAAGAAGGGGGATTTGTCAGTCTGCGATAGCTGGAGGGGCATAATGCTCTTGCCGACTGCGGCTAAAGTTCTGGCAAAAATGCTCCTCAACCGAATGTCCCCAGAGATCGCAGGGACACTTCGGGAAGAGCAAGCCGGGTTCCGTTCTAGCAGGTCATACACTCACCACACGAATACCTTGTGCATACTTATAGAATCGTGCGTGGAGTGGCGAGCCGAACTTTTCCTTGCTTTCGTCGACTTCGAGAAAGCGTTCGACTCCGTGCAGTGGAGCGTACTGTGATCCTGTCTCAGGCGAAGTGGAATACAGTAAATAGGTATCATCTAGTCCCTATATAACTGTAGCATCTGCAAGGTAGTACACGACCAAGTTCTAGGGGAACCAATCCCAATGACTTCAGGAGTCAAGCAGGGCTGCCTCTTGTCACCGCTGCTCTTCATTGTCCTACTCGACGACGTCATGCGGAAGGTAACTCAAACATCTAGAGGCATCCCATGGAACAAAAGCTCGCACCTGGAGGACCTTGACTATGCAGACGACATAGTGTTGATTTCGTCTTCAGTGACCGTTCTCCAAATGAAGCTAGACTCATTACGAGAGGAAGCTCAAGATAAGGGTCTTCGAACATCGAAATGCGAATACAGTCTTCGGAAAACAGACCCATCAGACTCAATGTTACACCACTGGAATCTGTCGCAAAGTTTACATATCTCGGCAGCACCGTGACCAACAGCGGTGACTCTGATTACGACGTCGACGCGAGGATCAATAAAGCGAAAAGTGCCTTTACCCAGCTAAAACCTGTGTGGGATTCGAACGTGCTCACCCGGCGGATCATGTTTTCCCTCTTCGATTCCATAGTGAAGTCTGTTTTGCTCTTCCGCTGCGAGACTTGAAAGGAGACAAAGAGTCTGACGAGCAAGCTACAAGTGTTCGTCAACAAATGCCTGAGGTCCATGCTGCGCATATTTTGGACGAACACTATCAGCAACGAGGATCTATGGAAGCGATGCCACCAAATCCCGATGAAGTGAGAAATCTTGCAACGGAAATGGAAGTGGATAGAAAGAAAGAAAGAAAGAAAAATATAGGGCACACCCTCCGAAGACCAGAGGACAATACCACCAGGGTCGCGTTCAGGAGTGGATGGCGACGTCTCACGAAGGCCCTCTGTACCACTGGGGTACCATAGGACAACAACAAATCCTTTTTGTCCAAGGGACAACTAAAATGTCCTACGGACAACCAATTCCGTTGTCCAAGTGACTAGTTGTCCGAGGGACTTATCTAAAACTTTGAGCCGTATAATAAATATTAAAGATTTTTTATGTTTTTTTCAACCTTACGGTAAATTATTTATAAAATAGTATCTGGTACAATATAATGTATTGTAATATGTTAAGAACTTACGTAGTTGTGCCAGTGGTCCGATGGACAGACAATAAAGCCACCCACAGTCTTCAACAGTATTCGACCGACTAACGCCGCGAGTTTCGTGAAATCAAAATAACGGCTAGGCCTATTTGCTTAACAGAATTTTTAGCTTGTTGTGAAGTATCTTAGTACGCCATCTATATTTAGATTTTATAACTATTGTATGGTTGCCCAGTGGACAGTGGGTAGCGTGTATTATAATTAAAGGGACAAAATTAAAAGGCAAGAAATAAATTCATAAACCGTTTAGTGCAAATATAATAAATCGGTGTGTTTTATTAATGATGCTTATCCATAAAAACGATTATGTGTATAAATATCAATTCCGCAACAGTATTTTTTCGTAATACAAAGTTTTACGGTGCACCGTTGCACGGGGACAATCTGTCTACTATTGAAAACCAACTTTTGGTCTTTTGGACAACCATTATAGAACAGATAAATTGTAAACAAAATTAAATATTTTGTTATAAAACGCTAGATAATATTAATAGGAACATAAAGGAATACAAATAAAAGTAATTACTTTTATATAAATTTGTGTTATCGATCCGGGACTCTGTACATATGATGTTGAACACTAAAAAGTTGATTCCAAACATATACCTACTGATAAAACAGCACCGTGACTTACTGACTGACTGACAGACAACGCACAGCCTTAACAACTGGTGCTACAGTCTTGACATTACTAAATAAATTATTTTTCGAAAGTCCCGTAGGATAGGAAAATATAGTATTGTTACGAGCCGTAGGGTTCGTTAGATAGATAATACGCCTTTAACGTAAAACTAATTTAATTGAACAAAAAGGAATCTCTTTCAACACTAAACTTATTCGCTTAAATCACTTAGTAATCACTTTGATCTCTCTTCGATGTTTATCTCTCGGTATCTCTTCAAAAACTCTTGGATGTTTATCACTCGGTATCTCTTCGAAAACTGACTCTGTCGCAACGGCGTCTGCCTTATATAGGTCCAGTGAATCGGTCTACAAAGTTCGAGAACATTCCAGCTAGAAATCTCTGGCACATACGTCTAGAATATTCCGGAAACAGGATCATCCGTCTGTCTCTTTTACGAGTACGCTATGCTATCTCGCTCGAACACTTTCTAGAATGTTCCGGAAACAAGATCATCTGTCTCTCTCGCACATATAGGCCATCCCTGTCACACACCTTCTAGAACGTTCCGGAAACAAGATAATCTGTCTCTCTCACACATATAGGCTATCCTTGTCACACACCTTCTAGAATGTTCCAGAGACAGATGGACTGTAACTTGGCCTGAAACGGCCTGAAAACGGGTTTTCAGGAAATAGTGCCATGCGACAGTTAGTGTCCTGAAACGGCCTGAGAACATGTTTCAGCCTGCTGAAAATAATGCTAACTTGGGGTAATTTCTGATTTACCGTTATGTGTTAGGACTTCTTCCAGAACGGCCTGAAATCAGATTTCAGCCTGCTGAAAACGACTGCAAGTGCTGCTAATTTCATAAAAATGTTTTTACGGGTTTCTCGTTGACCCATCTCCGTAACAGTATAAACATTGTTGTTTTTTTTGTCCGTGGGGTAGAAATAAATGAATTCAACTTCGGGCTTGATTTTAAAAATTCTTTCACTAATAAGTATTACTTTACCTAATGCTCCACATATACTTAACATGTTTTATAGTAATATACCTAGTAAGACATAAAACTTACGAGTCATACAAAACCATAATTATAAATGCTATACTAAAGTAGGCGTCGGCAAACCGCAGTTTGCGTGGGGTATGTAAAAGATTTAGATTTTTTTTGCCAAAATGTTGTAGAAACCGGCCAAGTGCAAGTCGGACTCGCGCGCGAAGGGTTCCGTACCATTATCTATAAAAACAGCAAAAAATCATGTTTTTGTATGGGAGCCCCCCTTAAGTATTTGTTTTGTTTTAATTTAATAATTTATTTTTAAAGTGAATGTGTATAACTAAATATTCTGTGAATAAGTATTTCAAGCGTCTACCTGTTGCCCTTATCAATATCGAGCAACAGAAAAGGATAGATTTGTTGAAATTCCCTCGTGATAGGGAATAAATGGGATTTATTATATTCACTAAGTACCTAATACCAATGATGAGACGATAGATTATTGGATGTTGCTGTTGCCGGATTTTTGTTTTATTCAATGAAATAAATGAAGAAGCATTACTGCGCGGACGAAGTCGCGGGCACCAGCTAGTAGACAATAATTTTATTTTACCATTTTGTCCCAAGGTTTATAATGTGTATATAGGAAGGGTCAACGTCATAAATAAGTGTTCACTTTTGTACCTTGTTGCTTTAACGTAATGTTTGAAATGCCATACGAAATATGACTGAAAGCGAGAGGCCGACGAGGTATAAAAGTGATCACTTATTATGTATGACGTTGACTGTACCCATGCCAAATTACATCTTTCTCGCACTAATATTCTCTAACCTAAGCCGCGGACGGACGGACGGACAGATATGACGAAACTACATATAAGGGTAAGGGTTCCATGTAGAACTACGGGACCATAAAAAAATAACTGTCAAATTGTCAATGAGACCTGTGCAGCCTGCTTACAAAATAAACGTTTTGATTTTTGAAAGAAAAATGCTGAAGGAGACGCCAACTAATTTTCTGATTCATAAGTCTATTTGTCCCAATCCGTGCTGGAGTTTGTGCTAGTCACGACACAGTAGTTTTTTACGCCACCAGCACAGCAGTCGATAAACGGTTTTATGTTTATTTTAATAATTACCTCTGCAATTTCAGGTGCTAATGGAACCTACAACCAGGATTCTCTTTTAAACTCACGCGCTATATCCATGAGTTCGGGACTTGACTCGGCGTTCGGGCAGCGGCGACGGAAAACTTCGAGATCTAACAGGTAAACAAACAACGTAGTTAGCAGGCTAAGACTAAGCGCGATCGGCAGCACGGCGGGTGATTTTGTAATACATTGCGTGTTATAAACTGATGGCGGCCGGCATGTGTGCGGACCAGGAGGGCTGCTACGAAATTCGAAGTTCGTAACAGTATCGTACCATTCCTTTCACTCTTCTATTAAATGTTATTAGCGTGAATGGAACGGTACGATACGAAGTTCGAAAACCAAATTTGTTAGTATAAGGCCAATGTGGATCGTGCAATAGGCAGGGCATTCACATTCCGCGCCGCCGTTTGCACCTGGCTGCTAGCACCGCCGGCGCGCCGCCCTGACGCAAACTGTCGCTGCGATTATCCTTCGGGGTTGCACGGACGCGTGGGCATCGCGAGACCTTGAGCCATGTGGCTCCTTACAGAGTTAAGGCCAGGTCGTTTCGCTGGTGATTCAAGTGATTCAGACCACAAATTTGGAGATCATCGTCAATGCTCAAGAAACTTAATAAGTATAAAAAGTAAATCATATTTAAGCATTGGACTATGAAAATAACTAAAATTCGACCATTTTCAGAGCTCTTCATATATTAGTAGTGGTAGAGCCATGTTGTAGCTAGCCGCTGCATCACGAATGGGCCGGCTCGTCCGGGGCAGTACCACCCTCTCACAGAACACCGGCGTGAAGCAGCAGTACTCCTGCTGCGTTTCGTACGGTCAGTGAGAGCGCCGGGGGCCCAATACCTCTCCCCTGTCCCCCTTCCCTATTCCCTCTCCTTTTTTACAGGCCGGCAACAGATTATGGACTCTCTTTTTTTTGAGTTGTTGATATTTATGGGCGGCGGTGATCATTTACCATCAGATGACCCGCTTGCTCGTTTGCCTCCCTCAATAAAATAATAATAAAAATTAACTTACTAAACCAAAAAATACAATGAACCATTTAATTATTCTTGAGGTCCATTCTAATGATACCTTACATACTTAAAGCACTGCTGCCCAAAACACAGCAAACTACAAGACGCGGAAATCGTAACACGCGCTGAGGCTGCGTATCCACCGGAGCTGTGTGAGGATGCGTTGCGAGGGATGTGTTTGTCATGAACCAACAGAAAGTTAAATAAGTGTAAATGAAGTGTTTCTATTGGTTCATGACAAACACATCCCTCGCAACGCATCCTCGCACATCTCTCGTGGAAACGCAGCCTAAAGTATCAAAAATATGACAGGAAACGACCATCACCGCTCTCGAAAATTATTTAGGTGTGTGCGTGTACATTTATTGCGTAATGGCTTTGTTTTGGTATGAGTTTGTAGCAACCTGATTTTTTTTTGACATAAGTGTACCTACATAACGCAAAGTTTTAGCTAACAAGAAATGCTCTCCTACTTACACGCCAACTGTAGCATTGTTTCTCACTACGTTATTTCGATTTGAAGTCCATCATAATAATTTTGTTTACCTATATTAAATACTAGCTTTTGCCCGCGACTCCGTCCGCGTGGAATTAGTAATTTGGGCAGCTTATTTTATTATCCAATTTGCTTTTTCATCAATTATGGCTCTCCTTAGATCCTTCCGGAAGAAGTGAAACTTCATAATAAACCAACCCGCTCCCAATCCGCCCCAACCCGCTCTCAACCCGCCCCCAACCCGCTCCCAACCCGCTCTCAACTCACCCCCCACCCGCCCCCAACTCGCTCTCAACCCGCCCCCAACCCTCTCCCAACCCACTCCCAACCCACCCCCAACCCGCTCCTAACCCGCCCCCAACCCACTCCCAACCCGCCCCCAACTCGCTCTCAACCCGCCCCCAACCCGCTCCTAACCCGCCCCCAACCCGCTCTCAACTCGCCCCCAACCCGCTCCCAACCCGCTCCTAACCCGCCCCAACCCACTCCCAACCCACCCCCAACCCGTTACCAAACCGCCCCAAACCCGCTCCCTACTCGCCCCCCCACCCGCTCCCAACCCGCCTCCAACCCGCTCTCAAGCCGCTCCCAACCTGCTCTCAACCCGCCCCCCTCAACCGCTCCCAACCCGCCCTATCTAACTGGGCTATCTAACACTGAAAGAATTTTCCAAATCGGAGCAATAGTTCCCGAGATATAGACGTTTTATTTCCAAAACCCCCGATTTGGAAGCATTCTTCCGCTCCGCTCCGCTCCTATTGGTGTTAGCGTGATGATATATAGCCTATAGCCTTCCTCGATAAATGTGCTATCTAACACTGAAAGAATTTTTCAAATCGGAGCAGTACTAGGGGCGTTCAATAAAAAGTGAGAATGAGTATGTTATAAACAACTTTTACTAAATGTCATTTTATTTTTCGACATAGTCACCTTTTAGCATTCTACACTTAGTATATCTTTTTTCTAAACTTAAAATTCCATTTTTAAAAAAGGTCTCATCTTGAGTACTTAAAAAATCTTGTACTGCAGCGACTACCGCGTCGTCGTCTTCAAATTTCTGGCCTCTCAGGTATTGTTTCAATCTCGGAAATAGGTAGAAATCACTGGGAGCGAGATCTGGTGAATACGGAGGATGCTTAAGGATATCGAACCCAGCATCACGAATTGCAGCCATTGCAACGGCGGACTTGTGTGCCGGGGCATTGTCCTGGTGGAACAGCACAACTTTCGAGAGTTTACCTCGCCATTTTTCGCGGATCTCATTGCGCAATGTTGCTATTTGTTTGGCGTATAATGTGCCCGTAATAGTGGCTCCATGCTCGAGATACTCAATTTTTAATACCCCTTTACCATCCCAAAAAACAGACCCCATGACCTTACCGGCAGATGGGCTCACCTTGAATTTCTTCGGAGTTGGATATGATGGCCTTTTCCATGTCATAGACTGCAGTTTCGTTTCTGGGTCGTAATGATGGAGCCATGTTTCGTCCATTGTTATAAATCGCGCCAAAAAAAGTTCCCGGTCTTGCTGCATCAGGTTCAAAGCTTCTTGACAAATCTCTAGTCTAGTTTGTTTTGCGTGTCAGTAAGCATTCTTGGTACCCAACGCGCAGATACCTTTTTCATATCCAAGCGTTCATGTAAAATATTATGCACGCTCCCCGTTGAAATCTCTACATTTTCAGCAATAAAACGAACCGTGACACGACGATCCGCCAAAACTGAATTTTCGACTTTTTCCACAATTTCTTCAGTTACTGCTGTAGTAGGGCGTCCGGAGCGGGGGTCGTCCATTGTCGATGTTCTTCCACGTCTAAATTCGGCGCACCAACGTGCGACTGTCGAATACGGAGGAGCATTAGACCCTAAAGTGTCCCGCAAATCCAAATTGACTTGGTCCGTAGAAAAATTTTTCAAACACAAGTATTTGATAACGGCGCGCAGTTCAATTTTCTCCATTTTCGCTAACGTACTCAATAGCTTTGCAAAGAAATTACCGTATATTTTTTTAAACAAAAGACAGTTAGTTTTTTTTTTCATAGCAATCAGCTAGATAGATTAGCTTTACCGGCCAGTATTTAATTTCGTAATATTAAAAGAGTTTGCATCTCATTCTCACTTTATATTGAACGCCCCTCGTAGTTCCTGAGATTAGCGCGTTCAAACAAAAAACTTGTTCGATAAATTCTTAAAATAGACGTATCTTTCTTATTTGTGAACCGATTCAAATGAAACAAACACTAAATGTTAATTCAAGAAAATACCAACATATCAATGAACTAAAACAATTACTTTGCTCACCCGCGACCTTACAATAGTTACGTTTATGCAAGAAATGTGCGTTCATGCAGTTCCTCCACCTCCACACTGTACGAACACACACAAATCACATAAACCCAACCATCACCACCACCAAGCTACACTGACGCGTTTCGAACTCAACCAGAGCTCATCTTCAGAGTTACCACAACCGTATGCTATGCTACCAAACGTTAAACTAACAAACCAAAACAAATGTTTTAACTTGTCACTGTAACTTCTCAAGTACCCACTTTATTTTTCTTATTCTCAAACTACCCCACAAAAATTAACTTTTATTGACATATTTAAAACTACCTTGAATTTTTTGTTTATTTATTTATAAGGCATATTTAATTAATACTAACTGTTCAAATTCGACCCAAGCCGCAGTAAAGGAGAAGATACTAAATTTACCTGTTCATTAATAATAGACCCCATAGTGTTGTACCTAATTATTTCCATGCATTCCAGAGCATCCAGACGCAACCCCTTGCCGCAATAATGTAACACTTCATAAGAATCTGAATCTAACAATGAATGATTTGATTCCAACAAATGTTTTGCAAAATTCGATCTATCTGGATGCTCATTCCTATATGCAGAAACATGCTCTTTAAATCTAGTATTAAAACTTCGGCCTGTCTGTCCTACGTATATCCCATTGCAGTCATTACAAGTAAGCTTGTATACCCCCGATCTAGTTCCCTTATCTACCTGTTCTTTGTGGTTACATAGCCTAGAGTACAAAGAGTTGTTAGTCTTAAAGGCAACATTAATATTGTTTGATTTTAAAATGCCATAAATCTTATCAGACAAACCCCCGACGTAAGAGATTCTAGATCTATATTTGTTAGTAGACTGAGAAGGTAACGCAGCGTAAAGCATGCTATTTACTAACCGTGCCTGCTTCTTTTGAACTAAACTATCTACCATTGATTTTGTATAACCATTTGAGATCGCTATCTGATAAATAGTACTCAACTCTAAATCATAATGTTCCTTAGAAAGAGGCACAGTCAACAATCTATTTAAATAGATCGTCGTAGCGTCAGTGTAGCTTGGTGGTGGTGATGGTTGGGTTTATGTGATTTGTGTGTGTTCGTACAGTGTGGAGGTGGAGGAACTGCATGAACGCACATTTCTTGCATAAACGTAACTATTGTAAGGTCGCGGGTGAGCAAAGTAATTGTTTTAGTTCATTAATATGGACCTCCGCAAAGTAACGCCTGATTCAATAAATTACCAACATATCAGTGAAAACCGCATCCTTCTAGGTTAAGCCGTTTCTGAGATTAGCGCGCACAAACGCACAGACAAACAGACAAACAGACAATAATTCTAAAAATCATTGTTTTGGGTTCTATTCCGCTAATAAATAGCCCTAGTGACAATTTTTCTCAAATATCTTCAATGTACAGACACCGACTTGTTACAGATTTATTATATGTATAGATAGATAGATAGCCTTCTTACTCAGACCTTCACACCAAATCGCTTAACGACTCGTTTATCTAAATCCGGCCAGTAGTGTCGGTGCTACCGTGGAACATAATTACCTAGATACCGCTGGTTGGACGAAGTGCAGAAAGACGTAACCACCCTCGGCGCAGCCAATTGGCGCGAGGTGGTGCAAAATAGGGAAGAGTGGCGCTCTCTGGTGTCGGAGGCCAAGATCCTCTTTGGGTCGCTGAGCCAGTGTAGTAAGTAAGTAAGTTTATAAATAAATTACATTAAACTATATATGAATAGCACTAACAGGTCTTTAAAGCTTAAAAAAACATACCCAATGAATGATAGATGGCGGGGACAAATGCAGTAACACATCAAAAGTATAGTAGCTTTCCTTCTTCCTTAATACTGCTCCATAGAAAAAATGTACAACATCCGTACGTCCACTTTACATCGTCGCCATTTCAAAACTGTTGCTTAAGAGTCAAAGCAGATTTACCTGAACCTAACAAGTAAAGGTGCTAGTCGAAAAAAAAATACGAGGCGTGATAAAAACGGACCAAATTCTTATTATTTCAAAAATGTTCGTTTTGTTCATTCACTGGTACTGTTCATTCACTGGTACGCTTACATATTCAGTTTAGAAAAAAATGATATTAGAAACCTCTATATCATTTTGGAAGACCTATCCATAGATACTTACCCTACACATATGGGTTTGATGAAAAAAAAATTTTTGAGTTTCAGTTCCCCATAATTTATTGTTTTTTTTTTCTATTTTTGTGTGAAAATCTTACTGCGGTTCACAGAATACATCTACTTACCAAGTTTCAACAGAATAGTTCTTATAGTTTCGGAAAAAAGTGGCTGTGACATACGGAAGGACAGACAGACATGACGAATCCATAAGGGTTCCGTTTTTTGCTATTTGGCTACAGAACCCTAAAAACCTCATATTCTCAGCCGTTTAAAGAAAGATCGCGCTGTTATCTTCGCGGTCAATCAGACTGGAAAATAGCTAGGCATACCTAAATAGGCTTAAACAGAGTTCAAAACTCATACAAAAAATAGGATGGTAACTCTGATGAGTCGCCTCGTCAAAACAAGCCAAGTCAGTTAGTGCATGGCTATGGCTAAAGATTCCGCACTACGTAATTATTAGTATTTCAAAGCTTACATAATTATTAGCTTAATAAGTTTTAAACTCAAGGAAATATTATTGCTTGTTTAAGAATTTATTGCCTCCTATTATTTGACAAGACTGGTTAGACTCACTATTCATTAAATACCTACCGGCCGATAAAAGTAAAATGTGAGATGAGAACGTTAACTATGCGCAACAAAAGGAGCAAGCCCCTTAAATTTCACCTCTCGCTTGTTATTGAAATTATAATACCTAGTTGTCGGTTAATATTACAATGGTTTCTTCTGAAGCTTACACGAAGACGAAGTGTGTTATTTGCTCATACCTTTATGACGTCAAAAGCTGAATGTAATTAATAAATAATTCATTGCTTAGCAGCGATGGAGACTTAATAGCAAATTGTCATATTCGTAACAGCGCCATAAACATGGCTGGAAAATGATTTTGTGATTGTTGCTACTCAAAGCTAAAGATAAACAAAAAAACGTAGCTAAGGGCACGGCAGTGCCCCTGCCAGGACGATAGTAGGTAAAAACAGGGACAGTACCTTGGTGAAAAGATAAAAGGTATTCGGTAGAAAGGTAGATAATAACCTTTTCATCTCTCATACTCGGAAAGTGAGGCAAATCACATCTGAAATACGAGAGGATAACTATTATTTTCTTCCCAAGGGTAGATATGAATTAAAAAAAATAAAGGCATTGGCTGTCAATGGAACACATACGCATTCAGCCAAGCATTACGGCATATACATGGAATAATTAAGTATTTAGTTTTTTTTCTTAATTAGTCATATTACAAATTTTATAATGCCAGTGAAATATTATTAAATTACATTAGTTTCTTATTTAGTGACTTAAACCAGAAAAGTTAGAAAATGTTAAGAAAAAAACACGGTAAACAACAATTATGTTATTGTACACACAGCCTATCTCTATACCGCTTAACTCCTTGGTTCAAATTGGTTACTTACTTACATATTTTATAAATAAATTTACTAAAATACCTACTTTATCTACTGTTTTCATTAATTATTATATTGAACATTCAAAATTTTGTTAAATTAATTATTCCTTAACAATAAACTCCAATGAAATATTTTACAACGATCATGTTGACCAGTTTAGCCATTTTTATTTATTTATACTTTTATTTTCTTACTTTCCTTGTAGTCGAAATGAAAAGCAGAGTGTTTTACTCGGGAAAAACACCAATATCACCCTCGGAATAATGGCACCCTCGCTATGCTCGGGTGCCAAGTAACCTCGTGTGATATTGGTTATTTTCCTCCCTTATTGAACAATCTACTATTTCATCTCTCATACTCGGAAAGTGAGGCAAATCATATCTGACATACGGGAGGATATGTATTATTTTCTTCCCAAGGGTAGAAATGAATAAAAAAAATAAAGGCATTGGCTGTCAATGGAACACATACGCATTCAGCCAAGCATTACGGCATGGAATAATTAAGTATTGAGTTTTTTTTCTTAATTAGTCATATTACAAATTTTATAATGCCAGTGAAATATTATTAAATTTAATTATTTGTTTCTTATTTAGTGACTTAAACCAGAAAAGTTAGAAAATGTTAAGAAAAAAACACGGTAAATGACAATGTTATTGTCCACACAGCCTATCTCTATACAGCTTAACTCCTTGGTTCAAATTGGTTACATACAAATTTTTTAAATAAATTTACTAAAATACCTACTTTATCTACTGTTTTCATTAATTATTATATTGAACATTCTAAATTTTGTTAAATTAATTATTCCTTAACAATAAACTCCATTGAAATATTTTACAACGATCATATTGACCAGTTGAGACATTTTTATTTATTTATACTTATATTTTCTTACTTTCTTTGTAGTCGAAATGAAAAGCAGAGTGTTTAACTCGGGAAAAACACCAATATCACCCTCGGAATATTGGCACCCTCGCTGTGTTCGGGTGCCAAGTAACCTCGTGTGATATAGGCTATTTTCCTCCCTTGTTGAACAATCTACTATTCCTCGAAGCATTGTCGTCGTATTTTCATACCATCATTGTTTCGGTCTAGATTAATAATAGAGAGTCCGAATTCTTACATGTAGGTAGTAAGCAGAAGTTATGAAACAGATTCGGTTTTGTTTCTCTATCTTTTAAACTTTAAAATTTAATAATACCTACTTACTCAAAATAAGTTAACTGCAAACTGAAATTCGTTATGGTTCAGAATTAAGATTCACGCACTGTGAGTAACGTAAAATTTGAAAACGTGCAAAAAAAATGCATTGTATAGTTTGTTAAGTTTGTATTTCTAAAAAGGACGATTCAGTGATTTTCACACCAGTTCTTTTCCTGGGATGTCTTATTTTTGGGTCGGGTCCCGTTGGCCTTACTTGCATTTAGCCTTAGCGATCAAAACGGCTCAGTAGTACACTGACAAAGTATGCAAAATGACTTGGTTATATGTATAATGCCATGGTTACAAAATTGTCTTAGTTTCAGGAAGACTTACTTAGCAAAACGTCTAAGTCGTAAAATGCACAAGTAGGCAGAATGACTCAATTGTGTAAGGTCTTGATTGTATTAAATAGATTTTCAAGACCAGACCAGACCATTTATTTACCTACTAAAACATTATGACTAGACCCCGTTAAATTGTTTTTCTGTAGAGCGTGAATGTTTTTTTTATCGATCTTTTTGATATCGATGTTTATATCATCATCATCATCAGCAACAGCCTATGTTCGTCCACTGCTGGACATAGGCCTCTTAATTACAGTTTATAAGAGATAACATGTCAATTTTATCGCAAGAAATCCCAAAATTAGAGAGACAATCAATCGAGCTTTTACAATCAATTTGCCGTAGTAAGTGATGTAAAGAAGCAGTTGTTGAAGTTAGTGTTGCATGAAAAGGTACGGCATATTTATAAAAAGCTATGTTTATCATTAAAAAAAATGTTGGATATCATACATTGCAAAAAATTGATATGCTTAACAGAGGCATATAAATAGAAGTAATGAACGACGATCCATGCAAACCCAGCCTCCAATACTTCTCTTTATTTAAGTACGCTCCCATTACATCTGTCGCAGTGGAAAGAAGTTTTTATACAGGGTTATTTGTAATTCACTAGCATCCTTTTAACCCTAAACTCCTACCACTTAAACAAATGTTTTTTGTTTTACGGCTTTTGTCATAACTTAATATTTTTGGTGTAATAACGTTTTGAAAATTTGAGATTACCTCTTATTTTTACGATACTCTGTGTATTTGTATGGGAAAAAAAGTGCTTCATTTTTAAAAGTCGTAAAACAAAAAAACATTTGTTTGAATGATAGGAATTCAGGGTTAAGAGGATGTCAGAGAATTACAAATAACCCTGTATTTTAAAATGGATCTTTTCAAATAGAAGACGCAACATGACTTCAAAAACTTTTATTTCTTCGCTTATTATTATTATATATATTTTTATACAAAAGTAATAGTACCTATAGTGACTCCTCTTTGAAATTATCAGTGACATACAGTATCGACATTTAGATAGTCGATAAAAAAACATTCACGCTCTACTGAAAAGTAATGACAGTGCGACAAGATAACGGGCTCTAATTATGACATTAAGTCGTTTTACAACCAAGGCATTCCGTCAACTATGGCTTATAGCAATGAGGGCGTTTTACAGACCAAGGCATTTTGCTACCCGGGCAAAATACAACTAAGGTGCTCTGCTAGCCAAGGCTAAATGCAAGTAAGGCTAACGGGACCCGACCCTTCTATAGGCATAGTAAGTAAAGTAGACCAAGTAAAAGTGCTTTACCATTTTTATAACAGTTCCTACATTAGTTATTAGTTTTGAAACACTCGCGGCTTTTGTTTTATGTAGGTATTTGAATTTGTTTTTGTTCGGCCGCGGAGTTGCAAATAAATTGGGCGCGGCGCGGCCTCTTCGCCGTGCGATTTTGAAGAAATTAGACTTTAAACTCATAGCAATAAGAACTATGAGAAGTGAGAATCACATTACTGCCCGGCGGGTTATAATGAAGTTCAGTACAACATTACGCCCCGGCCGGCGTAAGCCAAGGGCTATAATGTTTTACTTTGAGAAAGGTTTGCATGATAATAATTAGACATAGTCGAGCAGGTGGTGTGAAAAGAATATTTGTATTGTATTGTACATCAGAATATAAGTAAACAATAAGGTTGATTGTTACATTGACTTGTAAACGTAAACAGCCTTTGGTGTTAGAAGCCGTGCAACTGACATTGAACCTTAGGGTGCTAAAGGAAATTCATGGTCGACTTTACTCAGAAATTGCATTTATAAGAGTTATTTATGAATCATGTACCGACCGCAAACTAATTAAATATTTAGTAAAGTCACTTCCTCTAATAACTGTAAATGTATACTTTACAAGTTATTGTGGATGTTTCGACTTGATAATATTCTCAATGCACCTAACATGACAACCATAAGGGATCTGGTCTGGAGATATAATTCTAGGTCTTGTATTTGCCGTATTTTAATTGAAATTTTATTTCAGAGTGACATGGGTGGCTAGCGAAGGTTTGACGAACTACTTGCGTCGCCTGACACAGGACGAAGCGGGTCGGGAGATGCACGCCTCCCACTCATACCAAGACTTCTCGAGCATTCCGGAGGACATGCTGCCAGCGCCGCGCCTGGACTCAAAGGGGCGCCGGTTGTCGTACCAACGCGCCGTCTCCGGCGAGGATCCCGTGCTGCCGCCTCGCTATCAAGACTCCAGTCTGCGGAGGAGACCTCTCATACCAGAACATTCAGAGGTAACCTAAATCGATGCAGGAATTTATTTAATTCACCTTAGATGTAATGATAGCTACTTTTCTCCTTATTCTCCTTCTGCTTCATTAAGGTTAATACCGCAATTTAGTAAAAGTAAGTGTTTCGGCTAGACAGGCACAATAGCTGAACTTGAATAATAAATCGATATTTAATATTTGTTGAAATCGTCACTCATCTCGGCCTAGAATGAAATATAACATAATAAGTAAATATTAGAATGAATGATTAATATTTGTTGTAATAATGTATATTTATTGATATTTATTATTATTCAACTTAGTTACTTAAAACCCTAGTTACTTAGCCTTACTCTAACTAACTAACTAACTAAGTTACTTACTCTAACTAACTAAGTTAGTCTAACTATGATGATGTAAAATTACCCACAGAGCATAGATTCATCAGTTTCATCACCGAAAAGAAAATTAGTTGATATTTGATAAACGACTGACTAATCTATACATATAAAATCCTTTGTCCTGACTGACGGATCAACGCACAGCCTAAACCGCTGATCGTAGAGACCTGAAACTTGGAGGGTGTGTTCTTTGTATGACGTAGGCATCCGATAAGAAAGGATTTTTCGTAGTTCTACTCCTAAGGGGGTAAAAAAGGGGGGCAAAGTTTGTATGGGACAACGTGATTCCTTGGTCCAATCTACTTCAAATTTTGCATAAACATTCTTTAACAGAATTGATGGAAGACGTGTTTCGTATTTTATTGAAATTCATCCCTTGACGGGGTTAAAAAGGAGTAGAAAGTTATTTTGGGGGTGATTTGCTTCGAAGTTGATATCAATACTCCTTAGTGCTTTTGATTTAAATTACTTTTTATTTTGACACATTGTAAACGAAACGAAACTTCAAATTATGAAAACCATTTGTCTACGTTTGTCAACCACTTCCTGATCTGATCTCTGATAATAACTAATTATAATAAGTATTTGCATTTCACCAAGCTTTTGCTTTTAACAAGCGCAGCGTGGGACGTCCACCAACGAGATGGACGGACGTTTTGGTGAAGGCCGCAGGTTCAGGGTGGATGCAAGTCGCTTCCAACCGTAATGATTGGGCGTCAATGAGGGAGGCCTATGTCCAGCAGTGGACGTCCTACGGCTGAAATAATGATGATGATGATGAAGCTTTTATGCGAGTTCAACCTTTTTCGAATAAAATCGAATTGAGTATTCAAACATCATTGTTGTACTCGCATAAAAGCTTGGTGCAATGCAAATACATATAAAATACTTTGTCCTGAAGTCCTAAATGACTGACTGGCGGATTAACGCACAGCCTAAACCGCTGTATGTGTAGAGACCTGAAACTTGGAGGATGTGTCCTTTGTATGACGCAGGCATCCGATAAGAAAGAATTTTCCGGAATTCCCACGGGATAAGGAATATACGGGATGTATATATTTCATCAATCGAGAGTGACCCTATCCCCATAACGAAGATTACTGTTCCAATTGGGCATGTAAGTAGACTATTAGAACAGGTATAAAGCTAATTTCAATAATTTTGAAAATATCCACGGGATAAGGATAAATCAGGATTTATATACTCAAATCAACTGGATCCTATCTCCGTATCCACAATTAAGTACTAAACTTTTCAAATTCAGTGTAAACGTAAATGGTCATACATAACAGCAAAAAAACTTATTGCAGGATTTTTGGAAATTCCTGTGGGATAGTCTCTGAAACTTCCGAGCCGATTTAAAAATTCAACTTCGGAGCTCATTTTAAAATATCTTTCACCAATAGAAAAGATACACTGTCCTTGATTAACATAGGATGCTATTTTCCGGATAAATTCAAAATTCCCGCGGTATAGAAAATAGTAAATATAACTTCGGGGCTGAGTTTAAAAAAAAATACCAATAGAAAGCTACACTATCCTTTGTTGGTATAGGCTAGGCTACCTACTATTTATTCGGTAAAATGAAAAATTCCCGTGGGATAGAAAGAAGTGAACATCACTTGAGGGCAGGTTTGAAAATTTCTTTCACCAATAGGAAGTTACACCAACCATTATTTACATAGACTACTTTTCTCCGTGAAAAAGCAAAATTCACACGGGAAAAAAATAAGTGAATTCAACTACGGGGCTGATTTTAAAACTTCTTTTACCGGTAGAAAGCTACACCTTTAAGGACATAGACTACTTTTTCTCGGGGAAAATGCAAAATTCCCGCGGGATAAATATAAGGGAAAATTTGCATAGAATAAGGACAAACTTGTTGAAATTCCCACGGGATAGTGAATAAACGGGATTTATAATATTCACTAACTGATGATGATAAAAGGATAATAATAATGGATGTTGCCGTTGCCGGTTTTTTGTTTTATATAATGAAAGAGATGAAGAAGCTTTACCACAAATTGGAATTCTACGCGGACGAAGTCGCGGGCAAAAGCTAGTATTAAATAAATTATGTATTATGGTTTTCTGAAACCAATTACTTTCCTAACTTTAATGTAGGTATAATAATAATAATGTATAAATTTTCATCTAATAATTTTACTTTCGTCAGATTTCATTGACGTTTTCTTGAAAATTAAAATAACCTTTAGGTATTCAAGGTTCAACTCGAAACTATCGAAATACATAGGTACTTAATACATACCGCTTACAGTAAAGCGTATCTAATCAAATAAACACAAAGCAATACGTTTGATATTTATTTAGGTCTGCTCAGTTAACTGACGAAATATTTTCAAACAAAAGAGGTGGGCTAGTCACTTTTTCACTGCCCGTTATCTTCCAAACAATGGTGACAATCAATATTCTTCGCTTATGCCAACGCAGGCAACGGACTGCGTTGTCTGCTTTGCCCTTTACAGCCCTTTCACTGTAATCTTATATGCTCTATTGTCTACATACAAAATGTCAAGAAAATAACATGACATGATAATGTACTAAAAATTCTCAAGTTACTTAATAGTGTCCTTCCTATACACACGCCTTGGAAAAACCTGAAGATCATTAACTATGTCCGTAGCTTTGTTTGTGCAAAATACAATGGGCTCCGAGAATATATGTTCTTGTATAAAGTAACTACGTCTCGCCAAACTTAGACACAAAAATCTGTGTTATATTTAGCTACTGCAAATCTCAGCAGAAAATTAGATACTAAGTAACGGGGAATAATTAACATGCCCAAATGGCACATTCATTAGTGACCATGTCTCTTTAAGTTCCGGGTTCCATTACCGGTGGGGTTAGAATTTGTAAGTATTATTCTGAATACGAATGCTTACAATCAACCTCGTTCTTTTGCTTGGCTCTATTCTCATTTATATGGGATCGAACTTACTAGTCACTCTTCTCCAAGACGGCCTATCTTAAGTAGTCTAGGATGATATTTATTGTTCTCGCCGCATTCCGTACAACTGGTGCCTGTTTTGTAACAGCTTTTCCGGGATTTAGGAATGCGACTAAAAAGCTTTTCTGAAATCGGTGAATACCATTTGTAGATTGTTGTTATTGCACTCTCTAAGTTCACATCAATACTTTGAGTGAATCCACAGCATCAGTTGCTGACATGCCTGCCATGAAACCACACTGATTTTGCAATCACGCTGGTAGTTAGGTATTAGATTACTATGGTTTAAACATATGTGCGCATGGCGTTCATTGACAAGTATATCGAGATTCAACAGTTGACACCTTTAATCGCTCTTTCAAAACCAAATTTGTTGTGAACACTATACCTACCATATTGGTTCTGTTTGACTCAGAGGCTCTGAGTTGTATAAAAATAGAAAGCTGTAATTGGGCATGAGTACGCATTATAATCAGGCCAAAAATGTAGCAAAATAAAATGGGAACTTTTTTTTCTCCTTCAGTCTTCCCCATGGTATGGAGTCTCGTCGGACAGATCTTTCATTTTTTTTAAATTCAGAAATTTGTTTGAAAGGCTCTACAGTACGGTCAAGGGCATAAATATATGTACCTTACCATGACGTCAAAAATATACTTACGATAAAATTAGACGCAAATCAATGTGACAATCAGCCTAATTGTTTTTATTCTGATTTAGGAACTGTCATTAAAAATGGTGAAGCACTTACTTGATCGAGTATACTTTTACTACAATGTATTAAACTGATTCAGAGATCGACTTAGAAAAACAACCCCGGAAAATAAATTCTGCCATTGCAAGCGTCTGTCTTGCAGATTTACTCATGACATGCTATTTTCCGCTTCTTAAACAAATTTCGATGAAAGAGGCAAAACAAGTTATTGGAAACTAAATACCTATAGGAAACCATATAAGTATACCAAACAAATTATTGTTTCCATGTTGTTTCTATCATTTTACATTTTAACTGATAACATTACAGCCGTCTCGACTTAATTCCCTGTAGTAATGAACGATTCACTTTTTAGCTTTGGACACGTAGCTATCAAACTATTTGTGACGGCTCCATCCATAAAGTTAATGTGTGACCAGTAATACAAAGCTTCATCATTTACTCGCTGACGTTGGTCGAAATTGGTCAAAAATGTTAAGAAATGATATTTATCCTGTCATCTATATATATAATAAATCTGTAACAAGTCGGTGTCTTTACATTGAAGATATTTGAGAATAACTGTCACTAGGGCTATTTATTAGCGCAATTGAACCCGAAACAATGATTTTTAGAATTATTGTCTGTTTGTCTGTTTGTCTGTTTGTCTGTGCGTTTGTGCGCGCTAATCTCAGAAACGGCTTAACCTAGAAGGATACGGTTTTCATTGATATATTGGTATTTTCTTGGATTAACATTTAGTGTTTGTTTCATTTCAATCGGTTCACAAATAAGAAAGATACGTCTATTTTAAGAATTTATCGAACAGTTTTTAGAAGAATTAATAAGCTAAAGTGTTTGTTTGTTGTTTGAACTACTGCTCCGATTTGAAAAATTCTTTCAGTGTTAGATAGCCCATTTATCGAGGAAGGCTATAGGCTATATATCATCACGCTACACCAATAGGAACGGAGCGGAGCAGAAGAATGTTTCAAAATCAGGGGTTTTTGAAGTAAAACTTCTATAGGCACGCTTGACTTGGGAGTGGGTGGTGAATGTGAACGCGGGTTTGCGGGGAAGTTCGGTGGGGGGCGGGGGGGTTGCGGAGGCGGGTAATTTTTTTATATCGAGGAACTAAGGAGAGCCATAATTGATGAAAAAGCAAATATGATAAAAAAATAAGCTGCCCAAATTACTAATTCCACGCGGACGGAGTCGCGGGCAAAAGCTAGTTCTGAATATAAATATACTTACAGGAAACGGCAGTAGGTACACATGTAAAACCGAACTAAAAGGCACATATTTTAAAAATTAGACATCATATATTGCAGATGTGCAATTAATTTAATTCTACAGGATAGCCATCAAGAAACGGTTAAAACGCAAATGGCGTGCAGGTAGAGTAGAGGTGAAAATACGGTTTAATGCGCAGGTTTTTCGCGCAATGAAGCCCTCAGGCCGTATATAAGGTCCGCAGTGAGCGAGCTGCAGGCAGTGGGGTCGCGTTCTCGCGTTGCCCTATCCGTCGGCGCGGCAACCCCCGGGACCGCGAAACTATACAACGATTATTCAACGTTAAAACGAAACGGCTTATTTTCAAACTCCACACTTTGTCACCTGGTTTTAAAATTCCTCAAGTCCAAATATCAATTGTGAATTTTCATTTTCCGGTAATAAATACTACCTACTAGCTTTGACAAAACTTTATCTTGTTTCGGAAGAAGTTTCAAGAGTTCAGCTTTAATATTATATTTAATATACTTGGGTATTCGTGTGATTGTTATTGTTTAGATTTTGTTTATTCGAATTAGCTCTATTTTGTTTTAAGTTGTGCATTGGATGTCTTTGGCTCCAGGTAAGTTCTGTGTTGGGGTTGTTTTGATTTGTTCGGGCCGGGCCGGCGCTGGCGAGCGCGAGGCGCGCAGTGGTCGTTAATCTCGCAGGCAGAGCCGCGGCCGTAGCTATCGTTATTGCCCAACTTTGGCGTTTGGCGTCACGAAGGAACTTTAGTACCTAGCGGGTGTTCACGATAAAATCTTGACTTGATATTGATTTAGGGCAAGGTGTTTTGTTAATTACACTCAAACTTTACAACTGTATGAAGTACAGTAAGGAAGTTCATTTTGTAAGATCAAAATTGCGATTGAAATGTGGTAAAGTACTAGATATGACATATTTTCCATGTAATCGTTTTCTATCTACTTACATATGTATTCTATTTGACATAAGTTTGGTATTGAGGTTGATGCCAAGTAAATTTAAACCTTCAGATTCTACTGTCTGAGATCCAACTTACTTTTTAGGGTTCCGTATTACAAACTTTATAAAGTGCAAGTCTTGCCGTAGCGGCGAAATGTCTGGCAAAATGTATCGTCCGTTAACAGTTTCATTTGGTAAACTGTTATTATCTGCAGAACCGTTACTTTTTAGAACATGTTAAATAGGTACATGTTTAGGTAGGTACTACGTAACTTTTACCGCGTTTTGTGAGCTTTATTTTATGACTATGACGCAATGTTAACGGTTTAGCAGATAACTTTGTGGGACGGAACTAAAACATACGGGTGTTGTTATATATAAAAGCTTGTAAATAAACACAGGTGAATTTTATGGCATAAAGGGTGTACAATACTGAGCGGTTGTTTGCACACTAACTGTTCGTCAGTGACAGCATCGGAAGAAATCCGCGGAGCGCTTGATAGGTAGGTACACTATTTTTTTATAGAATTATGCACGATACACGAACGTTTCTGCATAACTTGTATTAAAAATAAAACCCCAAAGGCGTTGTGCAGTACCGTTTGCTTGAATGTGTCTGATTAAATAGAAATAGAGTTTTGAAAAAGAAAGATTTATAAAGCCACGAAAATTTAGTTTTTTTTTTTAATATTGCTATACATATATCGTTGAGCGTAAACCATAGGGAAATAGATAATTTGGAATAGTGCTTCTACAACTTAAGGCACCTTTATAATTATCTCGCAATCGAAACGAAAAGCACAATTTTCTCCCCAAGGCTAAAAGGCATAAACAAACTCTCCAATTTTCTTAGCCGCTGTCACCGAAAAGCTCAGGCGGCTAACCACCCCAGGCTTCCTTTTTAGTCCCTCCATATAAAATGCATGCCTATACTATTGAAATTAGTTAATATTCCGAGGCCATCATTTCTATTGTTTTTTGCCACTAATCTTTTCAGAAGTACCTCAAAGGCTCAATTCTTATGTTAGTTAATAACTAAGTATTTCGTTCTCTTATACCGGACATCTCTATCAGGTTTAATACGATTACGCTAGCGTTTCATTTGCGCTGCAGTATACTCATACCTAAAGTAGAGGGTTATCTGTTACTGACAGTAGAGCTGCGTACGGACTGCGCGCACATTACGCGTACCCTACGCGAGCCCGGGTACGCGTACCCGTACCCGGGCTCGCGTAGGGTACGCGTAATGTGCGCGCAGTCCGTACGCAGCTTAACGTAAGGTACCTAACGTTACAAAGTGACAAAATCTGCACATATTATAGTACCAAATTTGACTTCAAGAATGTAAACGATTTCTACATATTTCCACAAATTTCTAACCTTACTTAAACATTTTATTACTAAAACACCTTTTTCTGGTTAAGGTACTTGATTAAGATTGTCATGTAGGGGGAATCCGGGAGACTTGAACCTCACTTTACTCTTATAATCTAAAACTGTAACTGTAAGTTGCAGTAACTCGATTTTTGGCATATACATAGACGTCATGCCTGAAGAGATATCATTAAGTGATTGATATAAGAATTAAAAAAAATCTGATATTTTGTCAATATTTTTTATAAAATTGCTCAAAAAAAATGGTTTAAGGGACCCCAACCCACGGGAGAGTTGACCAGGGGGTTCGGGAGATTTGAACATATATTTTTTTATTAGGAGAAGCAGCGTGAAACATTATTAAATCAAAAGTATTGATTAAAAATAAAAAACTAAACATTTGAAACGAATTTAATACGTCTTTCTAAATTTAATTCAACGATAAAATGCAGTCGGAGGCATGGGAGTCAGTGGCAGCATGGGATTTAATATCACTTTATGCATGCCTCCAACTGCATTTTATCGTTGCGTTAAATTTTGAATGACTGCCATCGACGTGTTTTAAATTCATTTCAAATGTTTAGTTTTTTTTTTATTTCTTTCGTTGAGTGCAGTTAGCTTTTTATTGTTATTGAACATTTTTATCTTGTTTCCACCTTTTCAGTATATCTGCAGGCGGTTTTTGATTTTTAGGGTTCCGTAGCCAAATGGTAAAAAACGGAACCCTTATGAATTCGTCATGTCTGTCTGTCTGTCTGTCCGTCCGTATGTCACAGCCACTTCTTTCCGAAACTATACGAACTATGCTGTTGAAACTTGGTAAGTAGATGTATTATGTGAACCGCATTAAGATTTTCACACAAAAATAGAAAAAAAAAACAATAAATTTTGGGGCTTCCACTGAAACTCAAAAATTTTTTTTTTCATCAAACCCATACGTGTGGGGTATCTATAGGTAGGTCTTCAAAAATGATATTAAGGTTTCTAATATCATTTTTTTCTAAACTGAATAGTTTGCGCGAGAGACACTTCCAAAGTGGAAAAATGTTTGTCCCCCTCCCCCTGTAACTTCTAAAATAAGGAATGATAAAACTAAAAAAAATCTATGATGTACATTACCATGTAAACTTCCACCGAAAATTGGTTTGAACGAGATCTAGTAAGTAGTTTTTTTTAATACGTCATAAATCGTAAACCGCAATTTTTTATAGATAATCGTACGGAACCCTTCGTGCGCGATTCCGACTCGCACTTGGCCGGTTTTTAATTTATTATTTTATTTACACCGCAGTCGGGTTTTTAGTTTTAATTACTTTTTTTATTTCTTGATTTTTAGTGTAACCTCCTGAGACCCAGATAAATTATTGAGTATTTGAATTAGGAATCCGTTGCTATTTAGTTAAAGTTCAAAGCCAATTTTAAAATATGTACAAAAATCACCGACACTGACACCGTCACCGACATAGCTCGAAGAATCGCCAGGCTCAAGTGGCAGTGGGCAGGGCACATCGCTCGTAGAACTGACATTCGAAAAGGCCGGAGGGCCGAAAGGTTCTCGAGTGGCGTCTGCGGACCGGAAGACGCAGTGCAGGTAGGCCTCCAACAAGATGGAGCGACGACCTGGTGAAGGTAGCGATAAATGATAATAATGTGTATCTTAGTAGGTACTTATTTTTCCACATGGACTTCATAGAGAAAATTATTGTTCAATGATATCTTAGCTTTTGGCACTTAACTACATACATACCGTCGTTTGAATGCATTGATTGCAAAGTCTTAAAGCTGTGTCTTTATTTATTTTTTAATGGAGTGATGAGTTGCTGTCAACACACATTTACCTACCTAGCTCCGCCCGCACAACGCAGCGACTTCGGCAATGGTGACATCATCATGGCAAGGAACCGATTCACCCGATTGTAATTAAACCAAACATATTCACGGCTTCGCCGCTACAATTCTGATATCGAGCCGTAGCTCGATTTTTAAATTAATATTACCTAAAAATTATAGTTTATTGAGAAAAAGGTCTCGAATACCGAAGTTAAGTGTGAGATGGGGTTGAAGGTATGTACGACCAAAAAGCAATAGTTTTTGGAGCCGCTAGAAGGTACAGTCGAGTTCTCCAATATCTGTACAGCCAACCGTTCATAAATATATAAACATGAACCTTATGTTACGGTAATAAGGTCTATGTACAGATATTTATGAACGGTTGGCTGTACAGATATTGGAGAACTCGACTGTAATGGGCTTAAATAAAATAGTGTGGTCTATGTTTTTTGGTACTGACCCAATCCCTTGTGAACAAAGTTGTGCTTGTAGCTGATTAACAAAAACCTTACATGTATAATCATAAGCGTCTCAAACAAGCAAAATATCGAGCATGAGACCTAGCATCTGTATCGAGGTTAAGCTGACGATTCTATAAAGAGGAAAACTCACTAGGTAAATAAAATTGATAATCCAACCAGAAACCAAGGGAGTAAACGGAAATTGTTATGGAATTATTTGGCCGAATGTATTGAACGCGAATAACTGGATAAAAGCTGTTGTCCCTATATTGTGCGGACCATTAATTTATTGCAAATGGTTCACGTTTAAAATAGACATACCTAATACTACTTGCGTGAAAATTTAATTAAGGCCCGTGCCGAAGAGTTTTTTTACAAATGTGTATCAAAATGAAACATCGGCCGATAGGCAATACTCCTTCCTATCTGCTACGATGTATAAATTCCTGACAATTTGATCTACCAATTTACATATTATGTACATAGGTACGTATTATTGTTAGAAAAATCTAAATAATTGTACAAAATGCAAAACGATGAACTAATCAGGAGAGAAACAATTTTTAAAGTTAACAGGCTGGCAACATGAAGATCAGAATCAAATTAACGGGACTTTAACAGGTGTCCTTAAGTGGTTTACTGCAAACAATCTACTGCTGAATGCAAGCAAAACTAAATTTATAAAATTTTTATTGCTTAATGTAAGACAAGTTGACACAAAAATTTCCTTAAATGGAGAAAAGTTGGATCTCGTGAATGAAACTGTTTTTCTTCCTTCTCTAAATTCCTTTTAAACCTCAATAGATAAATATTTCTCAAGGCGGATGTTATGCCTTCTGGGGAACTGCGTGAGGTTCTACAATAAAGTGCCCAAGGATGCATGGGAATTGCTTCACAACTCGTTTAAAATATACAGGGTGTATACGTTAACACGATCAATAAATTAAACTATACATCCTTTAACTAATCAGTAATTAAGTCCAAGTGGTTAAAAGATTATAAAATGAAAAAAAAAAAGAATTTGTTATTTTCTAACAAAATTAATCGGGCCAGCAATGTACTGCACTGCAGACCGTCATGTCTAGTCGAAGTACTTGACGTTGACATTTACTATCGTTTAAATGTACTAAATACACCAATATTTTGCTTAATAAACATGCGCAGTTCTTAATTAAACGACCAGTTCTTTCAAAATTACGTAATAGTTTCCTCATCAAGTACCTAAGTGTGGGCAAAATGATCAAAACACTAAAATAACTTTATCCTGTTTATTTAACGTTATCAACAAAATAGTGCATTATGAAAATATCACTGATAATAGTACAATTATGCCAATCTCACCAGGTGACTTCTTCTCTAGATAACTTGTACTTTCACAAAAAAACGCCCATGGACCGTAAGCTGGCTACACACCTGCCTCATGGGTGATCGTGACAACAACACGAAATTATCAATCGGAAGATCCTCGTATCCGTTATTTAACTCAAATATCGGCTTACATTTGCTCTTGTTTCGTCATAATTCACGTGCATCGTAATTTAATTTTGTTGATGCCATTTTAAATTATTTTGATTTGTTTACCAACTTGACTTTTGTATTTGTCAATGTAACATTATTAATAGAGTAACCAACTCATTCTTACAGAAAAGACAAGGTTGCATTTGCAATGCATAGTTTATGGTCTGTGGAGGTCAAGATAATAATATTGAACTTTTTGGAGTTCAACAACGTAAGGTTAATAAAAAGTTTAAATAGGCACAGATTGTAGATTCATGTTTATGAGTAAATATTTATAAAAAAAATAACATCGCCCCTGTACCAAGGAAATGCCCTGTACCAAGACATCTAACGACCGATAATTGACAATTACGCAATGATGAAATTCATTGATTATGCATTGTAACTTTAAATTACATTTTTTCTGTGATTAAGCATTTTGGCGCATTAGGACCAGGTCAAGGTAACTTCGGATATACTAAGAAATCATCGTTTAAATTTATTGTTTTACTTATAGTCTACACTAGGGCTTCCAAATACCGGACTTTTCATAATACCGGTATTGATGCCGGTATTCGTTTTTCAATACCGGGATCCCGGGATCCCGGACCGGTATTAAGAAAAGTAATAAAAATAGATTTTTCTTTAAAATAACACTTGCAGATTCATTTAGATAAATCATTTTACTAAAAAAAACATTTAACAATCAATAGTAATAATAAAGTTAGCTTTTATATTTTTTTAGTTTTATAAAACTCGTAACTTTGGTTCTTGCATCTGCAAACGTTTTCTTCACGTTATTTTTGACATTGTCACTTTTGTTTCATAATAATATTTGTAAATGTTGTTGGTGACCACGGTAAATTTTATTATTGTAAGTACCCCGATTTATGGGATTTTATCTAGTGCGGCTATTCTAGTAATCAATAGTAGTAATTCTAGTAGTCAATTCCATCGAATTTTGTGAAAGAAAGTACCTAATCTGAAAGTTTGGCTTTCTTCAAAGATGGTTCAACTGACTTGGATGTAGTAGGTCCATATGATGCCGACGACGTCGAACTCGCGGAAGTCATAGAAAAAGTCGGAATGTCGCCAATTTAATTGTTTGATTCCTTTTGCATTGTCCGCAAATGCGTGTGTAAACCATTGCTTTACCCTTCCACCAGTTTTTATAATTTTGTCACATAACTAACTATAATAGGGTTATCAGAAGTCCGAAGGGAGGGGGAGGACACGATAATCCTGTAGTCCAGTAAATTGCTCTATTTCCGGGAAGGCGACCAACAGTTCCAGGGTGGTGCCGGGTTATCGTCCACAAGAACCACAAGTCCCTCGTAAATACCATCGTGAAGATCGTGAGTGTGTCGAACAGAGTATCGTATCTTGTACTAAGATTGACCAAACGATATTCGTTGAAGGTCGTACAGGTTTACGCTCCGACTTCGGCACACCTCGACGAAGAAGTGGAGACTATGTATGATAATATCTTTAGAGCCATGCATGACTCCGTAACTCGCTTCATAGTTGTTATGGGGGATTTCAACGCAAAACTAGGCAAACGGGATGGTGAAGAGCTGCTAATGGAGCAATTTGGAGTAGGGCGCAGGAATCACCGGGGCCACCTACTGGCCGGCTTCATGGAGAAGGAGGGACTTTATATGATGAACTCCTCCCAGAAGCCAGAGCAAAAGAAGTGGAATTTGACGAGCCCTGACGGTGTAACGTGGAATGAGTAGACTTTATTATGTCAACAAGGATGTAAATATTCAATGATGTGTTTAAAACCGGGAGCGATCACCATAATGGTACGAGGACGAGGCACATTGAAACTCGATCAAGCTTGAAAGATCTCGACTAATAAAGTCTACGATCCGCCCGGCACCAACCCAATTCCAAAACTCCGAATCGTTCCAACTTGAACTTGAAAAACTGTTTTGAATGCCTAGGAAGCGACGTGGCGTGGATGATTAGTGATTACATACAATTATGGATTTTTGGAAGCTATCCATATGGTTAGGTCCAAGTTCTTTAAGACTCACCCTACAAATAGAGCCAAAAAGATCACAGACTCTACTCTAAAGCTCATTGAAGTGCGACGTAAGATGATTCTACAAACATCTGGTGACGCTTGTCGTATATACGCCAATTTAATATTAATAATATTGAAGTGGCGATAGAGTGCAACAGAGGCTCTAAAGTTTTTGCAAGGAATCTGTCTATCGGGCAAAGCTAATTGGCAAAATTAAAAACCGATGATAGTAGGATCGTGTCCTCTAAACCGGAGCTATTGTTAGAAGTCGAAAAGATCTATGGACAGCTATTCACATCAACGAGGAAACCCGTCATGGATCTAGTTAAAGACCCGAGAGCTGGATTAACCCGACACTATACCGAAGATATCCCGGACGGAAGGAAGAGCGAGGCATCAGTGTAAATGGCGAATACATCACTCACCTTCGATTTGCCAATGACGTAGTGCTTATGGCTGAAATCTTGGAAGACCTAAGTGCGATGCTCACTGACCTCAGAAGGGTCTCCTAGAGAGTTGGTCTTAAATTGAACATGGACAAGACGAAGGTCATGTTGCACGCCCATATTGTACCATCTCCCTTTATAATTGGAGAATCTTCGCCCGAAGTTTGATGATGACTATATCTAACTAGGACATACAATCCAATTAGGTAGGTTCAACTTCGAGAAAGAGGTCAATCAATGAATGTTCTCGGTTGGTCAGCGTTCGAAAAGCTCCGCAATATGTTTTCATGAAATATACCGCAATGTCTCAAGTCAAATGTCTTTGACCAGTGTGTGTTGCCAGTGATAACTTATGGCACTGAGACGTGGCCGCTAACGATGGGCCTCATAAGAAAGCTCAAAGTCACTCAGTGGGCGATGGAGAGGGCTACGCTACGCTCGGAGTTTCTCTGCGGAATCGCATTAGAAATGAGTGATAAAATCCGCACAAGAACTAAAGTCACCGACATAGCTCGAAGAATCGCCAGACTCAAGTGGCAGTGGGCAGGGCACATCGCTCGTAGAACTGATGGGATGGCCAATGGTGCAGAAAGGTTCTCGAGTGGTGTCCACGGACCGGAAGACGCAGTGTAGGTAGGCCTCCAACAAGATGGAGTGACTACTTGGTTAGGGTTGCGGGATCGCGTTGGATGCAGATGGCACGGGATAGATCTGTTTGGCGAGCCGTGGGGGAGGCCTATGTTCAGCAGTGGACGTCTTTCGTCTGAAATGATGATGACTCCCTTTAGCAAGGGCAATGCGAAGCAAGATAAAAGATAAACGCGAGGCGTATGTATGAGCTAGACAGCAGTCAGAGCGAAAGTACCACCGTTAGAACTACTTAAAACCTTATTGTTAACAGTTTTTTCGGTTGTGCGAAAACAATGACCAGAGAATAGCTGAGTATCGATATCACTTACATGTAACTTACAAAAGTTACGAAGTATTTGAAATGAAACATACAAAAAATAGTAAATCGTGTAAATAAACGAATGGTTTATTTTTCCCATTTTTATTTTTAATACCGCGGGATCCCGGTATTGATTTTTGAATACCGGTATTGAAAAAGTCATGAAATATCGCGGGATCCCGGGATCCCGGGATTGGAAGCCCTAGTCTACACCCGGTATATCAAAAGCACACTCCTGAAGAAAACGTTCTACAAAATTCAGGAATATCTTTGTGATCTGATGATACGACTTGGCCAAACCTGCAGAAGGCTGAGGATGATAGTTGATTTGGCTGTATTTCGACGGAATCCGTAATAATCCGTATGTGGTGCCTGGCGCTGTTGCCATTGTACGGTCGAGTTCACCAATATATGCATCGCCAACCTTTCATAAATATCTATACATAGAACTTGTGTTACCGTAATAAGGTCTATGTATAGATATTTATGAAATGTTGGCTGTACATATATTGGTGAGCTCGACTGTACTTTTTCTTTATTTTTTATTATTTTAATTATTGGCCCTTAGAGACTATACATATCTAAGTGTAATTAGTTTACTTTTATTTATTTAGACCATAATACAATACATAATACTATAATACATCTCTGAATTATTTAGATTAGGTATATATTTTATTATTAACTCAGGGACTGTAGGTATACCTACATGTATACATCCCTTTGCTATATTTAGGCTGTATATTGTTATGCTAATGGATTCTAAACTTTTATATTTTTATTTTTAGTCACAAACCCACGACGTCGAAGTTCCCAAGACGATCCCATAGGCTTATGAGGACGGAAGCAATACATGCCCTCGTTACCGTTCTGCTATCAGAACAGGACATGAGTGCGTGATATCTAACTTTGTGGGCGGCAGGCGCAAACTTGCCTTCGGAATCCAACAGCTTAATGGTTACTTGACCTGAAATGTGTATTGCAGAGTTATATTAATAATTTAGACATTGGAAAACTATACATATCCAATATCCCTTTTAATTTTTTTGATGGTGAAATCATTCTACACTTCCACTGAACGTGTGACGACCTGATGGGCTAGAGTGGTTAGAGAACCTGACTACGAAGCTTGAGGTCCCGGGCTCGATTCCCGTGTCGGGGCAGATATTTGTATGAAAAATACGAATGTTTGTTCTCGGGTATTGGGTGTTCAATATGTATTTAAGTATGTATCTATCTGTATAAGTATGTTTATCCGTTGCTTAGTACCCATAACACAAGCTTTGCTTAGCTTACTTTGGGATTAGGTCAATTGGTGTGAATTGTCTTATCCTATGATATTTATTTATTTATTTCGATAGTTAAGGTGTTTAGTTTTAGTTATTTAACTAAGGGACCCCATACATCTTTGTAATTAATTTTTATTTATTTACTGTGTATTTTTTCTTTAATTTTATACTGTAATTTATACCCATGTGATTTTTTTTGTTTGTGATTATTAATTATTTTGTTGTTTGACCTGTGGATGTAGTTATTTGACCCGGGGCCCTATACGTCTCTCGGTCAATGAAAACACTAATGAATTCTCAGGATTTCGGGTATTTCGGGGAAAGAAACTTTTTGCTATTTTAAATAAATGCATATAATTAAAAAAAATGCAACCTTTTAAAATATAGAAACATGGTAAAGGCAATAATATTTCACGGTTTCGCGAATATCTACATTAAAATATTTCGTCGTGTTTGATAGATAAGTAACTGTTCGGGTTAAGTGCTTAGTATATTGGTATTTCGGGGAAAGAAATTTTTTGCTATATTTAAATAGATGCATATATTTTTTTATAAAAATGCAAGCTTTTAAAATATACAGACATGGTAACGGCAATATTTCACGGATCTACATTAAAATATTTCGCCGTGTAATGATAACTGTTCGGGTTAGTGCTTAGTAGTGAAACACGCATCATGAAATGATCAGGGACTAGGCTCGATTCCCAGTCTCAGTTAAATTTTTCGGATTTTTTTTTCATTACAGTTTTGGTCTAGTTAAAAATGGCTTATAGATTAATTCATTAAATGGATAAATTCAATTAATGACACTTTATCCAAATGCATACTGAATGTTGTATGTATTACGTTCAGGTGTGTTGCAGACTTTTAAATTATAATATTTGAATATGCTGCAAAAGACTAACAAAGCCGAGAAATATTTATAGGTACCTAAAGTAAGAATGAAATATAAGCTACGGCTCACAAAAATGATAAAGCATACCAAAAGCAACTTTTAAGATTCCAGTGGATCCTTCAGTAAGCTTGAGTCAGAAATTAAACTTGCTTTTGCTTCTTGCTACTTTTTGAGCATGACATACTTATCTATAAGGAAAATAACAGGCGAAGAAACCTTAGCTGACTATTCTTGTTCGAATTACTTAACCTTATTTCTACGTAAGTATGTTACAGTATTTTTTTTTATTTACAAGCCTTTATTTAACTTCACTAGTTATGTGAATGACAAATCTTGAAAAACAATTTTTTCCCGCTTTCGTTAGTCCGGATTGACCTGAAACAACAAAACAAGTACAAAAACCATAGTTAGCAAAAAGCCTTGAATTTTTTACATAAACGTTTTCAAGACATCGCGAGTACCTGTAGAGTAGCTACTTATTATAATTAATATGTACCTATGTACAAAAAGCAATATAATTTTGTAATAACACAACCTATTTACATTCCACAGTAGGGCGTATGCCTCCTCGCACAGCAAAACGTATGAAATAATATGCTACTAGGAACGAAATCCGTACCTAGTATTAAATAGCGCTAACTCTTCATTTTTTACAAGCTTTTATATATAGCCTTACATTTTGGGTTATCAATTAGTGAAATATTTGGTTGAATTTGAACATTATATCCATGCAGATATCAAAATATTGATACCTATACATAAGCGGTGCAACCAGTGTATTTAGGTAGGTTAGGGAATAAAAATTAGTAGGATGCCAATTTATAAAGTACTTTGGATGTGATGACGATTATTATTGATGTAACGTTCCCTTGATTATGGACACAAAGTTTCACCACAATGCGATAGCGACCGGGCGGAGCGCTTAATGTGAGCGCAAATTTCAAAGTCAAATTCAAACTCCGCGATGATTAAACACGGGCTAAGGTAAGCAACGATACTGACCCTTGGGCAAACGTGGTCAATTCAATATGCCCACTTTTCAATCCCAGCTAAGCTTACGCCTTCAATGCATTGGACTCTGAATTGGTTTCGTTATACAGAGTTATTTGTAATTCACTAGCATCCTTTTAACCCTGAACTCCTACCACTTAAACAAATGTTTTTTGTTTTACGGCTTTTGTCATAACTTAATATTTTTGGTGTAATAACGTTTTGAAAGTTTGAGATTACCTCTTATTTTTACGATACTCTGTGTATTTGTATGGGGAAAAAATGATCATTTTAAAAAGTCGTAAAACAAAAATAAATGTTTGAGTGATAGGAATTCAGGGTTTAGAGGATGACAGTGAATTACAAATAACCCTGTATAAATAATAAATTTAAAAAATCGTGAAATAAATCCCCCCAAGAGTATTTTGCCCGAGGGAGTACCTAAGTACTGCGGGTCCTTTAACTTCCATTCCTACATAAATATAATGTAGGTATCCCACTTCCAGACTTAAACAACTTCCAAAGGTACCATAGTAAATAAACTGGATTCTAAGTAGCTATGAATTTATCTGATCACAAAATAAAAGCTTGGGTAGTATTCGATGTCTATTTTATAATTATATGTAAGTATACATAGGATCTTCCCGAACCAACTTTGAATCCTCACAACTTTTACTTCGAGCTCATATTTCCTTGGAATGTTTCAAAAACACTTTTTAAGAGTTTCGTAACTGTCTAGGAACCTTTTGAAGATAAAAATACAGATGAAGCCAATGTCTCAAAAGTACTTATTACTCTTTTTGACCTCGCAACCGGATTTAGCTCATAATATATACTACATTTTAGAAATTTTAGCTACTGCTAAAGTAAAGTAAAGTACTTTTTCATCACACTTGCTCGTCAATGGTGTTATTCCATGCCTGTATACTAAATGACAATGGCCTTAATTGTTCTTAAGAAAGTTATGGATTTACGTACATTTTTTCCTCCCAAGGGAGTTCTAACTTTAGTTTTAAAATTTGCAAACAAGTTAGTAGGTATGTCATTTCAGACTAAGGAGGTTTCAAGTCAGCCAAGGTTTTATTTATATCTTTCAAACTTAGCTATAACCCAATTTTACAACACAAAACTTATCTACGCTTCATGATACTTCGTTATTATTTATTAGATTGTTCAACAAGGGAGGAAAATAGCCAATATCACATGAGGTTACTTGGCACCCGAGCACAGCGAGGGTGCCAATATTCCGAGGATAATATTGGTGTTTTTCCCGAGTTAAACACTCTGCTTTTCATTTCGACTACAAGGAAAGTAAGAAAATATAAGTATAAATAAATAAAAATGTCTAAACTGGTCAATATGATCGTTGTAAAATATTTCAATGGAGTTTATTGTTAATGAATAATTAATTTAACAAAATTTAGAATGTTCAATATAATAATTAAAGAAAACAGTAGATAAAGTAGGTATTTTTGTAAATTTATTTATAAAATATGTAATTAACCAATTTGAACCAAGGAGTTAAGCTGTATAGAGATAGGTTGTATGGACAATAACATTGTCATTTACCGTGTTTTTTTTTCTTAACATTTTCTAACTTTTCTGGTTTATGTCACTAAATAAGAAATTAATAATTTAATTTAATAATATTTCACTGGCATTATAAAATTTGTAATATGACTAATTAAGAAAAAAAACTCAATACTTAAATATTCCATGCCGTAATGCTTGGCTGAATGCGTATGTGTTCCATTGACAGCCAATGCCTTTATTTTTTTTAATTCATTTCTACCCTTGGGAAGAAAGTAATACATATTATTATCCTCCCGTATGTCAGATATGATTTGCCTCACTTTCCGAGTATGAGAGATGAAAAAGTAAGTATATTTTAAATTTATATCAAATGGTTTTGCAATAATTTTAGTAAATATTTTTTTAACATGTTGGCAGAATCTGGCCGTACGACCATTCGAATTATAAACTAAACACAGTTTACATTGTCTATGATAGATGAACTCGAAAAATGTGACAATAGCCATTATTTTATTCAATTTAAGTGTTTAGAGACATAATAATTTTATTTTTGGATTTTTTTTCCTCGCAATGTGATGAAAATCATTGCATGTATCACGGACAGTAAGGGGATTACAAACTCGAGTCATTAAAAGCCCTCCGCCTTCAGCGTCGGGCTTCTAATAGACTCTCGTTACTAATCCCCTACTTACGGCCCTTGATGCACAATGTACTATTACGTGCGTTGATCGGCTATTGCTATAAACTAATTAGGTAAAAAACTGTAAAGGATTTCGCATGAAATAAATAAAAACTTAAGTCAACCCTACGGGGATAGAAATAAGGAGTGACAGTTTGTTCTCCGGGAACTGTGCTATTTCTAGATTACAATTGTGAACCTTTAGATATTAGGTTAAAGAAAAAGACTAACACGTCTCAGTAATTATGTAAAATAATCCACCCTTAAAGGGTTAAAATATGGGCAAAGGGTTGAACGCAAGTTTCGTAATTTTGAGATAAAGATTATAGAACTTCGTATTTAAATTAGGAATTAAATCTCTTCATTTAATAAAAGAAAACATAAGTCCTGACTGATTGACTAACTGACTGACTGGCCGGTTGACTCATCATTGATGAGTCATCAATGCTCCGGCCAAACTCTTGGTCCTAGAAAGCTGAAATTTTGAATGGAAGTTGCCTATATGATAATAAGAACATTTTTATTTGTTGGAATTCCCACGAGATAAAAAGTAATAAAGAGAATTAAAGAGGATAACGTAATAAAGAGATCTTTGTCTATCTTTACGGCAAGTTTCATCTAAATCCGTTCAGCATTATTACGTAATTAGGTAACAAATGTCCAAACATCCAAACATCTTCAAAATCTTTCTCATTTATAATATTTGTAATATAGGATAGAACATCTCAAAGGAAGTAACAATATTTTACGTCGCCTCAAATACCTACTCTAAACATAAAGTAAATTAATAATGAACAAAAAGTTTTCGTTATTGAATTAAACATAATACCCCTTCAAGTGGTATCGTGCGTGTCGCTTTAATATACATTTGCAGTCGTATTGATAATAATAAAGACTTACACAGATAATACGACACGCGATTAACCTCGTCTGCTAATAAATTTCAGTAAGCACTCGGCGATACTCCTAACAATTTATTGCTCTCCGGAACCCCAATACTGGCTCGCTGGACGCCTCCATACAAATAAGTAAATAATTATACGTAGGTACCTACCTCCTTTTATAAGAGTTTAAAATTTCGCTTTTACTTTTGTTTTAAATATTAATATTTTTGTTTTTTCTGTCTTTAGAAGATAAGTGATTTTTCTAGCGTCGCGCTTTACAAGTACATATATTTTAAATTCTATTATCGACTAGCAACCCGTTTTCCTTTCGCTCAAATTGAGGTTTGGCGGTCTACCTAACTTTGCCACATTCGGTGCAACACTCACTGTGGGTTGACTGTAATTTTTTAGTCAACCCACTTGCAATATATTTGTAAACATATTTAATTTAATATAAAATACTTTTCATCCATTAACCAGATCGGTGTAGGTCGATGTATATAAGCGGATCCTAGGCTATTATTAAACTGATAAAGTTGTCCTAACATAATTGAAAGTGGCACACATTAAGACCTCAAATATGAACTAAGTGCAATTTGAAGCTCACATATGTTAGTTAAAATTAAAGTTAAGTTATAAATACAGTTTGAGCTCGTGAAGACGTACTTAGTTCCGTAATCATTGAGGATTTTAATTCACCTTTTAGCCGAGCCTTGGATATTGTATTGACCTACTATTAGCTAAAGTGGGTTAGATGCCTTAACTATTAGGTACGTTTTTATAATATTATACTTTTGCCCTCGGAAATTAAAATAAGTATAGGGATTCAATTCCCTTTTTTCTTCAATGCAGCTTATAGTTTATTTATTACTAGCTTTTGCCCGCAATTTCGTACGCGAAGATAATAAGAAATTGCGCTACATCGTACTCAACAATCGTAGTCAACATCGTAGTCAACATCAAATTCTCTCTTATTTTTTACTTGGTAGTTAAATGTTGATATGTCATGCCACCTCACCGTATCGTGACGTCGTTAAAACCAGTGACGACAGTACGATGCCTTAATCTGCCGTTTGACACCATGTTAACTAATTTATCAGCCAGGAGCACCATAGTTGTTTCGCTGCTTTCTATGTGATGATGATAAATAAAGAATATAGGTTACTATAAACAAGTAAAATGGTCCTTTTTATGCAATATCGGTCATATTTAGAAAAACTCTATAACAAATATTTATTTAATATCAGACGTATGTACATAAGTTATCTTCGGAAAGACAAAACCTAGAGTAGGTCTTATGTAGTGCTAATTATGTTCTTTGAACTGCTGTATATGAGCTAATTAACAGATTCATATTACGTAAACAATATTGTATGATGAACCTTGTTTCTGAACACGTAAATATGTTTTCTTTTCAAATCGAAAGAAAAATTACATGCACCTCGGACACACTCCCTGCCGGCTGCCACTTATTGCTACGCGCTACGCTCGTAACCAGAAGCAGCGTTTTTCCACTTTGTAGCGAAAACTGCCTACGATCTCAGAACGATGACGACGATGTTCGTAACGTTCGAATTTGTAAAACCTTTTCACGCAAGCGCGGAAATAGCGCTTTACCACGCTGATTTCGAAGGGGAAAGTCAGGTTTCTTGAGCAAATTTGGTGAAAATACTTATACCTATTCTCAATTTAGAAATAAAAATCAGCCAGTATAATTTAAGCTTTTATTTATACTTACCTTTCTCACCCTAGTATATATATATTATGTTAATTGGCCTTCTACTTATCATAACAGATAACAGATATACGGACGTTTAGTTTAATGTACCTACATACAAGCATTACATAATACCCCAGGTATTGTCCGTCAGAAAATAAGTTATGTTTGTTGGCTCTGGAATCTTGGACAATGTAATTTTGAAATAACTTTAAGTGTGCGTAATTCTGTTTCAGTTAACTACTTAAAAAACTGTTTGTGTAATACAGTGTTTTGTGCAGGTCTGTGCCTAAGGAAAATAATGGCTTATAGGCATTTTTTTTTTATAAAAAAATAAGGAATGTGGTTATTCTTGTGATATATGAGCGGGCGTGGCGCGCGGCGCTGGAGTCCCACGATGTCGGGTGCGCACTCGCCGGCCGGGAGCCGCGCGGACGCCGTAAGTGTTGCACGCGCACACGCACACCTCTACTGCACGTACCTACGTGTGCTTCTGCACTACCCAGGGCCTCAATTCTTAGCTTTATCCATTATTATGGCTATCATAGCATTGTTTAGAAAATTTTACGTGTAATCACGCAATGTATGAATTTTCAAATGAATCGAGAATCGGGGCCCAGTCCCTCCACTTCCAAAAGCTATTCACCTCTATCCAAAGTCTAAGTACGCCGTTATCTGAAGCTTCTTTACAGCTTTTATTTCAGCAGCTTCCTAGTGTAATATTTTATAATATAAACGATGAAAAAATATTCATAAAAACATTGCACAACAAAGACTGTGTGAACTGAGTGCTTAGTAGGTATTAATTCCCTGATTTTTTTACAAAAACCGCTGTATATGTGATGGATTTCAATTCTTAAATATAGGCAAAATTGTACTCATTGTTTCATATAGAAATTATGCAAAATGTCGTCGCCAAAAAAAAGATAACTATGACATGCCTATTCAAACTAATGCACGCACGTACGTACGTCCGCATCTTCTTCTAAATATTGCGCGTTACGCAAGCGCCCGTTCCTATCACAAATATCAACCTGCAAACACACTTACCCAGTTAGTTGAGAATATTTGGTAAAGTGGCAAATAACAAAGTGTGGCAAACGAGAGACGATCGTTGTTTGATGTTTGTTATGGAAGTAGCGAAGAGAAAAGGTAGGGTTGGGACTGTTATCGCGGCATAAAAGAAAGGCGCGATAGGTGCAGTCACTTGATTTATCAACTTGGATCCAGTTACTTGGAAGTCCCAACTTTCACGGGATTTTATATGTATTATTTTGTTTTGTATATACATGATCGAGAGAAGTCTCAAGCTAGGTACAAGTCGTCACCGAAAGTTTTTTCTTATCATGAAAGATTGAAGAACGACAGGTATATGTTTTGTGGATAAAGATTCCACCTAAATAAGCCTAGCGGGTGCACCGTATTGCAATACAGGGTTGCAAATTTAAAATAGAAAGTCACTTAGCATAGCCTAATCGAAGTCCGCATACTTACGTAGCCCGCGGTGTTATAATTTTCAATATTCCAAGTACAGTCCCTTTATTAAATTAGTTGATATTCTTTTATTCACTAAGAAAATTGTTAGACAACAGTATTATCAGTTGTCTTATATATCACTCAGAAAAAGTTAAGACGAATGGTACGCAGATGCTACACCCGCTTGCCGCGCCGTAGCACGCGCTACGCCGTAACTACGCCCGCAACAAGCGACGGAAACAGGCTTTTAGTGCTTTACACAATATCTGGTGTTCTATTATAGTTTTTGACTTTGTAGTTTGTACAGACTTCAAAAGCCAAACCTAACCGGAAACGTCTGGATCTAAGAGTACAATATCACTTTAAAACCCCAAAAGATGAAAGTGACTTGTAGATAATTACGTTTTTCCGAAGGGTCGCTACGGCATGCGAGCAAAACCAAATGAATAGGGTTTTACGGAGGGTGAACCCTTCTGTGTATTGTTGTCCGAAAGTAGTTTTAGGTAGGCATGTGTATGCAGCCACTTACTGCTTTCCTCGTCGTAAGTCCCATTACTATTTTTTAATGTTTATTTGTTGAAAAACTTCCTAATGGTTTGACTATTGAACTTACGAACAACAATAATTTTGCCTTATTAAAGTATACCCTGGTTGCTGCCCCAATTTTTATAAAGGATAACTTACAACGCGCGTTGGTTTTTTGTTGTATCAAGAGTTCCGGTACAGGAAAATTCGAATATGGCGAACAATGGAGTGGAGCAAAAAGTGCTTATTAAAATGCTTCAAACGAGAGGGGCTTGTTAGTAAAGGATTCAAAGGATTCTTCAAGATTGCAATGAGAACATAAAGTGACGTCCATTAGTGAAAAGGCATTTGATAAAAGTAAATTTTCGAAAGTGCCGACGGGGGTTGGGCTGTCCTATAAAGTTAATTAAAATATAAATCCGTCCAAGTGCGAGTCCGAACAGCTTAGGATGAAATGTACAACCTATGGATTTAAAATCATAAATAAAAAAATACTTTGGTTTCATAAAATTAATAATAAATCTTTGTATATATAATTCCACTGTACAGTCGAGGAAATCGCGTACCAGGGTGGAACCTTTTCGTAACCAATTTCGCTATGATTTGTTTGGCAAATGTATAGGATGTCAACATGACATTAGTAGCACAAAGGTTCCACCCTGGTACGTGATTCAGTTTCCTTGACTATACGTGTCTTTGTCACTGAACTCCTCCTAAACGGCTGGACCGATTTGAATGTTTTTTTTTGTATGCGTTTGGGTGGCGCCCTGGAACGTTTAGATTCACAAATGAGCCCGGCAGATGGCGCTGCAGTCGGTATCTAGGTTCATGCAAGACAACGTCTGTCGGGTCTGCTAGTTATTTATATATTTTCCGATTTGTACATTTTGCGAATATACTTTTTGCGTTTTATACCTAGTTACGTTCCGCGTATTTCACAATAATTATGCATTGTGTACATTTTGCGTGAAGTGCATTTTGCTAAAAAGCGAAAAATATTTCTTTGAAACACAAAATTATTTTTGTGCTCGAAAAATTAAAAGGAAAGTGACATACCTATAGATATCTTTTTATCATATTGTATTTTTGTTTTGTGATTTTTTTAGGGGACCATAGACCAAAGCATAGATATTAGGATCACTTGGTTCGCCGTCTGTCTGGCGGAAAGTCTGTCACAATCACAACTATGAATTCAGGAACGGATTGAATTTAATAGGTATCACATTATAGAACGGTTCCATTTATCTGCCTGAAGTAGAGAACCCTGAAAACAGCAAAGTACGAGTTATACTCTGTAGAATATTTTGCACTATTTAAATAAAAAATAATTTATTAAGAAACAGGGAAGGTAATATGTACCTATTACCATTATAAAAAGTGAACAGAAAAAACTGAAAAACACGTCTTCATGTGTCGTCAGTGCGTCACCTTTGATTATTTACTTTTTGTTCTATGTTTTAAAGACAGAAGGACAGACAACGGAGTTCTAATTTTTTAGTTTTTATTCGTTGGGCTCGCTTCTAGTACGGTGCCCTAAAAAAGCCGAATACTCATCACAAAGGATAATCGATTCGTAATCGACTTTAATTAATTATGTTACAAAAAGTAGGTAAATATATGTATGAGGAAACTTATAGCTACGAGTAGAACATCTTTTCGTAGAAGAAAGGTGGTTTTTCAACGACGTCTCGAAATAATATTGACCACGATACGATGACACACCCGCCACTGCCTTTTTAGTAAAGCAACGTTTTTCTTGCTTATTAATGTTTTGTTACATATGTTAGTATATGGGTCATACACATTTTTTTGTTTGCCTCTCCTGTGAACATGGCAAAAGTTAAGGGTCTATAGCCAATATTTTTTAGTCAAGTTTACATTGGTCCCTTGCCAACTTACGGCCCATTTAAATAAATCTTTTTTTGGTTTTTACACTGTTTATGACCCATATCGTTGCTTGTTTGTATTAAAATTCAAATACCTTTTAGGTTAGATAAACCATCGGCAATAATATGTAACATGACAAAACATTCAAAAATAACTAACGTAACTCTATTATTCGGAGAGCCATTAAAGCGTACCTGTCAGATAGCATCCCTTTGTTTCTCATAATTTTATTTGTACTCGTTTCATTTGCCATAGTAATCACAAGCCATAAACTGCATTTGCCACAAAATATTAAATGCCTTAATTATCGTGTATAAGTACGATAAAATCAGGATTCATTATCTTTTAATAATCATGGTATTTATAGTCTATAATAATATACGACAATAATAATTTTTAATCTAAGAAATTAAAAATAAATTAAAAGTGAAGCGACTAATAGGTTAGGTTAGAGAAGGCTAAGGCAGGAGCGAAGCGTCGCGAGCTCACACCTTAGTCTTCGACACTATTTACATAACAGCTTAAATAACGATTCTTGACAGTGAAATCTTTCTTGAAAACGATTAACAACTGTCAAGTATATGTACCTGCATTCAAAATTTCCATAGCATTATTGGCATCAGCAGATACCCTATAATATAAACAGTAAATTTATGGCAAAAGTCAACATTACGCGTTAAGCAAAGCGTTCAGAGTATTTTAGGGTAAATGATTATTCTGGCCGTTGATTATTATGGCACTTAATTTCAGATCACCTGAAAATATGGATATTGAAGTTTTTGGCATATCATATGGTGTCAAAAAATTATACCATATGAAAATATTTCACTGAGTTAACAAGAAAAAAGGATAATTATGGAATGGAAAAATATAGCGAATGAAATTAGGGCACATGAAATTAGTACATATAAATTTCGGGAAAATGACAGAGAACCCTATCAGATAATAATATTTTGTCCCATCCGGTATTATTGTCGGTGATCATACCATTAAAATAGACTCGATATTATGTTTATACTCCCTCGCCTCTAGCCAAACGAGATTTTGCTGCTTTGAAAAATTATAGTAAATTCAGTAAGCTACAGAGAAGAGTAACTCAACCGCGTGACGATCATTACCGCACCAGGGGTCGATTTTTAATAAAATTGTAAATTTAATGGTATTTAACATTCAAAAAAAAATACCACTTTCGTATTTACGATATTTTCATAAATACGGTTTAAAAATCGCCTCCCAGGTAGTTACTGGCTACTGTTCTTTGCAACTGACAGAACGTCGATCTCACTAATATTTTAATACCTTTCCACAAAAAGACCCCCAGTACCTATTATGCATACAATGTCGTGATCTAACTGTTTTACATCGGGATGTCTCGAAAATTTAAACGTTTTCGCACAAGGCTTTGCTGTGGCTGATGTTATAAGTAATGCACGGACCTACTCGTTTGTACACGTGCTATGTAAAAGCAGTTATTATGAAACGGACACCCGTGACAGATTTTCATTCGTCCCGTGATTTTTGTTTCCTTAGTGAGAATGATAAACCCAACTGAATTGTGATCACTGTGGAACCGTGTCAATGAAAAGAAACGTAAGAACGATGAACGCGGTGGGTCAAGAATCAAATTTTGCGATTTTACCGGCTTAACCATTCTGAGGGACTAATATTTGGGACAAACAAACTGCATAAAATTTTATATTTAAATTATAGAAGTTGGTACAGCCCTTAATTTTCTAGCTTTACGACGAAAAATAAATAATCAGGTACTGAACATTGATATTAGAAGCTCGCTTACTGCACGTTTGTGCACGTACCTATTTACCTACGTACCACTAAGCGTCGATATTTAAATTATCAACTAAGATATAATACAATTTTAGGCTAACTACGAGCTGGCGAATCTTCTGGCCGAATTTACAAGGAACGGCGTACCTCCACTGAACGGATTCAACTTCACCAACATTTCCGATCCAGCTTACTCCTTTCTCATCTGGGCCGAAAGCACAAGGAACATCGAAGAGGTTTACGACTGGAAGAGTGAGTACTTCACATAAAAATCCCATTAGATAATCATCGGGTAAGGAGCTCTAAACGAGCGAGCGGTGCCTTGCCAGCCGCAGAGAACCGCGTTAACGCTGACAACAAAAGAGTGCGCGATCCCTGAGCTGAGAAAGTGGTCTCGTCTTTGCGTCTCAAATGTATCTCAATTATCTAAGTAATTAACAATTGTGGGCACGTGCTGTTAGGAATCCCCATAGTTGCTTTGAAATTTGCATTTACATTGCTTGGAAATTGTGTATGATACCAAAAATACATGTCATCTTTAATGCCTGTCAACTCCTGCAATTACAGTTTTTAACTAGTGCTTGTCACATAAAGAATGTCAAGTTAATTTCTAAAAGGCATGGAAGTAGTAAGTACTACGTACAACGGGAATGAACTCTATCTGTGCATCTTGCAGCTAAAATAAAGAAAATAAAACCTTATGCTAAGGTCGTAATAAGAGTATTGTTGAGTCTTGTTGTCTTGTTGAAGCCGAGTGAAAGGGCAACCACTGAACGCTGTGTCCCGTTCTAACAGTGACTTAGAGTTGCCAGAGTTAAGTTGATTTCAATCCTTTCGTTTTTTGTAGTACAATATGCGATTGATGTAATCTAATGAAGTAAAAACATTTACTTCTAAAATGTTTCTAAATATAAATAATGGGTCTATAATGATTCCCATAAAATTTTAAGTCATAATGTATCATTAGTCATAATCAACGTTAGCCATATAGTGATTTATTTCTGAAACAATTTATTAGTTAAAAAACAAACCTAACCTAACGTACTGCATTCTATAAGATGGCATCCCGAAAAAAATACCGTTTCCGAAATAAATCACTGTAGACTAACGTTGATTATGACTAATGATACATTATGACTTAAAATTTTATGGGAGAAAAGGGGCACCGATAAATAATAATTTATTACCGACATGTTAAAGCAATATTATTTGTTGCTACGTGTAAAGCCTTATTAACGCAAAAATTTTGCGATTGGCGTATAAATTTTCTTTTATTTGTATGAAATACGGACACCTGACCTGACAACTAGCGTTGAAAAAGGCGGAAAAAATCAAATGTTTTTTTCGGAAGTTTCGAAGTTTTCGTTTGTTTCCGAATTTTTTGGGTTTTTTAAGAAAAATAAGAAATAAATCATTAAATTTTATTTATTTTTTATATATGGTCACTCTCATTTATTTCAATAATTTCTGCCTTCATGTCGTCGGGGTAGTCCGTTTGTAGGTGTAAATTAGCCCGAATAAAAAATAATTTATTACGCCGTTCTGGAAAAAGTCGGTTTCTGTCTCTAGTATGTGTCCGTCCAAACAATGGCCAATTCCTCTCAGCTGCGGCAGATGATGGAGGAATACTGAGCAATCTAGTAGCAATATTGGACAGCATTTTTGAAGAACATAACCCTTTCCACCAATTCAGCGGGGTTGTGTTCATGACAGGCTGCCAAATTAATTTGTGAGCCCAGAAACCTCCTTTCGCCTGATACTCCGCGAATTGAGCCATCAAATCACATGTGCTTATGTGCATATTATCTGTAAATTTTGTTATATATTGTGCCATTTTTAAAAATTCATCATCGGATAACATTTTGTATCCGTCGGACACAGATTTATGGAACCTAAACATGTACGCAGCTAATTGCTATTTGCAAATTCGGTGCAATTGTCCGGAAAATTTAAATTAGAAATTTGCTTTTTTACTGTCAGTTATGCAGCTGGAACTTCCGATAGATGTGCGTTGTCAGATTCAATGTTATTTAACGCAATGAATATTGATAACAAAATTGCTTCCATGACCTTTAATGTTTGCCACAAGGAATCGGATAGAATTATTTGTTTAATGCTGCGATCGATGTGAGCACCATGTTGAGTTATAGCCAAAAAAAAAGAAAACAAAAATATCCGAAAAAAACGAGGTGATCGGAAAAAACGGGAATTTTTCCGGACTTTTTCAACGCTACTGACAACCCCACATGAACCATTCAACCAATCAACCATCGCCAGAGAGGGATAAAGGCCTATTTACATGGTACGAGTTTCTCGCCTCGACCATACGATTATCGTAGCTCGAGAAAAAATATAGTATCATGTAAACTACACGTACGACATCGCACGAGAAGGGGCGATAATCGCCTCGGCTTTAATGATTGAATGTCTCCGTGTAAACAAAATTTGAATACGAGAATCTTATTTCGAGTTCATGTGCTTTTCTGTCGCCGTCATGTCATGAGTGCATCGTATGACATCGCATGCGTATAAAAAAAACAAGCTCAATACTAAGTGCAAGGCTACTTTTTCTCCCGAAAAATGCAAAAATCCCGCGGGATAGAAATAAGTGAATTCAATTTTGGGCCTAATTTTATTTATTTATTTATAGGAACACAAACAGTCATACATAGCTCATGACAAATAATAAGGTGAGTTGACTCATTGACAAAATAGTGTTCACATTACAAGTAACAAATTTGAAAGAAATTCAGCCTCCCAGCTGAATATGACGGACGCATAAGATCACTAGAAATATGTACCTATGTAATTAAATTTACAATAAATTTACAGTATTAAAAATTATTTCACCAATAGAAAGTTACACTATCCGTGATTGACATTAGGCTGTTTTTTCCCTGGTAAAAATTAAAAATTCCCGCGGGATAGAATTAAGTGAACCCAATAGGTGATGGTGATGATGAATGATGATGATGATGATGATGATGATGATGATGATGATGATGATGATGATGATGATGATGATGATGATGATGATGATGATGATGATGATGATGATGATGATGATGATGATGATGATGATGATGGTGGTGGTGGTGGTGGTGGTGGTGGTGGTGGTGGTGGTGGTGGTGGTGGTGGTGGTGGTGGTGGTGGTGGTGGTGGTGGTGGTGGTGGTGGTGGTGGTGATGATGGTGATGATGATGCATGTTTGAGAAAAGCTCTATACAAGCCTCGGCCACGAACAGGGATTGCCGGCCTCGTACGTATCTCTAGATGGCCTCGTTAACACTCGGCCTTCTATAACAATCCGCTATTTCGCGGCCGCTGCATAACTACATGCCAAATTTCAAGTCTCTAGCACTCAACTAACCACGTAAATTATCTGGTAAAACTCGTATTGAAAATCGGTTCGAACCGATTCGTGCGATAATCGCATGTTCGTGAAAAAATGTCATACGAGAACGAGTTTAGACAAGTCGAGAAATCGTAAGCAAAAATCTCCCTAAAATGCAGGTCCTCGTGTAAACTACATCGCCTGGCGATAATCTCCTTTCGAGTATCGAATGACATAATCGTAGGCGAGTTTTTATTTCTCGCATTAGTGTAAACATTTTCATACGATAATCGCTTGGCGATTATCGCATACGAGAATGTCATACGATTTCTCGCCCCAAAACGTGCGAGAAACTCGTACCATGTAAATAGGCCTTTAAGAGGTACAGCTACTGAGCTCTCGTTCGGCTTCAATTTTGCGACAACAGTTCATTCCCGTTGTACGTAGTACTTATTACTTATTACTTCCATGCTAAAAGGTTTAGTAATGTCAGCGTCTGTCAACCCTAAAGCGTGTATTTCTAAGTTGTTATTAACCTGCCTATACGATACGATTAATCAGCCTGATACCTGTATTTTGCGACAACCGCTTCGTTCATTGGACTGAATATTTAAATGGCCTACTTTTATCTACCAGGTTTATTTTCGGTGTTTCCTTAAGTGAGGAGTAAGGAGTTAGATGCGCATATGAATTAGGAACTCAGCATAAACAGGAATTTCACTAGTAATATAAATTATTAGGGCAGTTAATTAAAATGGACAAGTTTACCTACGAATTGTGTCGGATAATCTATTATATTTATGCGGGAGAAATCCAGTGATTTCAATTAATATAGGTAATGTCCGAGTCTTAGGTACTTATTTTATACTAAAAATAAATTAAAAATAATTTATAGAAAAGTCACATTGACTTGATAACTTGATAATTAATCAGAAGACTTGATTGTTTTTGATCGTACATGTGATATTAAGGAACTTGTCACATTAGATATGCTCAGCGAGCGTCCTGTCGTCCTTTCAGCTCATGACATAGACTCTACAGGGTGTCTTTTTTTAAGGGGCTTTAAATGCAAGGGTCGATTGTACTCCCAAAACTGAGTATCTTTTGTACTGCAACTTAAAAAAAGACTAATCTTGATTTTTTAAATGCAATTTTCAATGTTTGCAATACAACACTAAACTGACAGCACATTGATAAAGTTTATTAGAGATGTCAAATGTCAAATGAATTAAATTACGTCATTCGACCTTTGTGACCTGGTTGTGATATATTAATTAAATCAGGAACTACTTTCCTCACAAATGTATTTGTGAAGGCGGCAATAATGAAAATAACAGTAAAAACAAGTTTCTTTAGTAAAATATTTAATTATTTCGAGTAATCACAACAAAACCATAAAAACATAACAATCAAACATCTTATTTACGCTCACTTTCAGTGCCGTATTGAAGTTTCAACGTGCGTTCCTTGCCGTCTTATACAAGTTTCGTATCGCCTTAGAATGGATCTTTGAACAGAGCGTAAACTAGACAAACGAAAAACTATTGACGATCTTTTCTTTCATATGTTCTTTCGTATCAGTCTCTGTCGCAAACACGTCATCTTTTATGGCTCCCAATAAATAAATCCAGAGGCGTCAAATGCGGTAATCCGGGCCAAATTTTCCAATCCAGCGGTATTCAAAAATTTGTGGACCAATAATAGACATTTCTGCGATTCCATATACCACTACGGCAAAATGAGCTTTTGTCAGTCCAGATGACACTTTTTAGCAAATATGGATTTTGGCGATGTTGTTGTAAAAATCAGTCACAATAGGCTTCACGTATGGGGAAATCTCGCGGCAATAACTCGTGCACCTTTGCCGGTTTAAAGAGGTGCCGTATGTAATTTTTAAAACTTTATAAACTACCGAATGATGGACTCCAAAAATTCTAGCTGCGATCCGTGTATTCGAGCGAGGATAGTCATCAAAATAATCCAAAACTCTGTCTTGAAATGGTAATGGTAATGCATTATTGCCCACGGCTTCCACATGTGTATCCGGTAATTAGTCGATCCTCTCTTAGCCGTTTGCTAGAAATATTAAAAAAGAATGTTGTCTATGGTATTTTCAAATGTTGATGACAATGTCACAGTCAAGAAAAATATCGTTTAATCTTTTAATTATATCTTTTAATTATATTCTGCTAACACTACTGCGTGTATGATTCCTTGATATAATATAATATACCATAATATATCAGGTTATGGGCTACTCAGCAACGAAAATGCAGAACGTCTAAAGAGAGCGGTGACTGTTCAACTTCAGTCATCAGCAGTAACACAAGTATTTCAAACATTGGAACAATGAGTAATTCCCTGACTATCGAAAAACTCGACGGTAATTCAAACTATTCAACATGGAAGTTTCAAATGGAGATGTACCTTATAGATGCAGAATTGTGGGAGTACACGAGTGTTACCCCTGCAGTTTCGGATGCAGAAGGTAAGAAAAGAGACCAAAAAGCTAGAGCAAAAATTTGCTTGATGATCAAACCACATTGTCTGGTTGACGTGAAGAAAGTCACGACAGCTAAGCAGGCATGGGAAGCCGTACAGGCTGCCTTTGAAGACAAGGGTTTGAACAATCGATGTAGACTTCTATCAAGGCTAGTGAGCTACAAACTGGAACAATTCTCTACAGTGAGAGATTACGTCACAGCGGTAATGACAACGTCTCAGGAGCTGTCAGACCTTGGAAAAGAGGTAGACGATGAGCTGATGGCTGCTTTACTGCTTCAAGGGCTAACCCCTGATTTCCAGCCAATGAGACTAGCGATAGAAAACAGCAACATTACCCTTACTACAGATTACGTAAAGACGAAACTTTTCCAAATGGAAGACACATTTTCAGCACCAAGTTCAAGTGGAACTTTGACGACTTCGGCACTGCTATCGAAGCAAAAAGGCAAGAGCAAGCCGAAGACAAGGCAAATGAATGTCCGAATAAACCAAAGAAGCAGAAAGAAGAGTTTAATGCTTTTGCATTTGGCATAGCTGGAGATCGTGAAGAAGAATGGGTCTTAGACTCGGGAGCATCCAGACATATGACAGACAGAAGACATTTGTTTAAAAACTATAAGGGTATAGAACGTATCACTGTAACTTGTGCAAATGGTGACAAGGTATATGGAGAAGGAAAAGGTACGGTACAGTGCGAGTCAACAGGGATGACTGTGAGCAATGTCATGTATGTACCAAAGTTATCAGCTATCTTGTTGAGTGAGAGTGCTATTGCTGAAAAAGGGTATAGTATTTTCTCCTAAGCAGTGCGAGATATTTAAAAGAGATGAATGCGAAATTAGTGGGAAAGCAATAATTAAAAGTGGAGTAGACAGAGGTGTATACAAATTAAACCAGTGTTGTTCACAGAATGCTGCACTCACGTCGACAGCGGAAATCAGTGAGCTCGACCTGTGACATCGCAGAATGGGACATTTAGGTATACATAACCTCCTTCTACTGAAAAACAAAATGGCGACTGGGGTAAGTTTTCCTAACTCTACCTCAACATTTGAATGTCTATCCTGTCTGATGGGAAAGCAAACCAAACTTCCATCAAAGAAGAGTGGTGCAACACAAGCAACAGAGGTGTTAGGTTTAATACGCTCTGATGTTTGTGGACCAATGAATGTCACTTCATTTAGTAAATGTCAATATTTTCTTACGTTTATTGACGATTTTACGCGAAAAACATTTGTATATTTTTTAAAACAAAAAAACTGAAGTTTTTGAAAAGTTTGAAGAATTCAAAGCACTTGTTGAGATGCAGACCGGGAAGAAAATAAAGGCATTAAGAAGTGACAACGGAAAAGAGTTTGTTAATAGACAAATGGATGATTTTCTGAAAAAAAAAAGGTATTCAGCACCAAGTCACAGTGGAATACACACCGGAACAAAATGGAGTCGCAGAACGAGCCAATCGTACCATCTGTGAGAAGAGCAGATCGATGCTCCAAGAATCAGGACTAGAAAATCATTTTGGGCAGAAGCCGTCCATCATGCAATCTATTTGAAGAATAGATCACCGACTATTGCAGTCAGAGTTAAAACCCCAGAATAAGCGAGGACAGGAAAAAAATGTGACCTGAAGAACATCAAAGTTTTCGGATGCAGATCTTTTATGTGCATCCCAGATCAAAAGCGGACCAAGTGGGATCCAAAAAGCAAGGAGTTAGTGCACACAGGTTTTTGGGACAATGCCAAAGCCTATCGACTATTAAATCCAAGAACTGGTCAGGTGTTTAAAGCCAAAGATGTGGTATTCTTTGAAGGGCAAAAATACCAATCCCAGAAACAAGAATCAGTCACGGAAGAAGTGCCTGTCACTATTCAACATGAGGAGCATGAGTTTCAACCACTACCCAGGCAGGAAGAAGTCCAGTCACCTCACGTGGAGAATGACACGAGGGAGGTAGTTCAATCACCTCGAGTGGAGATTTTAATGAGGGAAGAAGCTCAGCTGCCTCAAATTGAAATTGAAGACGAAGAAATCACACTCGAGTCAAATGATCAAATTCAGTGTCAACCACTAGAAAGACCTGACTATGAATCGGAAATAGATAACTTCATATCAGCTGACGAAGAAGAAAACGAAGAGCCTGAAACTGAAAGAAGGTATTCTTTAAGAGAAAGAAAACCTAAGCAGTTTCCAGACTACATCCTATACAATGCAACTGAATCGGAGAAGGAACCGACTACAGTTCAAGATGCTTTAACTAGAAGAGGTGCTGACAAATGGAAAGTCGTAATTCAGGAGGAGTTAGATGCCCTTAAGAAAAACCAAACGTGGACCCTTGTGAAGCCACCGAAGAAATGTAACGTCGTTGATTCTAAATGGTTATTTAGAATCAAAGAAGAGGCGGGAAATAAGCAAAGTTACAAAGCACGACTGGTGGCTCGAGGCTTCAGCCAAAGGTGGGGTATCGACTATTATGAGACTTTTGCGCCAGTTGTCCGTCATAGCTCACTGAGAACCTTAATAGCGTTGGCCAGCAGGATCAATTTAAAAATTGATCAAATGGACGTGAAGACCGCTTTCCTAAATGGAGATCTACAGGAAACAGTCTTTATGAAGCAACCTGAAAGTTTTGAAGACAAGACAAGAAAGGAATATGTGGGCCAGCTCAATCGTTCTCTTTATGGGCTAAAACAAGCTCCACGAGCATGGAACAGCAAATTAGATTGTGAGTTGAAAAAACTTCAATTTAGACAGTCTAAAACAAGCCGTGTGTCTACATAAGGTCTAAAGAGTCTAAGGTCACAATAATAGCGGTTTATGTAGATGATCTACTAATCTTTTGGAACAACGAAAACGAACTTAAGATTGTGAAGAAAGACCGTATGTCAAAATTTGAAATGAAGGATCTTGGTAAGGCTGATCTTATATTAGGAATGCAGATCACTCAAACGAAAGACGTGATCAAAATTGACCAAGAACGGTATATAGAGAAACTACTTAGGACTTTTCAAATGGAGAATTGTAAAGCATTTGCCACACCGGCAGTCCCTGGTTCTCATCTAGAGAAATTGGAGAATGGATTGGAACCAGACAAAACAATTCCATATCAAAATTTGATTGGATCCTTGATGTACCTTGCAGTGTGCACTAGACCCGATATTATGCACACGGTAAGCTTCTTGAGTCAGTTTAACAACTGTTACACGGAAGAAATTTGGACAGCAGCCAAAAGAGTGTTACGGTATTTGAAAGGAACCAAAAGCTATGGAATAGTATATTCTCGAAACAAAACATCTAGAATGTTTCAAGGGTATGTTGATGCTAGTCATGGTGGAAAGGAAGACGATAGGAAGTCTTGGACTAGTTATGTCTTCTTAGCTTAAGGAAGAGCTATATGTTGGCAAAGCAGCAAGCAGAAGACTATCGCTTTATCAACTGTAGAAGCAGAATATGTGGCTATGTCAGAAGCTGCAAAAGAAGCCGTAATTCTGAGGAGATTTATAGCAGAATTGACAGCAACAGAGGAAACATGTGTGAACATCCTCAGTGATAGTTATTCGGCAATAGCCATTGCACAAAACCCAGTACATAACCAACGTACTAAACATATCGACATACGCTACCACTTTGTATGGGAAGCAATTGTAAATAAACAGATAGCTGTTAATTACATTGATACGAGTCGCATGGTTGCTGATGCACTGACCAAACCTTTAGTGAAAGGGAAGTTTGGATGGTGTGCAAATGCAATGGGTGTGAGAGCATAAGAGACAAAAGAGAATGTAAAATATTTGAAAATAAGGAGGAGTGTTACAAATAATAAAAAAGAATAAGTCTATGGTATTTTCAAATGTTGATAACAATGTCACAATCAAGAAAAATAATGACTATCGTGTTTTCTTTTGCTTACGTCTCTTGATATTATGTTTAATTTATTGTGTTTTTATCTTCTAATTATATTCTGCTAATACTACTGCGTGCGTGTACGATTTCTTGATATAATATATCACCGTTGAACTGCATTTACTATTATACGAGAATTATGATGTGGATATCTACGATTGGGAAACCGTTCTCGGTAAAGTTCGAGTGGTCGGGTTCCGTTTCCTTGTGTTTCGCCGTACAATAACACCATATCAGTCACTTCTGCTGCAGTGAACGTTTGATTCGGCATTTTATTTCATATTAATCGATGAACTGAATAAAATTCCTTTGGCATGAACAATTTTTGATTGACATATTTAGTATTTTTTTATCAAATTGTAAGTGAAAAAGTTGTTAAATTAAGAGGTTGTAAATTAATTTAGTACAAAAAAGGCGAATTTGAAAACACGGAAAACACGGTGTTGGCCGAAAAAAAGTCTTGGTTGAGAAACAAAGAACATGGACTGGAGTTACGAGTAGTGCTACCTCGCGTAAGACAAGAATACATTTTAGGAGTTAGTGGCCAACCTTCAGTAATTAGAGAGGCACCATAAGAAAAAAAACAACTTTATTTACAATCAGTACTTACGTGTCACTGAGCGACGTGATAACAATAACTTGACTGTCTCAGACCGCTGCCGGCCTGCTACTGACGATGAATGCTTACAACTACATACACACTCGTTCGTAAAGATGCGACATTAGTAATTTGGAGGGGCGGGCCATGTTATCGTAGAACATCTATACTTTAGGTTACTTATGACTAAGTATGTATTTTTTTTCAAGACCCCTATTTACTAATTAAATGAATAAAAATAAGTAATTACTGGCTGTGCAGTAGCTTTTCTCATTTTGATGGCTAAATAAATGTCTAGAATTTAAAATTGCAAGTTTTATGTTTTAGAACAGTTAATTTTGTTGGATAGGTGACATTGGTAAAGACTTCTAAGAATACTACGCTGAAGAATGTAGGAAATGAAAAAAGGAAGGTTAATTTAAATATACTGATAGACGAGTGGTTCCGTGCCCAATCTTAAATTGAAATCCAATTACACCGACAACATAAGAGGAGGTTTGTTTATGGTTAAATCCAAGCATTACTTGTACTAGAAATACAGTTTGATTTTTAAACGAATCTGCATTCTGTCACGTGCTGATGTTTTAAGGATACAAATAAATGTATTAGGTACTCTTTGAATTCAATCAAGGGTAAAGTTTGGTTGCGGGGCATTTAAAAAAAAAAGCATACTCTTTACCTTTTTTTAAATCAGACGATAATTTTCGGGTTTTCTTATTAAAAATCACGAGTACGATTCATTTTGCCAAAGAAGAAAAGTGTCCTTAATTTTTTGATCAGCTTTGTGACGTTTAGACGACCTGATAGCCTAGTGGTTAGAGAACCTAACTACGAAGCTTGAGGTCCTGGGTTCGATTCCCGGTCGGGGCAGATATTTGTGCGAAAAATACGAATGTTTGTGCTAAGTCTTGGGTGTTTAATATGTGTTTAAGTATGTATTTATCTATACACCGTGAAATTTTAGTGATGGTTTTCCCGAAACGAGGTAAATTAGTATCGATTGTACAATCGATTTATAATTACTTTTTTTACTAGAGTCAAAAATCCAATTGTGAAAAACGAAAGTCGAAAATGACCGCAAACCAATAGTAACGCTTCGTTGGTACCTAACCTATCGTACGACCGTACGCTACTTGTACCAACGAAGCGTTACTATTGGTTTGCGGTCATTTTCGACGTTCGTTTTTCACAAATGGATTTTTGACTCTAGTCAAAATAATAACTATAAATCGATTGTACAATCGAAACTGAATCACCTCGTTTCGGGAAAACAACCACTAAAATTTCACGGTGTATGTATAAGTAAGTTTATCCGTTGTCTAGTACCCATAGTACAAGCTTTGCTTAGTTTGGGACTAGGTCAATTGGTGTGAATTGTCCCGTGATATTTATTTATTTATTTATGTTTTTTCAGACATTTTATATGGGACGTCATAAAACTGACACAAAAATATGGTATAGAAAATTAGGGACATTTTTTAACCATCAAAATCAATAGCGCTCTTGATTCTGAGTAAGAAAAACTCAAAATTTCCTCATTTAAAAAAAGTGAGGGGTGCACGTTTTATTGAAAACGCTCTGTTAGGACAGGTATCATTTGAAAGGTAACAAATGTTCTTCTTAGAAAGATTTAAAAATAATCATTATTGTCACCAGATTTACCGAAAAAAGTTTATTGCGAAACCAAGAAAAATTTTTATTGAACCTTAAATTAACATCAATTAAATGACAACTAGCATGAATTGTATACCTGTTTGTTTCTTTGTTGCTGGAATAATATATTAATGCATGATGCGTTGATACATGACATCTGGTGGATAATTTTGGATTCCGGTTTAATTTATAATATAAGTAAAAACTTTGCATGTTTATCAAAGCAGAATATGTAAAGCAGAATATGTATCGGACATTTTTTTTTAAGCCGGCCATGTGCGAGTATGACTCGCGCACATAGGGTTTCGTACCATTATCTATAAAACGGCAAAAAAAACAGGTTTTTTTTGTATGGGAGCCCCCCTTAAATATTTGTTTTATTTTAGTTAAATTATTTATTTTTAATTTGAATATAGAACTAAATATTCTGTGAATATTTCAAGCGTCTACCTGTTGCCGTTATCAATATCCAGTAAAAACGAGCAAAAAAATCACGTTTGTTGTATGGGAGCCCCCTTAAATATTTATTTTATTCGGATTTTTAGTATTTTTTGTTATAGCGACAACTGAAATACATCATTTGTGAAAATTTCGACTGTCTAGCTATCAAGGTTCATGAGATACAGCCTGGTGACAGACTGACGGACGGACAGACGGGCGGACAGCGGAGCCTCAGTAATAGGGTCCCGTTTTTACCCTTTGGGTACGGAACCCTAAAAAAGACACTAAGTAATTTAAAACCCAGTGTTACTTTAACCTAGTGTTTTTAATGGTTACCTATCATATTCTCGAAAAGCTCATTTCCGAATATGAAAAATCCGAAAACGAAACTCCTTTTTTTCATTTTCCAAATTATTGTTTGTCCGAAATTTTATTTACCATATTTTCTTTTGCCAAATGTTTTAAAATCCATTTTTTTATTTGCCAAATGATTAAAATCCAACTGCATGTAATTCCGTTGGATCATTTGCCAAATATATATTTATTCCGCAAAACTATTATTCCGCAAAGGTCAGGGGTACAAAATGCGACCATACAATTATGTGTGGAGCGTAATATTCATTTTGTTGTTTAATGTTGCCCAAATATTTTATATAGTATAGTATACTCTGCTATGTGGGTAGGGGGTTATGTAGGTGGTTATAAAAAAAATAACTAACACCAAAGGCTAATGCGGGAGTTTCGCTCCGCTACGCTCCCGCATTAGCCTTTGAAACTAATCTATCCGAGTCGCTCTCGCTCCGAACCGTCTTGCTCGCTCGCTTCGCTCGCTCGCTAAAATTTAAGCAATGTTGTCTTACTCTGATGTTAGGTTAGGTAGATAATAAAAACATACTTTCGGCTTTTCTTTAGATTATGAAAATATAGCAACTGATTAGGTTCGCAAATAAAAAAATGGATTAATGTAATTCGGGATTTTGAATTTGTTGGCAAATAAAACTGTGATTAATTGAATCCGTGGCATTGTAAAGTTGTGGAAAAACAAAACATATGGATTTTAAAAAGTCGGTGAACCGTTTTCGGATAAATTAAGTTCGAGTAAAGGAGTTTCTAAACATCCATAGGTTACCGTTTTTGGGTGAATTGTTGAAATATTTTTTTTACGTAATTTCGCTGGGCAAATTTTTTTTTTTACTTTTGGTGAAATTGATCACTCGTTGAGATACTCCTTTGGATTAGGATTCCAATGCTACAAAAGGCCCCAATTTAAAGTCAATAATTTAGTAGTTATTCAACATTGAAAAAAAAGCACCACCGAAATTACGATAGTGACAGCGAAATTACGTCTTTATTAATTTCATAGGAAATAAGTTCAAAATTATAAACTATTACTATGATTTATGTATGTAACTTTAATTAAATTCATGTAGGTGTACATATTCGTGTATAGTTAGATTAATCTTAATATATAAAAGAAGAAACTGACTGACTGACTGACTGACTGACTGACTGACATATCAACGCACAGCCCAAACCACTGGGCCTAGAGATTCCAAATTTGGCATGTAGGTTCCTTATAAGGTCTAGGGGTGCACTAAGAAAGGATTTTTCAAAATTCACTCCCTAAGGGGGTAAAAAGGGGGTTCAAAGTTTGTATGGGGAAACAAGATTAGTTCGACTATTTTATTCGAAACTTCACAGAAATACTTCTAATGATAAATGAGTTAACACGTGTTTCAGGTTTTTTGAGAATTCAACCCCTAAAAGGGGGGAAAGGGGTAACAAAGTCTGAAAATCAACATGGGTGTTGTTTCTATGGTTTATCGGGTCGCTGGTTATGAAAACAACAACGGTTTTAAAATCCGACGTGGCAGACGTAAAATACCATCTCCCTGGATGGGGTGCGATGGGGTTGAAATATCTAAATAAACTAAATGACTGTTGATATATCAACGCACAGCCCAAACTACTGGACCTAGAGACTTGAAATTTTGCACACCTTATACAATGTAGGCATCCACTAAGGAATGATTTTTGGGAATTCCCACGGGAAAGGGAAAAAACGGGATTTATATATTCGATTGCGAGTGACCCTATCTCAGTAACTATAATAACTAGACTCTTCAACTTTGATACACAAGTAGGTATTACATTATTTAAAACATTAATTTCAGGATTTTTCAAAATTCCCACGGGATAAGGAAAAAACGGGATTTATATATTCAGTTCAACGGGATCCTATGAACTATAATTACTAGACTCTTCAAATTTGGCATAGATGTAGGTAATTATAAATTCCCATGGGTTAAGGAAAAAACGGGATTTTTCGTTTTACTGGTCGTAGAAAGCTGAAATTCGGTATGTAGGTTGCTTGGAGAGTGTAGAGGAGCATTGAGAGAGGACTTTCCCAATTTCCAACGGGAACGGGAAAAAACGGGATTTTTCGTTTTACTGGTTGTAGAAAACTGAAATTCGGCATGTAGGTTGTTTGGGGAGTGTCGAGGAGCATTGAGAGAGGACTTTCCAAAATTCCCACGGGAACGGGAAAAACGGGCTTATTCGTTTTACTGGTTATAGAAAGCTGAAATTTGGCAAGTGGGTTCCTTGGGGAGTGTAGGGGAGCATTAAGAAAACATTTCCCGAAATTCTTACGGGAACGGGAAAAAACGGGATTTTGCGTTTTACTGGTTGTAGAAAGCTAAAATTTCAAAATTCATAAGTTTATACTGTAAGTAGGCCGCAAAGGGCCCTTTAACCGAATTCTAAAAAAAGGAGGAGGTTATGCATTCCACTTTATGATTTTTTTTATGTAGGTATGTTCACCGATTTCTCTGTCAATTGTGGACCTGCTTGCTTGCTTGCCGGTATGCTTGCTTGCTTGATATCTTGGTTCTTTGGAATACTCATAGTACACGCGAGCGAAGCCGCGGGCAAAAGCTAGTAAAACAATAAATTTAAGTTTTAAACTATTTGTTTAAGTTTTTCTCAGGAACAGTAGGTACGTTGTCAAAACGTAACAAATATTATATAAAAAGTATGTATTTGCCTTCACAAATAAAAATAAACTAGTAGAAAATTCTAAAGACTCATTTCGAATGTGTCATGATTAATATAAAATATCATAATCAATATCGTTGCTAGTATGCTTGCTTGCATGCTGATTGTTTGCTTACTTGCTAGTATGCTTGCAGGTTTAATTGCTTCCTTAAAATGCTTAAGATACAGATAGACATGCTAGTATAAATCATCCTAAAAACGAGCATGCTATTTAGCTGAGAAACATTGGCTTGAGAAACGCATGTTCGTTTTAAGCATGTTCTTAAATTAGGTATGGTCATTTTAGGTACCAATCGCTCATTAATAGCATGATTTTGTGCTAATAGGTAATGAGGATGTCTATCTGTAACTATATAAGTATAGGTACGGTCGACTAAGAAAGTGGTCTACCAGTTTTGACAAAAGTTTCTGTGACATCTAAATATCCCTTAGTCACTGTCATCATGTTATTGCAAGGGAAAATCGACCTCGTTGTACATGACGTGCAAATGAACTTCGACCGTAGGGGGGTAGACCATATTTTTGGCCGACTGTACATTATGCAAACGACGCAGCGGGTAACATCTAGTTATTAGTACCTATTTTTTAACATGAAACTACCGTCAGATTCAATCGTAGTGAATATATACTGTTTTAAGCTTTCGTGATTTTCACTCATAGCTAAAACACCACAAACAAGACTTATCACGCAAAACACAAAACACACGAATAATATTTACCTCGACGTTTCGACTACATTAAAGTGGCTGTGGTCACGAGTAGATAGACTAGAGGTCTACTCGTGACCACGGCCACTGTAATGTGGTCGAAACGTCGAGGTGTACTCGTGTGTTTTGCGAGATAAGTCATGTTTATGGTATTTTAGCTATGTAGTGAATACAGTTAGTAATTTCGCTGCCATATCTGTAATTTCGCTGGACAAAAATGCCAGCGAAATTACGCCACCGAGGATTACGACAATTAGGTATTTTTGCGATTACTGCTAAACTATATACATGATTAATATAAGCTATTTACTGTGAAATAAGGACTAAGTAAACTAGTAAATAAAAATATAACCATTTAATTAAAACCACTATATATCGCACAACAGGAATCCACGGAAATTACTTTTAAGCGAACCAAAATACATCGCGCGAAAGAATCACCTTGGTAGGCACACAAAACTCAATAGTAGGACGTCCACTCCGCGTGACAACTGGAGCACAACTAACATACTATTCCACAAAAATGGGAACGTGGCGATATGATTCTTCACCAATGAGATATTAGCAGGTATTTGCGCAAAGTAATATTGGTAGCTAGAGGTGGGACGAACACAAAATGGCCAACCTATTTTTAAATAACATTGTATTTAGTATAAAAAAGTTATAATCGAATGCGTTATGTAATTAGCTTCATTTTGATATATATTTAATCGAAAAAATGGCTCCTAGACACAAAGTTATGCTCAATTGATTCAACAAAACCGCGTGTGGGACAGGCCTCACAGACTTACTGCAGTTAGTGTTTCTAAGATTTGGATATTTTTTATGCAGTCTTAATTGAAGTCAAAAATGTTTGTAATGTTAAAACTCATTGTATTGTATTGTGTACAATGTATATAAAATTGTGTGGTAATCATTTTTTGTGTGGTTTTTTTTTAATTGACTTGGGACGTCCAAAAAAGTCGCTTTGTAAATTCACCCTTTTAATACCTACCACCTCGAACAGACATAATCGTAATCGTAAGCGCGATTTTACAGGTCTCTTAATAATAGGTAGACCTTTTTATCAGAATATTAATACCGTGATGAGGTTCTAAGGATAAAAGTATCTACCTTTGCGGTGGTCGGTAATGACACGGTTCTTATATATTTTTCTTTGTGAATGAAATGTGAAAATGAAATTACATCTGACGTGTCTACATATAAGATAATTTCTCTTTACGCTAAGAACGTCACATGTATCATACAATTCATTAGTTACAGCTGAACAGATGTAAGATCTAAATCCTCGGTATAAATAAAACTAATTAGACGTACAGCGACAGTGCCTTATGTTATGACTTAAGAGTACGAATGTTGGAAGTAAATTGTTCGCTGCCGGGCCGGGTGCGCGTGGTCGGCGGTCGGCGCCGTGTGCACATAACGTTTCACCTGCTTACATCCAGAACCCGAATACACGCGCGCTCCCAAACAACCAATCTCACTGTTATACCTATGTAGAAGTACTAGGGGCGTTCAATAAAAAGTGAGAATGAGTATGTTATAAACAACTTTTACTAAATGTCATTTTATTTTTTGACATAGTCACCTTTTAGCATAATACACTTAGTATATCTTTTTTCTAAACTTAAAATTCCATTTTTAAAAAAGGTCTCATCTTGAGTACTTAAAAAATCTTGTACTGCAGCGACTACCGCGTCGTCGTCTTCAAATTTCTGGCCTCTCAGGTATTGTTTCAATCTCGGAAATAGATAGAAATCACTGGGAGCGAGATCTGGTGAATACGGAGGATGCTTAAGGATATCGAACCCAGATCACGAATTGCAGCCATTGCAACGGCGGACTTGTGTGCCGGGGCATTGTCCTGGTGGAACAGCACAACTTTGGAGAGTTTACCTCGCCGTTTTTCGCGGATCTCATTGCGCAATGTTGCTATTTGTTTGGCGTATAAAGTGCCCGTTATAGTGGCTCCATGCTCGAGTTACTCAATCATTAATACCCCTTTACCATCCCAAAAAACAGAGCCCATGACCTTACCGGCAGATGGGCTCACCTTGAATTTCTTCGGAGTTGGAGATGATGGCCTTTTCCATGTCATTAGACTGCAGTTTCGTTTCTGAGTCGTAATGATGGAGCCATGTTTCGTCCATTGTTATAAATCGCGCCAAAAAAAGTTCCCGGTCTTGCTGCATCAGGTTCAAAGCTTCTTGACAAATCTCTAGTCTAGTTTATTTTTGCGTGTCAGTAAGCATTCTTGGTACCCAACGCGCAGATACCTTTTTCATACCCAAGCGTTCATGTAAAATATTATGCACGCTCCCCGTTGAAATCTTTACATTTTCAGCAATATAACGAACTGTGACACGACGATCCGCCAAAACTGAGTTTTCGACTTTTTTCACAATTTCTTCAGTTACTGCTGTAGTAGGGCGTCCGGAGCGGGGGTCGTCCACTGTCGATGTTCTTCCACGTCTAAATTCGGCGCACCAACGTGCGACTGTCGAATACGGAGGAGCATTAGACCCTAAAGTGTCCCGCAAATCCAAATTGACTTGGTCCGTAGAAAAATTTTTCAAACACAAGTATTTGATAACGGCGCGCAGTTCAATTTTCTCCATTTTCGCCTATTTTCGCTAACGTACTCAATAGCATTGCAAAGAAATTACCGTATATTTTTTTAAACAAAAGACAGTTAGTTTTTTTTTTCATAGCAATCAGCTAGATAGATTAGCTTTACCGGCCAGTATTTAATTTCGTAATATTAAAAGAGTTTGCATCTCATTCTCACTTTATATTGAACGCCCCTCGTATAGATGTCTAGCCATCGCGTTTTAGAGCAAATCGATTTAAATATGGTTCTTATCGTAGCCGTAAACGTAAATGCTTCAAAGATTATTTACCCCCTTATCCGTAAATACTTTTTTTATACAATATACCTAGGCTTTCTTTTGACCACTTGTTAAGCCATCGTTAGTTTTAACATTAGTTCTTTAATTGTCACTTTGACATATGAATTGGCCAGACTGAGGCAAAACATTATATAGGTATAACCAGGACCCAATTGTATAACAAATTACAAGCTAATAGTACCTATTAGCTATTTCGTATTGAAATTCACTAATACTATTTACTTGTATTTTGTTATGCAATTGGACCCAGTTTGTAACTCTTTACAAGCTTTCATGACAGTTCAGTCAACAAAAAGTACGTATATACGTACTTACGCAAAAACGTAGATATACCTGTGTAAGGCCGCGGATTTTGACCAATTGTGACATAGAAGTAACATAAAAAAATACGTTACGCCACCATAAAACGTAACGTAAGTTTCTGTAGCTTAGATCATACTGACACAATTTTATTCGACAACGAAACTAAAAATAAAAAGACATGTAGTAAAGAAAAATAAAGTTTTTATTAACAAAAAACAGCGTACTTTAACAATTACTTTTCTATCATTATGATGTAAAATGAAATGTATTTTTTGTATTATTCGATTTTTTACATTTTATTGGAAAATAATTATAAACGTACTCAGTGTCAAAATTATCCGCCTACCCTATTTTTTTATTTAACTAAGTATTAAAAAATTCGTTAGTTGTAACACATTTTTACAGTAATAAAAAAAATAGGGTGAGTGGATTATTTTCCCGATGAGTGTATAATCGTAACAACCTATGCACATGAGTTGAACGCAATAGGTATTGCACAGTTAATAAGTTTAGCAACCTGATGAACGGTGATGGAATTAAGTATCTGATCTCTCTGATCTTTTATATCTGATCAAGTTTGACGGAAGACCGAGGAAATTGGAAGAAGAAAACATGTGCCAACCGCATTTTTTGTAGGATAAGGGCAGAGCAAGAAGAAGTGATCATTAACTTCGAAACTACGGTACTTAAATAAATTTTACGCACACTTGTGCAGAAAGTTTTATGTTCTTTATCTTTTAAATTAACGTACTTTGTCTTTTATGCTTCCTCAATTGTTTTGGGCCGATTTCTGTACCTCTTGTACGCACTGTATTGCAAATTTATTTATCTTATTGAAAATACCCACCTAATTGTATTTTATCATACAAAAATCTAAAAAAAATCATTTCCGTTAGTATTTTCCTGGGTGCACTTCCCTTTACTACATGTTTTCGTTACGTTTTATAAAAAATACGTTACCTACATTTTATAAAAACATAACTTAATCGTAACGAAAGTGTAACGTATTTTTTAAAAAACATTTGTGTTCATGGTAAAATTAAGACATTTTGTTGAGGTTGTAAACCTTTGTAGATTTATATTGGCCGCTTACACTTTAGCCATGGTTTGATTCTGTCTAAAAAGCTGTCTTGCGATATGTGTCTAGTTCATGTTGATATGATATGTTCATGTTGATATTTATATTGTAATTAATAAATAATCGTCTTCTTCACTTTAAACACATTTTAAATACAATAATACATGTCACCTACCTAAAAAACACTACTCTATCATATAAAAAAACAGCTGTTTAAAAATAAACACTAGTTCCCTTTAAAATCACATAGGCATTTGCAGCGTCGTCGGCTTTGACTGCCATTTAACAACAGACCAGCAAGATTTCTGCTATTCAATGGTGTTGGCCTACTAAAACATGAGATGCCGTTGTGAGAAAACCAGTTTTTACCCAAATTGGTTTTAGAATTAGCGTATTAAAGCGTCACGTAAGTATTCGTAACGTAAACATGGAATTCATACATGATAAAAGAAACAAAGAAAACAAAAAATATTTCATTATCATAATTCTGTAACCGCTTGAATGGTTGTAATGTCATATAATTTTGTTTTAAAACATACATAAAATCATAACAAGATAAAAATTATGAAAAAAAATGGTTTTAATAACTCGGTGTCGAAAAAATGAGACGACTTACGTTACGTTTTAGACATAAATATATTTTTATAAATTTTTTGAAGTAGTTTAAAACAATTATTGCAATTGCGTCCTTCACAGTTTATGTCGCTTTAAATACTAAAATTGTTTTCAAATCTCTAGTTGTCACCAGTAATTTATAATAAGCTAGGTAAATTTGAAAAGACCGAATTGGTCAAAATCCGCGGCCTTACCCACCTATGGCAAAATTGTCCCATTGACAGACGACATTTAAAAAAAACGTAGATATGAAAACGATTTTTTAAATCAAAACTTATATGTTAGGCTCTAAAATCTTATTTCGGGTACCCACAATGAGGGTACCTACGTAAGAAATAATTTTCTTGCATGACCCTAAGCTCGTGTAAAGTCATCGCGTAAAGATAAATAATCACAAAAGATTAACTTAGCAAGTAGGTAAATCGTTAATCAGTATTAGCCCTACTTGCCACAGTACAATTCTTAACGAGCAGTAATGAAAGAATCTTGTATACTTATTGACCCATAAGTCTGTAAAGGCATCGATAGATCTCGGGGAAAAGTAGACCGATGGTGGCCGGGGCACGATTGATGGCACAGCCCGTGACCTCATCGCGTGAACACTGGAGCCGCCGAACCTACAAGCACGGAAACTTTAAATACAGAGTTACTCTACCTTATCAAAAGAACAGGGTTCAGATCTCCAGCTCTCCTTTTTTATGTAGGAGTAGTTAGTACGTGCCACTTAATTAAACTCAAAAAAAAATATTTTTAAAATTACGTCTACCTCAGTACTACTTTCTCTTTCTAAAGTACATCAATGTAATCTCACGTAGCAAAGGTAAAATCATTTGATCTCTAGGGGCTCTAGGACGTAGGAAAGCACCTAATTTTTTTAGCGTGCATTAATAAAACGCATACAGCCAAGAACAAGTTCTGTATTGTTATGCCATAATAAGTACCTAACTGAAATCGCAAACAGAAAAGAAATAGCATAATATTATTATGTATATAGGGTATAAGTGAGTATTTTGTATAATTATGTGCTAATTTAATTTTAATTTACATCCCTATAGTAAAAATATTAAATATAAAATGGATGAAAGAGATACCAAAAGTACCCATATCTGACTGAATAATTAATGTACCTACTTTCCTTGATAAAATTCAACAGATTTCTTTGTTATACGTGTAAGTTCTTTAAATAGCTAAGGAGTAGCCGCATTTACGTGCGCAAGTTGCACAACTGTTTACAAGCAGTTATTACCAATAAGTAACCATGCTCAAATAAATGTGTACAAATTTAATCGTGTTCCAAGGACTACCGCCCCGTACTTTAGGGTCTACTTTTGTGTAACTTGATAATTAAATTATACAACGGGCGGGCGCGACTGCCGTTTAAGTTTCAGCCGTACGGGTGGCATTTACCGCTAATTAATGTACAGGTTATCCAAAAAATAACAAAGGCTCTATTTTATACCTACAACAGCGCTGAATGTACATACATTAACTATCATTCCCGGGTCGTAACTATCGTTTTCAGAGCATAAATAACAGTATATTTTATATCGAGGCACTAAAAACAGCCATAACAAACCCGAGGTGGTTACCCGACTGAACTTTAGCGAGGGCGGCTAAGAACGACGCAGGTGGCGAGGATATTATAGCTTTTAAAATAAATAAAAATAAAACAAAAAACAACGAAAAAAGACAAATACAATTTTGTGAAAAGGTGAGGACTCAGCAAAGTTGCTGGTTTTCAGTCCTCACCCAATACGAATATTACGAATTTTAGTATTGAAGTGAAAACTATACTTTTCACTTCGAATACGAGAAAGCTTTGACAAGCAAGTATGCGATTGTACATAATTAGCACTAAAACACTTGTATCATCTTATTATGAAACTCGCCTTCGGTTCGTTTCATAAAACAACACTCGTATTTTAATGCCTCTTATTATGCACCAGTCAAATAATGAACTATTATAAATATGCTTTTACCCAGACTAAGGAACAAAATATGAAATCTGATATTAGTAGAGAAATATTTGCTAACAATGTACCTATTTACGTCTACAGGCTCAAACGAACCTATGTAAGTCGTCAGAAGCAATGGAAAATCTATAGGAATAATCTATAGAAATAAACTGTATATCTACGTTCTGTACCTACTACAGTCGAATAAGTATGGCAGGTGAGTTTTTAATGAGATGCGAAAAGGTCATTAAAAAAAAATTAAAGATGATTACTTTAATTTACAAGACACTAAAAATCTGTAAAAAATATTTGTAGGTTCCAATCCAACCACTGCTCAAAATTCATTGTTTTCTGTTTAATTTTTTTGAATAAAGGTTTACTTGTTATATTTGTTGCAAAGGGTCTAGAGTTTGGCAAATGAAAGATGTGAATGAAAAAATGTCGGCAAATCCAAAAATTAAGGTGTGGTTCCCTAACGTATAGTGCTAAAAATAGTTTTGATACATGTGATATATTATAATGAAATACATTATATTTTTAAAGGATTTTATTGGGTCTACTTGTAGTTATGTTACTACGAAACCCTACCTGTACTATGAAATAAATAATAACGGAAACCTTCAACAAAGAACAAGCAATATTTATAAAACATTATTAGCACGTTTTTATGTTTAAACACATAATATAGTCGTTAGTACTTTACTTTGAAAATAACAAATAGTAAAGAACACATTAAGTACTTTTTAAAGTTTTTTTTTTCATGATAAACACTTGAAAAGAAAACGTAGCAAATACGTTTTAGGCTTAAAACAACTAAATTTCATAATACCGTATTCACTAATACCCCTAATTTTCAAATTACCATGGGCTCATAATACCTAAAAATACCTAAAATTTCAAATTTTCCCCTGTTAAAATTTGAAATTTTAGGTATTTTTAGGTAGGTATTAGTGAATAAGGTATTATGAAATTTAGTTGTTTTAAGCCTAAAACGCAAATACCGCAAGCAAGCTTCAGCCTCAAGACGAATAAATGACGTTTGACGTGGGTTGTGAATCGACTATTTTTGTTGCTATGTGAAAAGTTCTTAAAAAACTCATTCTCATCTTTCAATTGCCCAACTCTAACAGTCAAAGTTTAATAAATGCCTTTTAAAATAAGTTTTTGTTAAAAAATTAATTTTCAATGCAAGCTTTTTCGCTTACTGTATTTTTTTGTTGTCTGTACTTGCATTGTCACCCAACCTACATAAGTACCTATACCAAATTTCTAGTTGATCCGACCACTGGAAGTGGGTCAAATTTAATTTCCAAGATTTGACCGTACATACATACCTAGGTACATATATTTACATACAATGCAAGTTAATAAGAAGCTTTTAAAAAACCTTCTGCTCGCTAGTCATTCCAAGAGTGTACACATTTCAGCTTAATGTTTCGTGAACGAAACAATATTAACATTATGATAATGACTGTAAAAGTGAACCTTTTATTTTGTACGGGAAATTGAGCATCCAGTTTACCTGCCGTACGTGGTTGGTTTGAACATGACAGTTAAGCACTTAAACACGACGTACGTGATAAGACACTAGGCAAACTAAGCGAAAAGTTGAGTGGAATACTTCAAGAACAAACTTACCGAACTAAAGTGGCAGTAGTAGCTTAGATATTAGAAAAGTGTGTGTCGAAACACGCATATTTATATTCTTTTCACTGTAGCATGGTGCGGGTGGCAGGTGTCAAAACCACAGACTAGAGAAGTGAAACATTAAAACTCGAATCGATAAAACTATAAATTTATAACTTCAAAGTGTAATTATAATGATATAAATCTACGATTACGGTTATTTCATGAAATCACATAAAGTAAAGTAGCTAAGTACCGGAGTTCTATTATAATACCAAAAAAACCGGTCTAGTCAAGGGTTCCGTACAAATTTTTAGGTATGTCAAAAATAGGCCAATAGATAGACTTCATTATAACCGGCAAGAGACGGGTGTTCAATGATGTCTCTGTAATAGATATGATGAAAACTGGCAGTGATCACTTAATAATGAAAAGCCTATGTCCAGCAGTGGACGTCCTATGGCTGTAATGATGATGACGATGATGACCTACTTCTACCTTTTATTTTAACAGAACCTTATTGATTGAATAAAATAAGTCATTATTATTGAAGCATTACGTATTTGTCAGACAGACCAACCTGTTACTACCACAGCATGGAATATTTTTTTAAAGCGCATCGTTATTAACATTACAAATTAATAAGTATCGATAAACTCGTGCTAGATTGTGTCCCATCATTAAATGTTTTGTTACACGCATATTACATTTCTTAACTTAATCGTATTTTAATTTTTTCCTTGATAATAAAAATTAATTAGGTTAAATTTCTTTCGTGCACGATAGTTTTAAGAAAGTTTAAATGTTTAACTCCAGACACATTTGGGCTAGAATTTAAATATGAATTCTCCATGAATATACACCGCAGCGATTTTGTCTAAGTGCAATGAAACGGTGTGTCAAGTGTCACCCGCACCATGCTACAGTGAAAAGAATATAGTTCAAAGGGTATTTAGAAGGAATTGAAGTAAAATAAAGCCAAGGATAAATCTAACAATTTTTTTAGTAAATACCTACTCTTTTGAGATAACTATAGTATTTCCAATCATTTATTTTCTCGATGACAGCTCCCGTAGAATGTTACTGCGTTTTTTACACAAAAATTAACTTTTAAATGCGAGGTATAAAAAATACGACAACTGCCTAATTTTGTTCCTTGATCCCATATTATAATATTCATCTAAGACAAATTCAGTACATATATGCAGTAAATTTTTTTAATAGTACGATAAACAATAAACGTTTTAATAAAGTTACATTCTATGGCAATACAAATAGTGATGTTATGATTGAAATATCGATATTGTATATATTGAACTAGATGTGTTCCCGCGACTTTGTACGCGTTGTAATTTTTTCCCGGGATAAAAAACAGCCTTTGTTACTCAGGAATAATGTAGCATTCTAATGGTGAAATATTTTTTGTTTGACCAGTAGTTTTTAGTTTATTCATTACAAACATACAAATCTTTCCTCTTTATAATAAGTGATAGTAAGTATAGATAGGTAGTGCTATTCATCATCTCTGATTATTAAATCAGCTAGTAGTACTATTCGTATATATAAAATTGGATCGATATGGTATCTACTGATCACTTATTTGGTCACAACACTATAACTATCAAACTAGATCTGTCATCGAGAAAATTAATGATTGGAACTACTATAAGAAATATGTAGGTATAGGTACGTGAAAATGTAAATTTATATAATGGGAAAGTTAATTTTCTTGCGTGGACGAAAAAAACGTTTTTTTGTACAAATAGTATTTATAGTATTTATTCATCTTGCACGAATCACGATCTGAGCGGACAAATAGCTTAACAAACTTCACAATTTTCGGGTCGGTCGTAACGTTTTCTCAAATTTATTTCGTATACTAGCTGGCTGGGTGTTAAAGGAAAGTATTAATACAAGTCGCTCTATGTGTGTGTTGTGTATCGACGCACAAAGGTCAGGTCTAAAGCACAACGTTTCCTGTTCGCGTGTTAAAATAGCTACCAGAACACGAAGGCCTTCCCTGCGGCCCAAATCATAATCGAGTTTCACGCAAACGGGGAGAACCGAACAAAATGCACAAGGTCTGCATTGACTGGCCACTTCGAAGCAATGAAACCCTTTCCAACGAAAACAATCTAACAGATTTCCCATTTTATCATAATACTTATATTGCGATGTCAATTCTATTCTATTCTTGTAAAGATAAGTACTTAACAACTATAACTGTAACAACAGCAATGTTTCTTTCACGATGGTTTTGATAGTATTGAAGTAGTTATGTGTGTGAAAGTTAGGTATAGACTTAGATATTTAGGTACCTATGTACCTATACTACGCCTTTAGGATTTGCAACGTGAAATTTAGTAAGCAGTTGACGAGATTAAACGCGTTTAAAGCACTGTATTTGGAACATCCTGCCGAACGTATTTGTTTGTACATAAACGCCTGACGTAGACGTGTTTCATAAATGAGATTTTTCTTTTCATTCCGTCCATTAAATATTGTTATTCAGCTAATTTTTCTGTTATAAAGCCTGTCTACCGATATCAACAAAGAAACTTTTTCGTGCGTGCTGGGTTTTTAAATAGCAGGTCGCTACGATAGTGTTACACTGATAGAACTGGATAAAAATTTAATTATGGTCTCTCGATCTCAGCCGTATTATAATAAGTCAAAGAGGAAAACTCGTAAAGTATATGAGTACTTAATATCTCGCTCGATACAATTACTACTGTGATAATACATATTAATACTGTGATAATATCACATGAAAATAATATGCATATGAAATTCGTATTATTTTAATGTGATATTATCACAGTAGTCATTGTATCGAGCGAGATTAATTAAAGATGTAGCGTAGAGGAGTAATTACTTACACGCAGGCAATTAGAAGACAAAATCCATTTTCTCGCTACGGTAGCGCTCGAAAAGATAACGCCAACGCAACGTTAAAGCTCCAATTTTAATAGCAAAATGTAACGGTATAACCATTTATTTAGATCGTGCTTGCTAAGCAAAGCCAGCCGCTTAATCAAGTACTTAAAAACTTAATCAAATGTGTTTAAATACCCATATTGTTCTTAGTGTAGATAATCTAAGATTCGTACTAGATGTGGCTATCAATCATTTGTTTAATGGATGAAAATAGTTTTATATCAAATTGATTTGTCTGTGCGTTTTTTCGTGGTAATCTCAGAAACAGCTAAAACTATAAGGATGTGGTTTTCACTGATGTGTTAATCTCATGAGTGCAATAATGAATAAAAATTTCATCCATTAAACAGATCTGATGTTGACAATCGCCTCTAGTACGGATCTCATAATATGTACAAATACTTCTGCAAACTAACTTAATACAAAAGTTTAAAAAATCTGTGCTTGTATCATTTTGCAACTCGCAGGCAGTCCACGTGTAGTCTAAAATCGTTACCTAATGCTAGATCACTAGGAATCTATTTCTCCGCGGTCAGTTTAGGATACTGTTTGATTGAGCAGATAAAGAAGAGAAAAGTCTTGTTATATCTTATTTACAATATATACTTAGAAGCTATTATTATATTATAATTACAAGAAAAAATACGTGGCTGAATATGCAACGGCAGCAATTTAAACCTTTTTTGATATCGTATATCTGGTGATGATATTCTCTTCAGTCAGCAAAATAAGTATCAGTGAAGGTAGATATAAGTTTTTATTCGTATTATCATTTTATATTACTAATAGTCAAAAAAGATAATCATAACACCCCACGTGCTATCTACTTATAGTCGTTACTTTTTTAAACAGAGTTAGGTAATCCCATTATCAATATACAAAACCATTGTATTGATACAATACTATTATGCGCTTTTGTTCTCTGAATCACAAACTAATTAGGTACTTATAAAAAAAGGTTGCAGGTAGATTGAATATGCATTAAATTATCGACTCTAAGTACTTCCTGGAACAGTAAATTAAATATTATATATTATCCAGTTCTATGCGTAATAATGGTTGATAATTTGTTTTCAATTACTGCCTGACACTCATTCATTAGAAACTTAGTACCTCTTGGAAAAAATCTACTCTGAGCAAAAAATAGGGCTGATAATAAAATGCACCTTAGTTCCACTCTTTTTATTTTAAGCACTTAGTTTGCGATTAAGAGAACAAAATCATATACCTATACATAATAGTTTTGTACACATATTATGGCTTAGTATTCCGGTGATTTGATTAGCTCAGTTCAAAAAGTAAAGCCAAAACAGGTTCGTAGTTCTAGATTGAGTCTGGTATTTCTGTCACATATGTCTGGTATATATGTACGTGTTTACGAGGCAAATAATTAAGCTCATTATGAATGCTAATTGTGGAAAAACAATTTGTTATGGACACATAAGGTAACGGCAGCGATTTCCGTGGTATTCAAAATCGGCATTCTATTCCGTGGTATTTTTATTTATGCGTTTTGTGATGTATTTAAGAGACTGGCAGTAAATTTGCTCATACAGGAATAAAAAGTAATTTTTTTCAACGAAATTAACAGCACTAGTGAACATATATCAAGCAAGGGGCCATAAAAATTGTCAGTAAACGCAACGTTGCCGCAGAAGCAGGTTGAATTGAACGTTGCCGCAGAAGAGGCTTTTTTCCCTTAACCTTTACAATTATTTTGCTTATTGATTGAATAATTAAGTTCACAGATATAGCTAAGTAAGCAGTACTATATTTTATGTTATAGAAATTACTCGTGTAAGGCTTAGAGCAGAGATATAAATTAAGAGCAGGTAGAGCTATGAAATCCGCCACTTTATGCGAGTAAATGTTTACATTTTATAGACACAACGAACGGTACCTATTGAAAAAGATGAATAAATTTTTATTAAAAAGTAAAACTACCTAGGCCAGTTTTATGTTTTAAAATGAATATGGATTTGTTGCATGCAACAAACGAGTATGCAATCGTCAGTGATCCTGTCGAGATTCATTTCCGATCTTAAAGGCGAATATAATTCCTTTGTAAACAAATAAATTTGGGCAACGTAATCAAAATACAAAAGGCTAAGCGGCCAGACGAATGTTAAGATAGGTCGGTGATTAACTTTAATGGCAATTAGTGATTCTATCACGGCCCGCCATTATGCTGGTTTGCTCGACCAAGATCAGAGGCCGCGAAATTCGTGAAGTAAGTAAATAGACTTTTTCTAATTGCGGATCAAGTATTGGTTTCAATTTCAAACCATTTACACATTTAAAAGTGTTCCCATCTACAATTCTATGTAGTTTAAAACTTCATGATAAGGCGATTATAAAAGCGGGTTCAAAGAAAAAGTATCATTTGTTTAAATGGAACCGTTTAAATTAGAAATGTGTCTAAAGACAGGTAGCTCTTTAATTAGCCTGCGCTTCCACTGAGGCGAAACGCACCAGAGACGTGCAGAATCAATCCATCACATTAGTTTAAACCACTTTACACCCACGGCTTGCCTTTGGAATGTGTAAAATAATGATTGGTCGATTTTGCAAGTTTACGCTCCGTTCCACCTGAATGAAAGCGGCATCCTTACGTTGAGTTTGTTTGTTAACGTTTCTCTATTTGATCAGAATTTTATCTGAATGTCATACTTTACGTAAGGGGCGGGTGAGCACAACCAGTGCACTAAATCCGTCCGAAGTGTCCGAACAGGGCCTATACTACGAAGTGCAAAATTCGAACTTCGTATCGTGCCATTCCTCTCACGCTAATAGTATTTAATACAAGAGCGAGCAAGACGATGCGATACGAACTTCGATTTTCGAATTTCGGAGTAGCCCCCCTGTTGTCAGACAAGGGATGCATGATATGGACGGGACCGAGCGAAAGTCGCAACGAGTTACTTGAGCGCCGGCTAGATAGTCACGTTCAATTTATTTTTATGCAATGTCAGTGGACTCTGGGCTGTTCTCTACTTATATATCTAATTAGACTATGTACAATTTAAAACTTTATAAAACAAAACTAAAGACAGTAACTTTTGGCTCATTTAAATACTTAAGGCTGTGTTCAGTCCAAACCGACTGTCAGCCGCCGAAAGTGAGCGCGCGTTACGCAGTTTGTTGTATTTCCATGTATACATATTCATGTTTTCGTTCACACCAAACTAACAATACGCCATTACGCTATGCGTAGTCGCCGACATAAAATACCATACAAAATAACGTTCACACTGGGGCTCACAGTGAGCCTGATCATATTCGACGGCCGACAGTCGGTTTGGTTTGAACACAGCCTTAATCTTAACACTTTCGCGCGAGCACCTCACCTCATCAGAAGTACTTGCTAGGACACACTGTTTTTCCATATAAAGGAGAACGACGTTCATATACGTACTATACGTACGTGTAGCTCTGAGTACGTATATGAACGTCGTTCTCCTTTATATGGAAAAACAGTGTGTCCTAGCAAGTACTTCTGATGAGGTGAGGTGCTCGCGCGAAAGTGTTAAGATTAAGGCTGTGTTCAAACCAAACCGACTGTCGGCCGTCGAATATGATCAGGCTCACTGTGAGCCCCAGTGTGAACGTTATTTTGTATGGTATTTTATGTCGGCGACTACGCATAGCGTAATGGCGTATTGTTAGTTTGGTGTGAACGAAAACATGAATATGTATACATGGAAATACAACAAACTGCGTAACGCGCGCTCACTTTCGGCGGCTGACAGTCGGTTTGGACTGAACACAGCCTTAAGTATTTAAATGAGCCAAAAGTTACTGTCTTTAGTTTTGTTTTATAAAGTTTTAAATTGTACATAGTCTAATTAGATATATAAGTAGAGAACAGCCCAGAGTCCACTGACATTGCATAAAAATAAATTGAACGTGACTATCTAGCCGGCGCTCAAGTAACTCGTTGCGACTTTCGCTCGGTCCCGTCCATATCATGCATCCCTTGTCTGACAACAGGGGGGCTACTCCGAAATTCGAAAATCGAAGTTCGTATCGCATCGTCTTGCTCGCTCTTGTATTAAATACTATTAGCGTGAGAGGAATGGCACGATACGAAGTTCGAATTTTGCACTTCGTAGTATAGGCCCTGTTCGGACACTTCGGACGGATTTAGTGCACTGGTTGTGCTCACCCGCCCCTTACGTAAAGTATGACATTCAGATAAAATTCTGATCAAATAGAGAAACGTTAACAAACAAACTCAACGTAAGGATGCCGCTTTCATTCAGGTGGAACGGAGCGTAAACTTGCAAAATCGACCAATCATTATTTTACACATTCCAAAGGCAAGCCGTGGGTGTAAAGTGGTTTAAACTAATGTGATGGATTGATTCTGCACGTCTCTGGTGCGTTTCGCCTCAGTGGAAGCGCAGGCTAATTAAAGAGCTACCTGTCTTTAGACACATTTCTAATTTAAACGGTTCCATTTAAACAAATGATACTTTTTCTTTGAACCCGCTTTTATAATCGCCTTATCATGAAGTTTTAAACTACATAGAATTGTAGATGGGAACACTTTTAAATGTGTAAATGGTTTGAAATTGAAACCAATACTTGATCCGCAATTAGAAAAAGTCTATTTACTTACTTCACGAATTTCGCGGCCTCTGATCTTGGTCGAGCAAACCAGCATAATGGCGGGCCGTGATAGAATCACTAATTGCCATTAAAGTTAATCACCGACCTATCTTAACATTCGTCTGGCCGCTTAGCCTTTTGTATTTTGATTACGTTGCCCAAATTTATTTGTTTACAAAGGAATTATATTCGCCTTTAAGATCGGAAATGAATCTCGACAGGATCACTGACGATTGCATACTCGTTTGTTGCATGCAACAAATCCATATTCATTTTAAAACATAAAACTGGCCTAGGTAGTTTTACTTTTTAATAAAAATTTATTCATCTTTTTCAATAGGTACCGTTCGTTGTGTCTATAAAATGTAAACATTTACTCGCATAAAGTGGCGGATTTCATAGCTCTACCTGCTCTTAATTTATATCTCTGCTCTAAGCCTTACACGAGTAATTTCTATAACATAAAATATAGTACTGCTTACTTAGCTATATCTGTGAACTTAATTATTCAATCAATAAGCAAAATAATTGTAAAGGTTAAGGGAAAAAAGCCTCTTTTTGCTGCAAAGGAACAATAATTAATCACCGTATTTCCAATAATTCCACCTTCCTCGCTGTTCTCGGCAACACCACTTAGCTAAGTTGAAGCGAAGCTCCTTTACTCCGAAATTACCAACCATACATCATTTACCGCGCGGACAACGCTAGATAAACGCGACTGCGGAATGGCACGCCAACAAAAGGTACGTACCACTACCATGAGTTTACAGTGACGGTACTCGATAGCGACTGCGTAAATGATTTGTATGGAGTCTCCATACAAATCATTTACGCAGTCGCTATCGAGTACGGTCACTGTAAACTCATGGTAGTGGTACTGCTGTGTTTTGTGACGGCTTAATATCTCAGTAAGTTTACTAATGCGCACATTTCAAACCATTATCTCAGTTTTGAATCATCTCTTTTATCTGCTTCAGTCTTAGTCCTACTTTTTGTCTTTGTTTAATTGTATAGAGTTGTTGCTCAAAGGGTGTTATGGCCATTGTCTAACTATTCCTCCAAAACCAGCCAAGTGCATGTCGAGCCACGCGCAGTGAAGGGTTCTGTAACATACGGCCAATATTAGTTTTGGTCGACCATTCTGTTAGTACAAATTGTTGCACTTTACAGCTTAATATTTCGAAAAAAGATTTTCACTAACCTACAATATTTTTAATGTCTTATCAACACTTCACACTATGGGATACCTAGTTTAAAAAGGAAAATCAATCCACGTGTAAGGGAGATTACCTAGATATTTTTAGGGTTCAGTAGTCAACTAGGAACCCTTATAGTTTCGCCATGTCTGTCCATCTGTCTGTCTGTCTGTCTGTCTGTCTGTCTGTCCGCGGCTAAGCTCAGAGACTGTTAGTACTAGAAAGCTGTAATTTGGCATGAATATATACACCGTGAAATTTTAGTGGTTGTTTTCCCGAAACGAAGTGATTTAGTATCGATTGTACAATCGATTTATAATTACTATTTTGACTAGAGTCAAAAATCCAATTGTGAAAAACGAAAGTCGAAAATGACCGCAAACCAATAGTAACGCTTCGTTGGTACCTAACCTATCGTACGATCGTACGCTACTTGTACCAACGAAGCGTTACTATTGGTTTGCGGTCATTTTCGACTTTCGTTTTTCACAATTGGATTTTTGACTCTAGTCAAAATAGTAATTATAAATCGATTGTACAATCGATACTAAATCACCTCGTTTCGGGAAAACAACCACTAAAATTTCACGGTGTATATCAGTCATGCCGACAAAGTGGTTAAATAAAAAAAACTAAAAAGTTTTTTTAGGGTACCTCCCGTAGACGTAAAGTGGGGGTGATTTTTTTTTCTCGACTAACCCTATAGTGTGGGGTATCATTGGATAGGTATTTGAAAATAAATAGGGGTTTGCTAAAACCATTTCTTGATAAAGTTAATTTTTTCGGAGATATTCACTCCGAAAGTTCAAAATATTGTGTCCTCCCCCCCTCTAACTTTTGAACCGCTCGTCTAAAAGATATGAAAAAAATCACGTAAGTTTTTTCAACTTAATCAGTTGAGCAGTTTTTAAGTTTTTGTAAAAAAATATTTCTAAACTAAGATTGTAATTTAACCGCCACTGCAAACATTTTTTTTTTCTTTAAGTACCTATAAGATCACGCTAACAGTATCTCCTTTCGAAAAAAAAAATAATTGAAATCGGTTCATATAATAAAGAATTACGTCTGAAAAACCATCAACATACATAGTAGTTCATAAGTAGATTAGTTACCCAATTCGCCGATAGATGGCGCTGTGCCACCGACGTTGAATTCTACATCGCGCTGTTAAGATTTTTCCTGAGTTAATGGGGTTGGGATGCATATGCTATGCTTTGTGTTAGGTCGAGTAAATCTCTCTCTCGATTTCATAGATGGTCCTTGGTCTTTGTCTTTGAGTTGAATTAAGGTCTTTCGTGGGTACTTAATGTTGTTGTATATGGGAAATTAGGTTTAAATTAACTAAAACAAGTTGTATTGAGGGGTAACATATAGTCGGTTTAAATTAATTTGCGTTCCGTTTCGTATTTTGCATGTTGACGGTACTCAATCAAAAATTTTGACGCGAAGTCGCGAGCCAACTAGCATGACTGTACCTCTACCATGAGTTTACACTAGTTTACGTGACCGTACTCGCTAGCGACGGCGTAAATTATTTGTATGGAGAATTGTACAGCGCCTCTAGCGGTCACTTACGGAAGTACAATTCTCCATACAAATCATTTACGCCGTCGCTAGCGAGTACGGTCACTGTAAACTAGTGTAAACTCATGGTAGAGGTACTGATCCGACTGGCGATGCGACCGACACTGACTGAGCGCTCCAGCTCCCGAGCTTACGCACACAGAGACAATGTGCTTTTGTATCTTCACATACAAGTATGGCTTACCCGCTTTCGTGAGATAAAACATCTGTACCTACCTAACCTACCTATCTAACTAAAAAAAACGTATTTTAAGTCCGCCTATTGTGACGGTCGGGAACTACGGAACTCTACACTGAGCATGGCCCGACATGCTCTTGACAGGTTTTTTTAATTATATTATTCCACTTTGTTGGTAAAATAAGACAAAAATAAACCAAGGAATCGATATTACATTAATTTTTTATTCTTACGGAACTCACAAAATTATTTAATCCCTATTATCTTTCTTTATCTTTTAAAGCTCCTAAGTAATAAGAGATTAAAATTGTAAATAGAATACAATAGTAGATTGTACACCAAGGGGATAAAGCACTGTATTATGTCACGGGCGCGATATTGAATCCTGAGCGTAACGAAGGACTCCAGATTTAAATCCCGAGCGTAGCGAGTGGGTTTTTAGTTGATTCCCGAGTGAAGCGAGGGAATTAACCCATTATAGCCTAGCGGTGCCGTTTGGCACCCAATTTAAGCCGTTCATATATTCCCGCCATACGCGCGCCTCAAACAGTGAAGCCCGACGGTAGGCCGTCGATGTGATGCTAGAGCAAGACAACAAACAGTTTTAATAGTTTGTTTCAACTGATGTACTTGCTGTGACCGGCACGAGCGTCACAAAGTCAGTGTAGTGAAAAATAGGTAAAAAATTGATTTTACTTTAAACTAAGTGGCCAATAATTTATTTATTTCGTAAAATCTATATTTTAAATTCATTTTATTTTATTCGTTTATGTTTGTCTGACTAGATTATATTATAATATTAGTTAAATTTGTTTTTGTTTTTGGTTTACAGTACTTCAAATCTTACGGGTGCCGTATGGCACCTCTAAGGCCGTTATGTTGTCTTTAAAATTGCGCGTGGCAATTATATATGTATGTTTATTTTTTGTTTTTCAGTGGATAATAGTATTTATTTGTCTTGATAGGGTATGTACGCTCCATTAGGCATTTACCCCTATAGAAAAAGACGAGGAGTTTGTGCCACTGCCACTTTACATTGCACCTTCAGAACCTCCCATCGATTCTGATCAAGATTCGGGTGACAAAGAAAGGGGTGGTCTTACATAATAACCTCACAGGTCGTCAACTCGATGCTGGGTGAGAAATAGTTTTGACGCCTAGTCTCTGTTACCACGTCGTACATGCTCCAATAATCGCAGAAAGACAGGCAGAACTTACATTACATTACTATTTTTACAAAAAATTATAAAACTAATGCTATTTTTTGTTCATTTACTTCTCTACTACTTTAAGGCCCACTTGCACGATCCAGGGTTAAGCTATATAACCCTGGGGTAACTGCTTAACCTGGGTTAAATAACTAATTTGTCTTGCACTGCCAAGAGTTAAGGCTTACCTCTGGGTTAAAAAGATAATTTTTTAACCCGCCGAAGATGGAGGGTTAAGCCCGGGTTAAGCTGTTAACTCGGAGCAAGAAATGTCAAACTTGTGAAGTTTTAGGAAAAATAGCCTCAAAATAAATTTGTTGAATTTATTTTCAATGCCATGATATATGTAGGTAATTTAGATTTAATCTACAGAGAAATAAAGAATTAGGAACACCGAAAATTAATACACTCTACTCAGAATTGGTAAACTTTGTATTTAACTCACACCTTTAATACATATGTAGATATGAGTATTATTTACTAGAATATAGTAAGCGACGGCCTTTAGGGGTGGAGTTTGCAGCAGCGGATGTAAAGCCTACTCATTAGCCTAGCGGTGCCATATGGCACCCATTGTTTTTTCCAAAAGTAATAAATTAAATTAACTTTTAATAATTACAATTAATTTTAGGAGCCTTTAATAACGATATATCAAAAAATCACTCAATTCTGAGACCCTAAAATAATTCAGGTCATAATGGGTTAAGATGGAGTCCTGAGAGCAGTGAAGGATTTAGGCGCTACTTTTCTCACCTTTTGCGCGACAATAAAAATCAAGACTACTAGAAAAATACCCGAAATAGACCAGAAGCACTGATTCCGACACAGACTTTGCGCCTTTCGCAGTTTTCCATGTGTCGAAATCGTCGTAAGCTTTTAAGTATTTTTTCTCAAAAATGGTATGAAATGTTGCCATTACGTCATCAAAAACGTCGTAGAAAGTAACGCATCCTGGAGACTAGCTGCTAGCGACCAGGAAGTAATCTCGAGCTGCCAGGAAGTAAGTATGAAATTCCATTACATATCAAGTGTTTAAATTTGGAACCTGTGCTCTACTCTCGAGCTGCCAGGAAGTAAGTATGAAAACCCATTACATATCAAGGGTTCAAATTTGGAACCCGTGCCGTGCTTCTACGTCTGTGAAAAATTTAAACTATTAATAAAAAAGTTCACACTTAAGAGGATGTATGCAAATATGATAGTTCTCTGATTAAATAACTGGAACATTTTTCACTAATTTTATGTTGAGGTAATTACAATTTTCGTGTTTCAAATGTTTCAAAATTAAGAAAATTCTTATAAAATGATGACGTTTGTAATTTAAAGTTGGCAGATATCTTAGTGTTGCCGAACAATTGTTGGTGAATCGATTAATCGTCGATTATAATTGCGGCGCACAAATAATCTAAATATCGATTATCCAATCGATGTATCGATTAAATCGATTATATCGATATAATCGATACTAAGATTCATACAATTAATCGATAATAATCGATTATAATGGGTCAAGTACACGATATAATCGATAATCGATTATATCGATTGTTAATATTTTACAATTTAATCGATTTAATCGATTATGTAGATTAAATCGATTTAATCGATTATATCGTGTACTTGACCGATTATAATCGATTAATCGATTATAATCGATATAATTGTATGAATCTTAGTATCGATTATATCGAGATAATCGATTTAATCGATACATAAATTGGATAATCGACATCTAGATTATTTAGGGGAAAAATAATCGATTAATTAATAATCGATTATCCGGCAACACAAAAATATCTAACTAAACATCGCCGCCCGGTACCTTTAAAATATACAAGTCGTAGATTTTCTTTATTTTTTCAATGTGTACTTTTATTTTATTTTTATCAACTTGTTTCATTTTTGAGAAAAGCACTGTACAAGCTTCGCCCAGTAATCGCCATCCTGGCCTCGTATCATTGCTGGCCTCACCTAGCGGTTCGGCCATCAAACTTCTACTCGTCCAGGATTGCTTACTTACTGGTCTCTGCAGTAATGTAGTATTCCTTCGACTTCTCTGGGAGTAGATTATTAACAATGCCTAAGGCCGGCTTGCGCAGACCTGTGTTAGCTACTTAACTCCAAGCGAGCTAACTGATAACCCAGGGTTAACAAGTGTCAAAATGTATGGAACTGTCATTCTTAAGCCAGGGTTACCGAATTATTTTTTTAACCCTGAACTGTGCAAGTGGCCATATAAGGCGTCTAATTTAATGGAATCCGGAGTCAAATCACTTTCGTCACTCGATATTTTCTTAATGTTTTATCTTCTTTTGCAGTTTTGATACTTAAAATTGCAGCGTATTAAAATACTCGTGGCTTTTGTTACGCATAACAATAAGAACTATGAAAAGTGAGAATCACATTGCTGCCGCCGCGGGTTATAATGAAATTCAGTACAACATTACGCCCCGGCGTAAGCCAAGGGCTATAATGACTTACTTTGAGAAAGGTTTGCATGATATATAATAAGGCATTGTCGAGCAGGTGGTGTGAAATAGTACATTACTGCAGCGGCCGCGAAATAGGGGATTGCCGGCCGAATAGTTATAGATGGCCGTGTGTTAACGAGGCCATCTAGAGATACGAGGCCGGCAATCCCTGTTCGTGGCCAGGGCTTATATAGAGTTTTTCTCAAACATGCATCATCATCATCATCGTCATCGTCGTCGTCGCCGTCGTCGTCATCATCATCATCACCCACCATCACCATCATCACCATCATCATCATCAACATCATCATCATCATCACCATCATAATCGTCGTTTTCGTCGTCGTCGTCGTCGTCGTCATCATCACCATCACCACCACCATCATCAGCATCATCACCATCACCCACCATCAACATCAGCATCACCACCATCATCATCATCATCATCATCATCATCATCACCATCACCCACCATCACCATCACCATCATCATCATCACCACCATCATCATCATCATCATCTCATCATTATCACCATCACTACCACCATCATCACCATCACCATCACCCACCATCACCATCATCATCACCACCATCATCATCATCACCATCAACACCATCATCACCATCACCATCATCACCATCACCATCACCAACCATCACCATCATCATCTCCATCACCATCATCATCATCATCATCTTCATCATCATCATAAAATCCTCGTGATCATCATCATCACATCATGATCGTCATCACCATCACCATCAGCATCACCACTATCATCATCACCATCATCATCATCACCCACCATCACCATCACCATCATCATCATCACCACCATCATCGTCATCATCATCGTCATCACCACCATCATCATCATCATCATCTCATCATCATCACCATCACCCACCATCATCATCATCATCACCACCATCATCATCATCACCATCAACACCATCATCACCATCACCTTCATCACCATCACCAACCATCACCATCATCATCTCCATCACCATCATCATCATCATCGTCATCATCATCATAAAATCCTCGTAATCATCATCATCACATCATGATCATCGTCACCATCATTATCAACATCATCATCATCACCATCACCACCATCACCATCATCATCACACCATCATCACCACCATCATCACCATCATCATCATCACCACCACCGTCATCACCATCACCATCACCATCATCATCATCATCATCTTTCCTTACCTTAAATAAGCGTAGTGGCAGAATGTCATAATGAACCAAAACGCAAATTCTATTATATTACAAACTCGTAGAGTGTAACTGTTCTAACTCAGACACTAAGTTAAACAAACTATACTTACTTAATACTACTTACTTTCGATATAAGTAAGTATTAATTTAATGATTGTTAATTTTATTCTATTGAATATGAGTTTGTAAAATTGTTTGAAATAAATTGTTTGAATTTGAATTACCCGCCAAATTTCTGAAAATGTGGAAAAATTCACAACTATTCACACATTCATTTACGTTACGATATATAATTTTAAGATTTCGAAGTTCTCATTCCTGTAGCTACATAATTCATATATAATTTTCTATTGATATCGTGGAACTTAATTATTTGTGGGAATATTAATCGTATGATACACGAATATAATTAATACGGTTGTAACAGTTGCCATTTTTATTTGACATAATATATGATTAAATTTTGGAGTAAAATAAGTGAATAAGTACCTATGATTAAAAATTAAATTTTAGTGTTTATGTCGACTCCACGGTACGAATTAATATATAACTATGTCAAATAATTTGAGCTATTTAGTACTAAATGTTTCTGAGTTAAGTCATGTACAGACAAACGGACAAGGGGTTCTGTTTTTGCCATTTTCACTACAGAAACCTAAAAATGTAAGTAGTCAACTTATACAGGGTTATTTGTAATTCACTAGCATCCTTTTAACCCTAAACTCCTACCACTTAAACAAATGTTTTTTGTTTTACGGCTTTTGTCATCTATACATATAATAAATCTGTAACAAGTCGGTGTCTGTACATTGAAGATATTTGAGAAAAACTGTCACTAGGGCTATTTATTAGCGCAATAGAACCCAAAACAATGATTTTTAGAATTATTGTCTGTTTGTCTGTGTGTTTGTGCGCGCTAATCTCAGAAACGGCTTAACCTGGAAGGATGCGGTTTTCACTGATATGTTGGTATTTTCTTGGATTAACATTTAGTGTTTGTTTCATTTGAATCGGTTCACAAATAAGAAAGATACGTCTATTTTAAGAATTTATCTAATTGTTTTTAGAAGAATTGTTATTAATTTTGCGGAATCTTCGGTTAATATATTATAGGTTTTGTTAATTTTGTTAATTGTTAATTATAGTCTCTTAGATGATGATTTAATACTTTTGACAATATAAATTTAAAAGAAAATGGATAGTACAGTACATAGAAAAAAAATCCAACATAAAATGAGCTGACAACAATATAGTAGACTATACTAAATAGGGTTCATCTTAAGTTGGACATCACACAGGCGTGGCAGGGCCTATATAAAGCTGAAGAGTTTGTTTGTTTGTTTGAACGCGCTAATCTCAGGAACTACTGCTCCGATTTGAAAAATTCTTTCAGTGTTAGATAGTCCATTTATCGAGGAAGGCTATCCTATAGGCTATATACTAGGGGCGTTCAATAAAAAGTGAGAATGAGTATGTTATAAACAACTTTTACTAAATGTTATTTTATTTTTCGACATAGTCACCTTTTAGCATAATACACTTAGAATATCTTTTTTCTAAACTTAAAATTCCATTTTTAAAAAAGGTCTCATCTTGAGTACTTAAAAAATCTTGTACTGCAGCGACTACCGCGTCGTCGTCTTCAAATTTCTGGCCTCTCAGGTATTGTTTCAATCTCGGAAATAGGTAAAAATCACTGGGAGCGAGATCTGGTGAATACGGAGGATGCTTAAGGATATCGAACCCAGCATCACGAATTGCAGCCATTGCAACGGAGGACTTGTGTGCCGGGGCATTGTCCTGGTGGAACAGCACAACTTTCGAGAGTTTACCTCGCCATTTTTCGCGGATCTCATTGCGCAATGTTGCTATTTGTTTGGCGTATAAAGTGCCCGTAATAGTGGCTCCATGCTCGAGATACTCAATCATTAATACCCCTTTACCATCCCAAAAAACAGAGCCCATGACCTTACCGGCAGATGGGCTCACCTTGAATTTCTTCGGAGTTGGAGATGATGGCCTTTTCCATGTCATAGACTGCAGTTTCGTTTCAGGGTCGTAATGATGGAGCCATGTTTCGTCCATTGTTATAAATCGCGCCAAAAAAAGTTCCCGGTCTTGCTGCATCAGGTTCAAAGCTTCTTGACAAATCTCTAGTCTAGTTTGTTTTTGCGTGTCAGTAAGCATTCTTGGTACCCAACGCGCACATACCTTTTTCATACCCAAGCGTTCATGTAAAATATTATGCACGCTCCCCGTTGAAATCTTTACATTTTCAGCAATAAAACGAACCGTGACACGACGATCCGCCAAAACTGAGTTTTCGACTTTTTTCACAATTTCTTCAGTTACTGCTGTAGTAGGGCGTCCGGAGCGGGGGTCGTCCATTGTCGATGTTCTTCCACGTCTAAATTCGGCGCACCAACGTGCGACTGTCGAATACGGAGGAGCATTAGACCCTAAAGTGTCCCGCAAATCCAAATTGACTTGGTCCGTAGAAAAGATTTTCAAATACAAGTATTTGATAACGGCGCGCAGTTCAATTTTCTCCATTTTCGCTAACGTACTCAATAGCATTGCAAAGAAATTACCGTATATTTTTTTAAACAAAAGACAGTTAGTTTTTTTTTTTCATAGCAATCAGCTAGATAGATTAGCTTTACCGGCCAGTATTTAATTTCGTAATATTAAAAGAGTTTGCATCTCATTCTCACTTTATATTGAACGCCCCTCGTATCATCACGCTTACACCAATAGGAGCGGAGCGGAGCGGAAGAATGTTTCAAAATCGGGGGTTTGGGAGTACGGAGGTGAATGTGAACGCGGGTGTGCGGGGGGTTCGGTGGGGGGAAGGGGTTGGGAGGGGGTGCGGAGGGGGGGGGGGGGTTGCGGGGGCGGGTAATTTTTTTATATCGAGGAACTAAGGAGAGCCATAATTGATGAAAAAGCAAATTGGATAAAAAAAATAAGCTGCCCAAATTACTAATTCCACGCGGACGGAGTCGCGGGCAAAAGCTAGTAACTTAATATTTTTGGTGTAATAACGTTTTGAAAATTTGAGATTACCTCTTATTTTTACGATACTCTGTGTATTTGTATGGGGAGAAAAGTGCTTCATTTTAAAAAGTCGTAAATCAAAAAACATTTGTTTGAGTGATAGGAATTCAGGGTTAAGAGGATGTCAGTGAATTACAAATAACCCTGTATTATTATCTACTCTTTGCTTAAAAGAACACTTATTAATCTTCGATACTGATATTGTACAGATAGTGATGAAGTAGACACGAAACAAACTTGGTGTACATCAACATGTGCTCGCACTATTGGATTTATGTAAGGACAGAAGTGTCAAAGTACGGGCCTAATGCAGATCATAAATACTAATAAGATTTCGGAAACCACCTGGTGCTCAAAATTACCACTGGATCAATAACACCATGAAGAAACTGTCACCTGGGAATTAAATTAAAAGTATACCTACCTAGGTGGAGTGCTGAGCCCGTAGTTAGCACCTAAATTATGATTCGGGGCTCATCTGCTCGCAACCGCGTTGTCCACCTACCTACACCCACACTGGTATCCTCGGAGACTAGCATCTACCTTCTGATCCTCACTGGTCTAATAGTTTTATTGATCGAGTAGGCAAATGTGAATTATAAAATCCAAGTATTTATATCTGATGATTATTTATTTTACTATATTTAACTTTATAGCAGATAGTATTAGTTTGTAATAAGGCTTGACCTTATTGATCGATTTGACCTCTCGTATCTACCTACATGTTGTTACGTGCAATCGCCTTAAGATAATATTTAAATATCTTATGAGCATACTCTACCCACGCACGCGTCGAAGCGTACCCTATTGTTACGGTTGCATAATAATATTGTCTACGCGGCGGTTTTCGGGCGCCCCTGAAAAGTGCACGATAATAATGTATTCAGATTGAGAGATCTCTCGCTCACGTGGAAGGTTCTTAATTTATGATAATCGTCTTACTCTGATCCCAGTTCAGTTTCAGGAATACAGATTTCAACTTTTTCGTATCGTATTTTCAGACTTGTTTATAAGGAAAGGAGTTACATTTTTACTACATTTTGCTAAATCGATCTGGACTGGAGATAGCAATGAAGATTTATTGAGGAAATTAAATGATCCATTCATAAAAGATAAACATTTAAATTTCGATTCTCTTCAGTCGCAATCTCTTGGGTTGTGGATTGATATAATGGATGAAAAACCGTAAGCTGAATTCATAAATGGAGATTTATTCTCTTCAGAACTCATTAAGCATACAAATTCAAGTTGAACGGCAAGAGTAGCGATTAACGAAATGCGACAAAAATAAACGCCTAAGAGTCTCATGGAGAAAGGTAGCTAACTAATCTACGTAAATTCAGTGGCATTCTCGGTTTCATCATAATTATGAGCATTTTATCCATTACATAATCAACAGTGCAAATAATGTAAAAGTCCTTGTGCTCGACAGTGACCCAATACATGGCACATTCAATCTTATGTCATAGTAAGAGAGGTGACAAATGGGCGCCATCTACTGGGCGTTGAGGTGTCGAGCATTGGCACGTTTACCTTAGACGTAATCTTAGTTTTACATGGATTCTTTGTACTACTCAGATCTATCATTTACCCACTAACCTATTTCAATTCAATGGTTTTATGTTAGGAGATAAAAAGCACCTACTTTCTTTGAATCATTATTTAACATTCTGGCGTGGCATCTAGGAGCCAGCTAGCTAGGTACCTACCTAAATGTATTTTTGGACATACTATTTCCAAGTTCCATGTTAAGTGTGATAAGTGGCACTCTTATTTTTACACAAAAAGCTCTTCAAATGTCTTTTTAGCCTCGTAATATCCGTTTATGACGATTTAACGACGTAAGAAATATTAATTGGCAGGTCATAAAGTTAAAAGAGCCTTGAACGAATATCGGGGGCTCTGGCGAGGGCTCGCAAGCGGGATGGCATTCCGTACTCTTTACACCGCAGTATCCTGAAAGTTAAAATCTCTCTTATGTGCGTTAATTAAAAGGCTGTTTATTCGTTGGAAACAATAATAAAGAAATAACGATTCAGTTGGTTGATGAAATGCAGTGTTTTTTTTTATTTTTCATGTTTATTGTGTGACAAATTATTATTTTTTATTTTTTAAGCGTTAAGTCCCAATGAAGAAGCAAGGCAAGCTGTAATACGAGAGCTGATACGCACAGAGGCTGATTACATTAGGCATCTTACGTCCGTCGTAGAGGTAAGAATCAAAAATATTTTGTTTCATGATTCCACATGGCGAAAGGGTAGCCTATCGCATTTACTAATGTCGAATTTCAATTGTCCGGAAACGTTTTATATTATTACTTAATATAACAACTTTTTCCAGTGCTGTCGTTTGAGCTAACAATAAGTATGCAACGTTTTGTTTCATTTCTACTTACTCGGCGTTACATTTGGATTTCGGTACGCATCCTCAAATTATCATCTACATTAAAATAAAAAAATAAAATACTCATAATCACCTTAAATTTTCTCAAATTAGGTTAGGTAGAGTAAATTGGGTTAAGTAAGCTTAAAATGGAGCCAAGGCGCGAAGCGCCATAACTATGCGGAATAGGAGCTTCCCGAAACGGAGCTCTGTCGATCATGTTCTAATAATATTATAAAAGAGGTCCGATACAAAAAAATATACTTTAAAAAAATTGTCTTATCGTTATATAGGACAAAATTTAATATTATTAAATTAATGATTTGTTAAAGAAATACATACTCGTACTTAATCCAAACAATAAGACATATCTTTTTGCGAAACGAGAAAAAGTGGGCACAATAAATTTCCAACGGTTATTTCCCGAACTGATCTTTCGAAGAAACGAAAAAAGTTGTAACAATAGAAGCCCAATAGTTTTTGTCATAATATAAGTACTGATATTCGAACAAGTCGCTCTACCACGAATACGATTTCATTCATTTGTGAAAAAATAAATCTCTAGGTATCTAGGTATTTAAATTTTTCTTAGTCATTAACAATTGTCGGTACGCTATTTCTTTATCAATGAACTTTTGTTATAAAAACACGATTCGTCATAAAAAGGCCGTTTATATACGGATTTGATATTTCTTTCGTTGTGTTGGGATTGGAACAAGATTACCCGCGGGAGTACCTATTCTACTGAAAGGTTAATCCTCCAAATATCGAGGGCACTAGGTGGCTATAACCCGACGACTTTAGGGAGATCGATCACTTGTGCTCCTCCGCCCCATTCGGGGTCTGCGAAGGGCAGAAGGGAGCATATTTGCCGCAATTGAGTATTTATTTTTCATGGTCTAAGCTATTAGACTGTATCTACATAATACTCTGTTCTTAGAGATGCGAAATAAATGTTTAACTTAAGATTAAGACACACATAAATATTCGCCCTTTTTTTTAGCTTTTGATAAGCTCAAGTTAATATTCATCTGTTTCTATTTGTCACTTGAAATTTTATTTAGCTAGACACAGACAATACAAGAAATATGGTAAGTATATGGATAAACAGGTTTTTAACTTTTCATAAATAAGGATCACCAACTCTTCCTAGTGCAAACGCGGGCATACCTAATGTCACACAAAGGACGTGTGAAACGCTGGTTCTTGTAAGATGAATAAGCTTACCTAAATATAACCTAACTAGTACATAATTTAGGTAGCTTTTATATACAGGTGTGATAAGAAAAAATCAACGGCTTCAACAAAAATTTCTAAAGCTTATTCATTCTCCGGTAAGCTCGTAATAAATTTAATAATTTCGACTAGGCAAAAAGCATTGACAATAGATAACAAGAAAAGGTAAGCAAGTTGATAAGCCTCAGACAAAATTACTTTATTCGGTTCAAATCCGATGTCCATGCCTATTGAATCGATTGATATTATTCTGTCTAATTTCTTGTTTCCGTTTATTTAATGTATTTTTTTGCATAATATAGGTAGGTAGACAAAATATTAATGCAGTTTTATACCCCAGAACTATATTGTGAGGATAACAAATTACATGCATTAAACTTTTAAATCGGGTATGAAATTTTCTGTCTGAGTATAGTTGCAAGGTCCTGTATAAAATATCACTTGATTTCCTATGGAAGTCGCATTTGATTGTGAATGAAGTTATTTATTAACTCCTTCGGAAATAAATAATAAGAAATAAACTTGTAACGGCATTTAATCGACAGGTTTACCTGGCTCTGTGAATCTTACAAAGCCTATATGAATTATTGCTGTTATATATGTTTCAAAGGTAGTTTTAGCACCTCTGCGATATTGAGAGTTATTTTTATACTCAATAAATAAAAACGGACGGGACAGTCAACATTCTTCTTAGGTTCTGTTTGGTCAAAAAAGTAACAAACAAATTGATTTCAAATTAAGTTATGAAATCAAACTTACTTCGATGTCTTTTTCTATGTATTACAATTTCAATTAGGTTAATTAATTTGCTTTCGTGTGCTGAACATTTGTGCCCTTACTTTTGAGGTTAATCATCATTCAGTCAACAGTCATTGTTCTATGAACTATGAACAGATATTGTCGATCTTTACTATCTGCTAACACGGTTCTTGCAAAGGTAAACCATTAAATATTTTTAGGTATTTATGGCAGTGGCACACGTCCTGCAAGACAACGGGAAAATGCTCGATGTGGACACATCGAGATTATTCTCCAATATTCCGGACGTGCTCAACGCGAGTCTCGCCTTCTGGGAAATCACCATGTACCCCATGCTTGCTGACGCGGTCAACAACGGCCATCCGTGAGGACACCATTCTAACCACAGACGTTCTATCGAGAAAGCAAATGAAGAAAATTACCTGCTAATCCGTGACCAAGCCGCGGTATACAGTACGCTGGTTGCGCTGCGGGGTTTATTAAAAATAGTTAAATGGCTTGGGGTTACATTCCTAAATTACGTTTAGATTCGATTAAAATATTAGGTACACTTATAAATCGAAATAATTATCTCCATAGTACGTTTGTGCTGATAACCATAGTAGCTTACGCCCGCGACTTCTACTCCCATTGTAGAATTTTCTATCCTGTGGGTAGGGTTAATAGCATATAGGTACGGCAACAATTAACCCTGTCGGAACTACATTTTTTGCCAATTTTCATTTATTACAGGATATGATATGTCTTAAAATAACGTTATGTACATCTGTGCGAAATTTTGACAAAAGTAATAATTGCTGCCATCGAATCTGTCTAAGGACGGAATAATTTCCATGTCTACGTCATTAATAGAGGTTTCTATGCAGAATTTCAGTTTTCTAGATCCAAGGGTTTAAGCTAGGCGTAATGAATCAGACAGTACTTCTTTCCTTCTTGCTATTGTATTAAGATATTTTTAATGGTTGTATGCCTTTCTAAATTTTTCCCTGTATTTCAGTTATAACACGGAATTTTTATCTCCGGGCTTTTGTCGTTTTCGTGATCTCTTCCAACCCTATGAGAAGTATGTCGGTGAGCAGTCAAAAGCATTGGATTATTTACGTTCGCTATCAAACAATTCAGATTTTATGACATATTTGTCATGGTGCCACGCTCAAAAATCTTGCAACAGGTACGTAAATATGATAGTTAGTTACCATAAAAATTATACGTACAGTTAGCAAAAGAAGTGGATGAGCGGGTATGGTAGTTAACATAATCTGTACTAACACACGACTCAACTGCCAAGTTAATTTAATATTTAAGAGGTTTTGTAACAACACAGCTACTCATCCATTTGTACTACTGAACTGTACAATCAAGGTCATAAGTATATATTATGTATATTACAAAGTCGTCAAAAATATGTATATGAAACTTTATGCCATAATGCTACCAACCATAAGGTCGGTGCTTACATATATATATTTGTCGCGATGACTGTAAAGAGATTTAAGCCTTCGACTGTACATATAATCGAAAGTAGGTACAAGGAGGCGGCCCAGCAACGAACATTACTAATTTAAAATCAAATACTTCGCCATTAAGACGTAACAAAATGGCCCTAAGTATTTATTTTCAGCGAGTTGTCGTAGTTCAAAAGGAACTCTATTTTTAACCGACTTCAAAAAAAGGAGGAGGTTCTCAATTCGGTTGTATGTTCTTTTTTTTTTTTTTTTTTTAAACTTAGACAAACTGCTAAATATAAAATTTATTGAATCAGGCGTTACTTTGCGGAGGTCCATATTAATGAACTGAAACAATTACTTGGGTCACCCGCGACATAACAACATAAAAACATAACATAACTATCGTAAAGTCGCGGGTGAGCATAGTACCTAAATGTTTCAGTTCGTAGCTAAATATGTGCAGGTACAACGTCAATAAGTAACTATATCACCGGTATCAACAACAATCGATCGATCTAAACACAATCGATTCTAAATTAAACGGGTTATCACAATAGCGGTGCAAACAAAGTTAAACAAAAACATGTGATTCGATAATATTTACACTGGACCTGGCGAATCGTTTCCAGTACGCTTAGTATAAGTTTTACTTCACCAAAATACTTCTCGATCGCGTTTACGTAAATAAATCAATTACTAAGGAAACATGGACAGCGCCTCCGCGGCCGCGCGTCCATGTTTCCATAGAATTGAAATTTTTACGTGAACGCGATCGAGAAGTATTTTGGTGAAGTAAAACTTATACTAAGCGTACTGGAGAACCGTACCCGTCACGTGTTTCAACGAGTCAGCGTAGGCTTTGTACACTTTCTTGCAAATGTATAGAAATATTTATAATATTAATATATTATTTATATTTATAATTTATATTATAATTAAGTACATGTACGGACCTTTATTGGCAGGCTACAGTTGTCTGATATGATGGCGAAACCGATGCAGCGTTTAACCAAATACAGTCTCATCTTGCGCCGAATTATCACCCATACTGATGCAGAGCCTGAACGCACTTCACTTATAGCTATGGTGAGTTTATTGGTCATTAAGTATACCTAATGTAATTATGTGCAGTCCACTACAAAGATATCGATACGAACGGCCATAGTTGCAAAAAATGTGCACACGACCTCAATGTCAAGTTAATAAAGTCGTTATATATATTTTTTTAAACTTTGGCCGCATCGATCTCTTTGTAGTCAACTGTACATGTTGTGACTAAAAAGAGGGCGCGTGGTAAAATTTATGAGTGAATGTGATTATTAATAATTATAATTCATAATTCTCGGTCGGAACCTTTTATATCCCGGCAACATAATATTTGGCACATTAAACATATTGTTGGACGCTCTTAATAAGCTTATTATTGAACCTGCAACATTATATTCTCGTAGGGTACCTACATATAAAATTAATCGTAAAATATAGCGGTAAATATCAATTTCATTATGGTTTAAAATGTTTAACCTATTTTCGAATGATCTATCCGATTGTTATTCTGAACACGTTGTTTTAACACATAAACTGATGCGTATGTGTTTGTCTTTGTGCTAAGGAATCCTTTGCGAAGAATTATGTATTGGACTTAAACCGCTCCATACGACAACGCGAAGAATTGGAAAAACTTGGGGCGCTTGCTGGCTCAATCGACGTATTAGAAATGGTAAGTAATTTATACTGATCAAATTATAATTCGATCGAAGTTCTAAATATACTTTAGTTTTTCTTGTGTTTAACATACTTTAAGATAAGTACCTAGGTATTCTTTACGAAACACTTGATGTTTATTATTATTACACATACTTATTGTTTTCTATTTGTTTTTGGCGTTGTCATATAAGTTAAACACTTTAAGCACACATTTTACGTTTACTTCTAGGAATTTAAGGACGATGACATGGATAGATATTTCAAAATGTTTTCTCAGTTAAATCTGAAAGCTCCGATGCTCAATTGCTTGCCAACTCACAGCAGAACTTTGATACACGAAGGGGATCTGCGTTTTAAGGACAACGTGAAGGAGGCAAGGCCGATCACCTACTTTTCGTTAATCTATTTTCAAGCATAGTTCTGTTAACCTACTTACTTAGTTAGTTTCAAGTCTTAGTCGCTCGCGTTTGTTCGGATGCATCCGGGTAGGTTTAAAGTGATGTGCCAATGTTTAAGCGAACATAAAAGTATAAAACACATTTTATTTATATTTATAGGAAGTGACGTTGAGCACTTCATTAAACATTGCTACACATTTAAACTGCCAATTAGGTATTATGTAATAGATATTGTAATATGCCTGCGAATGTGTATTTCTGCGAAATCCTGAAGTAAAAGCAAGTGCGATGTTTTTAATTACTGATATTCTGTTACATTTTTTTTAATATCTTTGATAAAATTGCAGGTTGAAGCTCGAGTTTTTTTATTAACTGACATGATACTTATATGCAAAAAACTTTCCAAAGGCAGCTCACCTCTTTACAAGTTAATAAGGTAAATATAATGAAGTTTATACTTTACCTTTAATCATTTAGTTGTTGCTGTTGGCGAAATTAATCTGTTATGACTACACTGACGAGCAGAAATAACGGATTACTTTCCATCCTCCTCGTCAGTTTATTATTATTATGTTGTACGCTAATGCGATGGACCTTTTTATAGGCCTAAGTATATGGTGGATAGATTGATCTACTTTCCAAAGGTCAGTTCACGAAATAATAAGGATATCATGGTGGCCTTGATATTCGTTTTTCTGGACGAGGTTGGCACTGCGTGCCACTGCTTCACATTGACCGAGCTGGCTAAGGAGCCCAATCCTCAGGGCACTATAAAGGTATCTATTCATTATAATCTAAGTTTATAAGTTACTCAATACATAAAGGTCAAAATGTTAACGTGTCGCGCGCCACAACTCAAGGAAGTGACGGACGTTGCGGGCCTCTGCTTACAGGGCCGCCTGGCTTTTTGTACCATATCCAATATACCGGCTACTGAATTATTACTTTTTACCTACCTAGTAGTAATAAAGATCAAAATATACTTGTAAAGTAACCTTATTTTTTTTTTATAGATTTGGGAACAAAAACTTAGGGAAGCAAAACTAACTTACGACCTAGGGGTGTGGTTTGCCAAAAACCCATCTCGAGACCTTTCTGAAGTTGAAATGGATTCATCCTCTGATTATGGCGTCAGTGCAAATAGTGGTACTAAAACGGTAGGTTCCATAATGGGCTATGAAATATGAGAATACCCCAGTCATAACTATACTGTAACTGATGTAAATCAAATCTGCATAATAGCATTAAGTTTTATCTCGGTTCGTGTAGGGAGTGAAGCAGAGTTCCGACGACTTGAACATCGAACGCGAGGCGCGAGAAAGAGTGGCCGCAATGCTCCACCGCAGTATGGGTGCCTCGACAGAGTACGATTTCTCACAAGCTTCTATGAACACCGACTCATTTGATGGTACGTTGGCATATAGTATAGCATACAATTGACGGATGATAAATTCCAAAATGTATTTAACTTCATTTAGTACCTATTTAGTATTCGTTAAGGTCTAATTTGCTCTAAATATATTACACACACACATTATTAGTCTGGAGAAGTATTCCCCTGCTGGGCAAAAATCTCTCCCTATCTCTTTCATCTAGCCCGATCCTGAGCGTTGGCTGGTTAATCGCTAAGGCCCGCGCAGACAGAGAGCGGTCTAGAGTTCCGAGTATTCGCTAGAAAGTTTATTTTCCGAAGAAAAAGCATTGCTTTTGTGGAGCATAGAAACTTCTTAAAAAAGAAGAATATTTTGTTCAGCCAATTAATACAACACGAGAAGAATCTCATTGCCGCGGTAACTTCAAGCCAAGCTTCGTCTTTTTTGTCTCGATTTTTGTAGTACAGGTACATGACTTAAATCATATAATAGTCTCATTTCTCTAACAAATTCAATCAGTTTTTCTGTATTTACAACTCAGACATCGCGGTGAACGCGGCGTTCTCTGTCTCGGCGGCAAAATAACTCTAAAACGCAAAAATAAGCTCTAATCGAAGTGTCTGCCATCTGTAGCTTAACTTTTTCTTAATTTAAACTGCGTTTCTTTGTTTGTTATAATTTTAGATTTAGATCTGTTTGTTTCTCAGATCAGAGGAAAGAACTGGTTTGATTTAGTTTAATCGGGTATTGGGTTGTAGTGTTGTTGTTGGTTTTTTATTCATAGGTTTTATTATTTTCTCTTTTTTGTTTCTTTAGCGTTCCGTGTTTCGTTCGCTAGGAAGAGGCAAAGGTCTCAGAAACATACACCCAAGTATTCTTTTAGGGCCACCACAGACCGAAGCGTTTTGGTTGCCGTAGCGCGCGCGCCCCGCGCTTCGGTCCGTGGTAGCCTTGAATGTTAAAGTTTGAATGTTTAGTTTATAGGGTTCTGTAGTCAGCTAGTTTTATGTCAGAATGATAGTTTTTTTATGATAATTATATAATTTGTGTCTGTTTTGTGTGGCCTTCCGTGATATTGCTGTACTGTGGCCCGGCGGAAGACCAGTGCTGGTTTTTAACTAGCGACATGCTGAGCTGGGACCCTTTTTGTAGCAGCACCAATATGTACATTCCTGTGTCTATGTCCATGTTTGTACTCTGATTTTTGCCTGTGTACGTGTTATTGTTGTTATAAATAAATGTTTTTCTTTCTTTTCTTTTTTTTTTAAACGCGGCGTTCCGCTTTGACCGCCTGCTGTGGCGTTATCGTATGGGACTTATAGTACATTCAAAAGAACGCAGAACTCTGAAAGTGGAACTTAGAACTCCAGACCGCTCTCTGTCTGCGTGGGCTCTAAGGAACGTCCCCAGATCGTTCCTCTGTTGCCGTCTGGGCTTACCACATGGCCACCATCCATCTTGCGGCATCCATTCTGTTACTCTGTTGCCGTCTGGGCTTACCTCATGGCCACCATCCATCTTGCGGCATCCATTCTGTTACGATTTTAACTCACCTGTATAGATCCATAAGGCTGACGTGATCTGCGCAGTCTCACTACAACTTGGATGGCTCTGAATAATACCTAGGTACATCTAATTTTCTAGCACCTTATAAACTTAGTTAAAATTGTAGCTACCGGTGATGGATCGGGCGGGCGGCCGCCGGGCACCCCAGGCCTGCGGTATCCGATGCATCGGAACTCCACCGGTGGCAGCTCCAGGAATTCACGCCTCTCCAGCTTCCAGCAATCAACCAGGTTAAATAAATTAAAATAGGTCAAATTATGCCGGTCGTAAGACTGATCGTCTGAATTGCTACAACCAGCTCGCTAATCCTGCCGCATTAGTGCTTGTACTATTGTCTTCCATAAAGCAGCTAAAGATCTGGAACTATTCTTTCTGGAGCCGCTTCTCCATGTATATTCATGTCTGCACTCACTCAGGTATTGCCGGTATCTATGAGCAGCGGTGATCACGATCCAACCATCAGATGACCCAATAGGGATGTTGACACCATTAAAAAATAATTCGAAGACACGACTCCAGTAAAAAAACGCTTTATTTTAGCCCTTAAACCCAGATTTGTTGCTTTAAAACAAATAAATAGTTAGTTAATTGAGTATGCGAACAAATGACGTCATATGTTGCTATTGCCATTCAAACTCTATGGGAGAAATGTGTTTTGACAGCTGCCCCGACACGGGAATCGAACCCGGGACCTCAAGCTTCATAGTCAGGTTCTCTCACCACTAGGTCATCTGGTCGTCAAAATTAGTAAATACACTGACGAGCAAAAATAAAGGGTCGGTTACAAAAATGACGATAACTACAAAACCCGCTGTGATAGCTTCTTCGAGTAAAATGAGTTTAGTAAAGAGTTTTATTCTTAACAAGAAAAAGTTTAATTGAGAGACTCATTTTACTCGAAGACGCTATCACAGCGGGTTTTGTAGTTATCGTCATTTTTGTGACCGACCCTTTATTTTTGCTCGTCAGTGTATAATGTGCCTAATACAAAACTAATGTGATACTTACATAGTGTGTTGTAAATATCGTCCGGAGAACTGTTTCCGCCTCTACTGATGTGGACGCCTCAACGTGACCACGACCACACTGCCAAGAGTGAAACGACAAAGAAGAAGAAATATTACGTTTATCATCTCATGTTTGAATCTTCTTAAGACGCAAGATTAAAAAGCACAAAGTGTGCATTTAAGCAGTAGTACCTGGGCGAGGCTAAAACTCGGTACTAAGCGTTTTCCCAGAGATAAGACCAAGGTAGATCAATTTTTCATCACCGAAAACCCCCACATACCAAATTTCATCGAAATCGTTGGAGCCGTTTCCGAGATCCTGATTATATATATATATATATAGATATAATTTATATATTAATATATGTATATATATATATATACATATATATATGTATATACAAGAATTGCTCGTTTAAAGATATTATATTAGATACAATATAGGTACCTAGGTACACTGTCTGTGATCGTTCGATTTAAACATCGAAACAAAATCTTATTCCAGACCTCGCAATTCCTATGAATAAACTAAATGATGATGATTTATTAATCAGATTGTCATAAACAATAATTCAGTGGTTGTTACGATTGCGGACATTAAATATGGTGCCTGCCCAACAATAACCCTGGATCCTCCTGAATCCTGAATTACAAATTATTTCAGATATATAAAGCTCTTCAACTGAACATCTTCTGAATAGTTACTTCTCAAGCCTTATTTAGACGTATTTTTTGACGTGACAACGTCTAATAAATAGATGAACGCCGGCTGCATGCACGAAAAAGTATGACGCAATGTAACGTAGGTACATGTACCTACAGAGCAGTGAAGACCAGTATGTACAAGAGAGCAGCGAACGCCAGCATGTACAATCTTAGTACTAGTGCTCGGGTAATTTTCAATGCGGGGGTGCGGGGGGGCAAAGGGAGTACGGGAGAGGGGTGCGGGGGTGTTAAAGGGGGGATGAAAATTTCATTGATTTTGCCGTAGGATGCACCGTTTTCAAGATATTTGACAAAACACCGGTTCTCGTCCGATCACCGAGGTTAAGCAACGTCGGGCGCGGTCAGTACTTGGATGGGTGACCGCCTAGTTTCATTTTTGTTTTTTGAATGTTTTGTTATGACGTTGTCACGTTAAACTATCGTCCGTAAACCGACTTTACATACAACCGGTTTTTATTTAATTGTTCGCTTGTGTCGCTTTCCATTAAAATACAATTCAAGATAATTGACGTGCATGAGTACAACGGGAAGTGTTCCCGGGATAGCTAGATTAAAAGGCAGCGCTGACGTCACCTAACTCATTATAATAGTTCAGTATTATATTGTTTTAACAGTCGAAGACATACTTAACTCTCTTACTATTAAAGAATGAACTGAGACGTCTATCGACTATAGACCACAAGCTGGACCAAAAAACTGGGCAATCAACATACAACAACTCCGACACATAATGGGGGCGTTTACATGTCACTTCGGTACTAAACACATACTAGGAAAGGGGCAGGACAATGAAAATTGCAAATATGTGGCGAAGAGATCTAAATGATCGAAAACATCATATGTGAATGTGACCTAATTTTTCAATGTCGATTATCGGAAGTGTCCGAAAATGTTGTTCCTAAAAATATACATCCTAATAATCACTAGGTGCTCATAACTACTCTGTTCCTAACGTTCTGAATTCCTAATCATTCAACTTCATAATGTCCGTTGCAATAAACATCTATCATACCTACTACAATTTATTTTCCAATATTTTCTCAACATAGCCATCTTTTACACTATTATTCATCATCATATCTTTTTTATGTAGATTTGTTTTTATTCATAAAATTGAACATTATTATACATTAAACTTCATAATGTCCGTTGCAATAAACCGGGTCGCTTCCGCCCCGATAGGTCTTGCTCGCTGACTCCAATGATAGCGATTGAAATCAGCGAGCGAGCGAAGCGAGCGAGCAAGACCTGTCGGAGCGGAAGCGACTCGGTATGGTTATAGTAGAGGAGACGTGGAAGATCGACCTTCACCGATCTGTTAACTCGATGAGACATATTTTTTATCTATCTATATATATAAAAATGAATCCCTATTTCCCTTGGTCACGGCATCACGCATGAACGGCTGGACCGATTTCACTAATTCTTTTTTTTGTTGTGTTCGTCATTGTCAGGAGAAGGTTCTTATGAAAGAAAAAAAATAAGAAATATGCGCGGAAAATTAGAAAATATAAGAAAAATTACCGTCCATAATAACTATTCTAATGTAACCTTATGGCGTTTGACATAACTGCCAGTCGTTTGACAGTTGGCGTGATTAACAGAATACGATCGTTTAAATGAAATGTACGGGTCGAAATTTTATTCATAAAACTAGCGACGCGCTCCGACTTCGTGTGGGTGTAGTTTGGGGAAAAAGAGGTAAATATATAAACTTACCACCTTAAATTATAGACTTTCTTTATTTTTCACACCTATTTTTCAAAGTTACACCCGTGCGAAGCCGGGGCGGGTCGCTAGTCAAATATAATTTATAAACAAATATGCCTATGATAACTTGCCTATCGAAAAGTGTTCATAGATTTTTTTGTTTTATTGTGGAGTGCCTTTAGCCATCATCAAGCTCCATCATCAGACCCTGGTTACCATCTGGGATCAAAGTACTCGTCAAGACGAATCAAACGAGTCCAAACTCGATGGGGTAATTCGAAATTTCATTAATTCAGTATGGCCAAAGGCACTCTACAATAAAACAACACAAAACGACACAACCCCATCGAGTTTGGACTCGGTTGATTCGTCTTGACGAGTACTTTGATCCCAGATGGTAACCAGGGTCTGATGATGGAGCTGAAAGATGGCTAATGGCACTCAACAATAAAACAAAAAAAATAGCTATGAACACTTTTCGATAGGCAAGTTATCATAGGCATAATTTGTTTATAAATTATGTTTGATACAAAATATGTCTCAGCGAGTTAACAGATCGGTGAAGGTCGATCTTCAACGGCTCTTAGACCATTAGGTTCATAGGCTAATGCGGGAGCGTAGCGCATAGGTTATTATGAAAAATGCCCGATTTATCATTTGGTTCGTAACATATCCAAAACAACCCCTAATATTAAGATAAGATAAGATCGACTAAGGATAGACAATTTCTCTGTCTTTGTGGTCGGATAAAAATTATTTCGTTATGTAGTTGTTTTTGAGTAAGGACACTGATCATTCTCTATCTTGAAGCTTGACGGAATATCGAAAACAGGTGTATAATATCACTTAATCGAGATAGATGTAGATGTCACCAATAACAGTGGTAAAGATGTAGTGAATGTTTTGTTTTGCAGCGCGGCGTCGCACGACGAGCCGCAGGCTGGGCCCAGCAGCTGCAACTACCGCGCCGGGACCTCCGTGGAGCACCTCATCCCACCGCTCAATCCAGACGACGGTAAGCTGTCTACCGCGGGTGTAGCCAACTTCATTATACCCAAGAGTTACTGTTTACTGGCTAGGCTCAGTGCCGTCTATCAATTACATAAACAATTTCATAAGATATTGCATCGACGGTGATCGCCCAGTTGGCCACCCCTAGTCTACCAACTCTGTAAATAAAGAAGTTGATGATAGATTGTTATTTAATTGTCTTTCTTTTGCCGTTCCTACTTGTGGTAGATGGACAAAAAAATATAAAAGTATACAGGGTGTATACGGGGGGGTGGATCAAACGAAAACCAAAGGTAGAGGACCTCATGAGCTATCGAATCGACCCCCATGTATGTTCAGTGATTTTCATTTGTTTCAGAGTTATGAGCTTTTTAGTGAAAATTTCAGAAATCTCGGATTTCAGGTATAATTTCTTAGTGGTAGCTAAACTATTCGACCTACGACCGTGATTTTTTTTTGGAAGTAGTGAGATAGCGGGTCGAACAAATAACAATGCCATTTTAACACGTGTCATCATAAATTTTACAACAAAAAATAAAACTCTCAATAATTTGAGTACATTTAAATGTTTCATAAATTTTCAAAGGTCATTTTTTCATTTTTTTCACATAAGTTTTTTTTCTGCAAAGTACTTCAATAACTACCTTAGTTTATGAAGAATTTAACCAGTAATTTTTTTTCAGATATTCCCAAGGCATCACTTTAAAAATAATATGGAAAGAGCTCTAGTAGTAAAAAACACTTTTTAAATCGCTATCGAAAAGTAACTTTAAATAAGACTAGTGCATCAAATTACATCATTTTTTATGAAACACACATTTCAATGTTGATCAAAATTAAATTAAGTACAACAATTAAAACGATCTAAATATCCGCGAGTTAAGGATGGTGGAATCTAAATTGGTGAGTAAAATTTGATTTAAAAAAGTTTTGTTTTCTTCTTTTTTTTTCAATTATTACTGGCCATTTACTAAGGGCCATTTACTAATACCCGATACTTCGGGTTAGTAAATAAATAATAATTTAGACCAGTTTTGAAATATTTTTCTTTGTCATTCATTGCGTAATTAATAAGAGTGATGCATCTTGTCTCTTTAAATAATGCACTAGTCTTATTTAAAGTTACTTTTCGATAGCGATTTAAAAAGTGTTTTTTACTACTAGTGCTCTTTCCATATTATTTTTAAAGTGATGCCTTGGGAATATCTGAAATAAAATTACTGGTTAAATTCGTCATAAACTAAGGTAGTTTTTGAAGTACTTTGCAGAAAAACAACCTATGTGAACAAAATGAAAAAATTACCTTTGAAAATTTATGAAACATTTTAATGTACTCAAATTATTGAGAGTTTTATATTTTGTTGTAAAATTTATGATGACACGGGTTAAAATGGCATTGTTATTTGTTAGACCTGCTATCTCACTACTTCCAAAAAAAAATCACGGTCGTAGGTCGAATAGTTTAGCTACCACTAAGAAATTATACCTGAAATCCGAGATTTCTGAAATTTTCACTAAAATGCTCAAAACTCTGAAACAAATGAAAATTGCTGAACATACATGGGGGTCGATTCGATAGCTCCTGAGGTCCTACCTTTGGTTTTCGTTTGATCCACCCCCCCGTATACACCCTGTAGGTATATTATTCTTGTTTTCTAAATATAAAGCTGCTCAATTTCATGTTGAATTTAAGCTCGTTAATTCTCCCCTTTATAAAGTACTACACATTATGCAAATTACTTATGCTTGCTACTCTTTGCAGTTGTCACTTCTATAACCGTAAACGTGGTTAGCGAAAGTGAATCGGAGACCGTAGTACCGTCGCATCAGCCATCGGTAAGTCCGTAGCTGAACCCAACTCATAAATTTATATTTTCTATTTTATTACTTTTCAAGCTTTACAATCTAGTTAAATTGCCCTTAAGTACGAGGTAGGATACAAAAATGTCCATAGTTAAGTTAAGACAGGATTAAAACAACGAAAAATAAAATTCAACTTTTTTCAATTTAAGTAGGTATAGGGCGTTCAATAAAAAGTGAGAATGAGTATGTTATAAACAACTTTTACTAAATGTCATTTTATTTTTCGACATAGTCACCTTTCAGCATAATACACTTAGTATATCTTTTTTCTAAACTTAAAATTCCATTTTTAAAAAAGGTCTCATCTTGAGTACTTAAAGAATCTTGTACTGCAGCGACTACCGCGTCGTCGTCTTAAAATTTCTGGCCTCTCAGGTATTGTTTCAATCTCGGAAATAGGTAGAAATCACTGGGAGCGAGATCTGGTGAATACGGAGGATGCTTAAGGATATCGAACCCAGCATCACGAATTGCAGCCATTGCAACGGCGGACTTGTGTGCCGGGGCATTGTCCTGGTGGAACAGCACAACTTTCGAGAGTTTACCTCGCCGTTTTTCGCGGATCTCATTGCGCAATGTTGCTATTTGTTTGGCGTATAAAGTGCCCGTAATAGTGGCTCCATGCTCGAGATACTCAATCATTAATACCCCTTTACCATCCCAAAAAACAGAGCCCATGACCTTACCGGCAGATGGGCTCACCTTGAATTTCTTCGGAGTTGGAGATGATGGCCTTTTCCATGTCATAGACTGCAGTTTCGTTTCAGGGTCGTAATGATGGAGCCATGTTTCGTCCATTGTTATAAATCGCGCCAAAAAAAGTTCCCGGTCTTGCTGCATCAGGTTCAAAGCTTCTTGACAAATCTCTAGTCTAGTTTGTTTTTGCGTGTCAGTAAGCATTCTTGGTACCCAACGCGCACATACCTTTTTCATACCCAAGCGTTCATGTAAAATATTATGCACGCTCCCCGTTGAAATCTTTACATTTTCAGCAATAAAACGAACTGTGACACGACGATCCGCCAAAACTGAGTTTTCGACTTTTTTCACAATTTCTTCAATTACTGGTGTAGTAGGGCGTCCGGAGCGGGGGTCGTCCATTGTCGATGTTCTTCCACGTCTAAATTCGGCGCACCAACGTGCGACTGTCGAATACGGAGGAGCATTAGAGCCTAAAGTGTCCCGCAAATCCAAATTGACTTGGTCCGTAGAAAATTTTTTCAAATACAAGTATTTGATAACGGCGCGCAGTTCAATTTTCTCCATTTTCGCTAACGTACTCAATAGCATTGCAAAGAAATTACCGTATATTTTTTTAAACAAAAGACAGTTAGTTTTTTTTTTCATATCAATCAGCTAGATAGATAAGCTTTACCGGCCAGTATTTAATTTCGTAATATTAAAAGAGTTTGCATCTGATTCTCACTTTATATTGAACGCCCCTCGTATTGCTGCGGGCGCAACATGTGGGTCGTTTTAAAAAAAATACATACTTAAGGGCTAATGAAAACTGAAACTTTTTTTGGCGCGATTTATAACAATGGACGAAACATGGCTCCATCATTACGACCCAGAAACGAAACTGCAGTATATGACATGGAAAAGGCCATCATCTCCAACTCCGAAGAAATTCAAGGTGAGCCCATCTGCCGGTAAGGTCATGGGCTCTGTTTTTTGGGATGGTAAAGGGGTATTAATGATTGAGTATCTCGAGCATGGAGCCACTATTACGGGCACATTATACGCCAAACAAATAGCAACATTGCGCATTGAGATCCGCGAAAAACGGCGAGGTAAACTCTCGAAAGTTGTGGTGTTCCACCAGGACAATGCCCCGGCACACAAGTCCGCCGTTGCAATGGCTGCAATTCGTGATGCTGGGTTCGATATCCTTAAGCATCCTCCGTATTCACCAGATCTCGCTCCCAGTGATTTCTACCTATTTCCGAGATTGAAACAATACCTGAGAGGCCAGAAATTTGAAGACGACGACGCGGTAGTCGCTGCAGTACAAGATTTTTTAAGTACTCAAGATGAGACCTTTTTTAAAAATGGAATTTTAAGTTTAGAAAAAAGATATACTAAGTGTATTATGCTAAAAGGTGACTATGTCGAAAAATAAAATGACATTTAGTAAAAGTTGTTTATAACATACTCATTCTCACTTTTTATTGAACGCCCCTAGTACAGTCCCTTAACTTTGAATCAAAATGTTTATTTCGGTTTGAAATCATTTGTCAATCTTTAAATAGCCACTTAAGTGGATACTCGTCCCGCAACGTACCTGCTCCACCTGGGAGACGTTTTTACTTTGATTATTGATGATACGTATTTATTTTCTTTACTTTGAATTCTTGGTCGATGGAGGATCGTTTTTTAAAGGCAGTCAAAGTACGTCTGCTAAAATTTTCCCTATTTTCCCTATTATTGTTTCAACTTAAAACTTATGGGTCTCATAAAGAGGGTTTTTCTTAGACACTATTTTCCGAAAACTCCTGTATAAATGGTTGCTTATTTCAGTTTTTTCTCTATATGGGACTATACATTACTATAGTACTTATCTTGGACTAATTTCATAGTCATGTTTTAAAGTAAATAAAAGGTTACCATTCACATCTATAGGTTTCTAGCTCTGTTAAAATTTAATATTGATATTTTTCGTTAAGACTTAAGACATACCTAGTATACATATATACGTAATTCACTATATTGATGTTTCTGTACCTATTGTTTTTTTTGTAATTATGAGTATCGTTCGCATCAATGTTAAAATGATTACGCATCTTAAGTTCCCGATAATGATTTCTGGTGTTAATTAATATTTATGATGATTCATCACAATTTTCCATACGCTACATCAAGCACGAGCGCTGGAGGTTTAGCTCGTAGGAAATTTATACCGCCTACAATGTTGATTTTCCTTTTCAAAGCGAGATTAAGTTTTAGGTAAAAAAAAAACATTTTTAAACATCATTTTTGCTGATGGTGATTTTATTATTTGCACTAGCCTTCGATCAACAGCACTATCTGTTGTCCGCAATTTCTTGTGTGTGCTCAAAAAATACCTTAATTAGGTAGGTACTCAAGAATAATGTAGCTTTCTATCCGTAAGAAGTCGGTGCAGTTAGCTCCAGAGATTCCCTTCCACATACAAACTCACTAAAAAACAAAGTTTACTTTTTAATTTCTAATACAAACCTGATGAATCGCTAATAACAAACTATTTTTAACTCCGGGAAAAAGCAAAGTTCCCGCGGAAACCAGCCAGACGATAAAAATATAAACAGATTTACCTTGAACATTTACCTAATGAAATTATGATCATTTATGTAGGTATAGAAAATTGATCCAAAATACAGCTGCCCTATTTGTGGAACCTAATTAGCAGAAAGGTAATTAAGTGACCTCCATTATCGCGATGGTGGAATTGATTTTATCTTCTCAGGTCAATAAATAGTCAGGTATAGAGGTAGCTAATCGTTTTAACTACCGCACGGGTCTACTTTATGATATGAAACTAGATTCGCTCATACCATATATTAAATAATTTGTTTTTAGTCTCATCTAGCTTCGTATTCGGGTCATATATACACAGCATAAGAAACAAAAGTTGTCTCTTCCTGTGGACATAAAATTAGCTACTCGGAGTAGGCAAACTCAAGATTTATTTAAATGCGCCAAAAGTTGGCCCCACACACCGATGTAGACTTGACTAAAAAATATTGGCTATAGACCCTTAACTTTTTCCATGTCCACAGGAAAGACGCGAACAAAAGAATGTGTATGACCCATTCAGTAACCTAACTATAGGCAGCTGCAGACTGTCTGGCCGAATTTGAATTTTCGAACATAGTAGGTATCATGCCGTTTTGTTCACGCTAATTGTAAGAAACAAAAGAGTGAAAGGAACGGCGCGATACGAACTTCAAATTTAGCAGTAGCCCCATTGCAATTATAACACGCACTAAGAGCTTTATATAAGCTGCCATTCGTAGTGCCTTTTGTATGAATTTCAAATTTGTGGCAGCTAAATATTTGTGTAGATTTGTGCCATCCAAAAGCAATGCAGGTTTCGCTATCAGAGGCTACATTTTTTTAAAAATGTTATTTTATGAAATGATGGTAAACCTACTTGTGGTTCTTGTTGGTCAGGTGTCGCCGCCGAAGCTAGCGACCCGCAGCGCTAGCGCCGCCAGCCACAACACGCTGCGCGTGCAGCCTCAGAGCGGCGTGCTGGCTCTCGTGCACAGCCTTCCTGATCTCACCCTGGACCCTTCGCCGCCGAGGCACCCACCCACGTAACTAACTTCTCAAAACATGTCTTTGTTGACCGGATGGCCGAGTGATTAGACCTCACCTGACTACAAAGGTTGAGGTCCCGGGTTCGATCCCCGGTCGGAGCATATACTTGTATGTAAAATACAAATGTTTGTGCTCGAGTCTTGAATGTTTAATATTTAGTTAAGTTTGTATTTATCCATATAAGCATGTTCATCCATTGTCTAGTACCCGTAACTTAAGGTAAGGACCTTCCGTGGCAGCGTAAAGGGGGGCGCAGGGGGCGGTCAGCCCCGGGTGCCAGGCACCAAGGGGTGACAACGACAACTCACTCGTACATGTATCCAAAGAAGGCGCACAATATCTCCATATTTAAAGACACATCTACAAATAACTAAGTACCTACTATTGTACCTATCTACTTACTTACTTACTTACTAACTAGCTTTTGCCCGCGACTTCGTCCGCGTAGAATTCCAATTTGTGGTAAATCTTCTTCATCTCTTTCATTGTATAAAACAAAAATCCGGCAACGGCAACATCCATCATTATTATCATTTCATCATCATCAGTATCAGTTAGTGAATATTATAAATCCCGTTTATTCTCTATCTCGTGGAAACTTCAACAAATTTGTCCTTATTCTATGCAAATTTTCACTTATTTTTATCCCGCGGGAATTTTGCATTTTTCCCGAGAAAAAGTAGCCTATGTCCTTAAAGGTGTAGCTTTCTACCGGTAAAAGAAGTTTTAAAATCAGCCCCGTAGTTGAATTCACTTATTTTTTTCCCGTGGGAATTTTGCTTTTTCAAGGAGAAAAGTAGTCTATGTAAATAATGGTTGGGGTAGCTTCCTATTGGTGAAAGAAATTTTCAAATCAGCCCTCAAGTGATATTCACTTCTTTCTATCCCACGGGAATTTTGCATTTTACCGAATAAATAGTAGGTAGCCTAGCCTATACCAATAAAGGATAGTGTAGCTTTCTATTGGTCATTTTTTTTTAACTCAGCCCCGAAGTTAAATTTACTATTTTCTATACCGCGGGAATTTTGCATTTATCCGGAAAATAGCATCCTATGTTAATCAAGGACAGTGTATCTTTTCTATTAGTGAAAGACATTTTAAAATGATACTTTTACTGGTAAAAGATTTTTTTAATCGGCTCGGAAGTATCAGAGATTATCTATCCCACAGGAATTTCCAAAAATCCTGCAATAAGTTTTTATGCTGTTATGTATGAACATTTATGTTTATACTAAATTTGAAAGGTTTAGTAATTGTAGTTACGGAGATAGGATCCAGTTGATTTGAGTACATAAATCCTGATTTATCCTTATCCCGTGGGAATTTTCAAAATTATTGAAATTAGCTTTATACCTATTCTAATAGTCTACTTGCATGCCCAATTTGAACAGTTTAGTAATCTTCGTTATGGGGATCTTGATTGATGAAATATATACATTCTGTATATTCCTTATCCCGTGGGAATTCCGGAAAATTCTTTCTTATCGGATGCCTACGTCATCCTCCAAGTTTCAGGTCTCTACATACAGTGGTTTAGGCTGTGTATTAATCCGCCAGTCAGTCATTTAGGACTTCCAGGACAAAGCATTTTATATGTATTTGCATTGCACCAAGCTTTTATGCGAGTTCAAAAATGATGTTTGAATACTCAATTCGATTTTATTCGAAAAAGGTTGAACTCACATAAACGCTTCATCATCATTTCAGCCGTAGGACGTCCACTGCTGGACATAGGCCTCCCTCATTGACGCCCGATCATTACGGTTGGAAGCGACTTGCATCCACCCTGAACCTGCGGCCTTCACCAAAACGTCCGTCCATCTCGTTGGTGGACGTCCCACGCTGCGCTTGTAAAAGCAAAAGCTTGGTGAAATGCAAATACTTATACATATAAGTAATTAGTTATTATCAGAGATCAGATCAGGAAGTGGTTGACAAACGTAGACAAATGGTTTGCAAAATTTGAAGTTTCGTTTGTGTCAAAATAAAATGTAATTTAAATCAAAAGCACTAAGGAGTATTGATATCAACTTCGAAGCAAATCACCCCCAAAATAACTTTCTACTCTTTTTTAACCCCGTCAAGGGATGAATTTCAATGAAATACGAAACATGTCTTCCATCAATTCTGTTAAAGAATGTTTATGCAAAATTTGAAGTAGATTGGACCAAGGAATCACGTTGTCCCATACAAACTTTGCCCCCCTTTTTTACCCCCTTAGGAGTAGAACTACGAAAAATCCTTTCTTATCGAATGCCTACGTCATACAAAGAACACACCCTCCAAGTTTCAGGTCTCTACGATCAGCGGTTTAGGCTGTGCGTTGATCCGTCAGTCAGGACAAAGGATTTTATATGTATAGATAACAACACATCGTAACTACGAGTACATTTTAATTTACCGAATTTATATTTTAAGTTTTTAAAAGAATTCATTATAATGGGGCTATTCTGAGACTGTTCCAAATTTAGCGCTATGAGGTCGATTTCTTTTAACAATTTGTGTTGTGGTGGCTTCATGTGAAAGAAGCTTTACAAAGTTAAAATTAATAAAATATTGCTGGTCACGACTCACGAGGCTAACCAATCTTTCGATTCTATCAATTGAAAGAGAGACGCGAATTAGAGGAAAGTCAATTTTGATAATGTTATCGAATAAGTAATTTAGTAAAATAAAGTCTCGTAAGCATGTCTAGTATTTGTTTTTTTTATTTCAAGCAGGGGTGCTGAATACAAAACCGCCCGGGATGCCAATCCAACCTACGCCGCCACTGGGTAAGGTTGCAAACCATTGCTTAGTTTGGGACTATGTCGACTGGTGTCAATTGTCCCACAATTTATTTATTTAAAAAACTAGCTTTTGCCCGCGACTCCGTCCGCGTGGAATTAGTAATTTGGGCAGCTTATTTTTTTTATCTTTTTGCTTTTTCATCAATTATGGCTCTCCTTAATTCCTCGATACAAAAAAAATACCCCCCACCGAACCCCACCCGCACACCCGCGTTCACATTCACCACCGAACCGAACTCCCAAGTCAAGCGTGCCTATAGAAGTTTTACTTCAAAAAACCCCGATTTTGAAACAATTTTCCGCTCCGCTCCGCTCCTATTGGTGTTGGCGTGATGATATATAGCCTATAACCTTCCTCGATAAATGGGCTATCTAACACTGAAAGAATTTTTCAAATCGGAGCAGTAGTTCCTGAGATTAGCGCGTTCAAACAAACTAACAAACAAACTCTTCAGCTTTATAATATTAGTATATAGATAGCTGTGCCTGCGACTCCCGTCCGCGTGGACTGCGAGATCTTGCCCTCCAGATGGGACTGCGTTCGGGGAAGTCCGGCGAGCGATTGTCGGTCAATTCTTCTAAAAACTGTTCGATAAATTCTTAAAATAGACGTATCTTTCTTATTTGTGAACCGATTCAAATGAAACAAACACTAAATGTTAATCCAAGAAAATACCAACATATCAGTGAAAACCGCAAACTTCTAGGTTAAGCCGTTTCTGAGATTAGCGCGCACAAACGCACAGACAAACAGATAAACAGACAAACAGACAATAATTCTAAAAATCATTGTTTTGGGTTCTATTGCGCTAATAAATAGCCCTAGTGACAGTTATTCTCAAATATCTTCAATGTACAGACACCGACTTGTTACAGATTTATTATATGTATAGAAGAAGATATAGGGATATCGGCATTACACTTGTAAAGAGGGATGAATATCACGGGACAATTCACACCAATTGACTTAATCCCAAAGTAAGCTAAGTAAAGCTTGTGTTATGGGTATACTAGGCAACGGATAAACATACTTCTGTAGATACATACTTAAATACATATTAAACAAAACACCCAAGACCCGAGAACAAACATTCGTATTTTTCATACAAGTATCTGCCCCGACACGGGAATTGAACCCGGGACCTCAAGCTTCGTAGTCAGGTTCTCTAACCACTAGGCCATCTGGTCGTGAATATGCTCAATTATATCTGAATACTTATGCCAGATTCCTTTCACAGTACGAGTTCATCACGTTTTCTAGTAAAGCCCATTTAGACCTGCAAGAAAAATAATGCAAGTTGCATTACATTGCGGCGCTGTATCATTGACCCCTTCAATCTCATTCGCTTTACTGCCTCGCAATGTAACTCACTCACTTTTTTCTTGTAGGTTTAAACTCTGATTTACTCATAAAGGGTCCCGTAAATAGAACGACAAACCTAAATGAGAGGTAGCCTCCATTGATATTTGAAATTATTTTGTTTATCATTTGTTTATTTAACAACACACGAATTAACGGTAAGATTGGGTTCAAATGAGAATGATTTTTTTTAAATAAAACGTGCGAAATTAAAAAAAATATTGATGTATTTAGTTTTCCATAGCTGCTTAATTTCATCTGAGTACATTCTGATCCAGTTCGCACGTTAACTTAGACATGTGCCGGGACAGACTCCGTTTTATTCACATCTAGCAGAAGCATGCCGTGTCAGACATTCATCAATCCCGCAGGAATCCCACATGAAGAATTTAGTCCCGGTATTCAACGAGATTGACGACTCTTGGTCCCGCTGGATCCTGGCATTTGCGGGATCCCGCAGAGACGAGTAAAAAATTACGAAATATATCATAAATTGGTACGACATTTTGTGGTTTTTAACTAAACTTAACCCAAAACATAACAAATTATTTAGTTTCGTATCAATTTTATGTTTTGAATTTAAATGCACATTCAAACCTTTAGTAGAACGTCTGCGAAGAAATTCAATGGTGTGTGTGTGAAGTTTCTCAATCCGCACTGGGCCCGCGTAGGTAGGAACTACGGCCCAAGCCCGCTCATTCTGAGAGGAGACCTGTGCCCTACAGTGGGACGTATATAGGCTGGGATGACGAAATTTTCCGCCTAAGTAAGTAAGTATTTCCAAGCAGCATTAGTATACTTAAATACTCTGTACCTAATAAACTCCCGACATAATCATAGGTAGGACTTAAGTATTCACTAAAAAATGATCAGTTTCAATTTGATTAGATAAATATCAAAACAAATAAAGCTCACTCCTGCACAAATAGTTACGTTGCGTCATAATTGCAAGTTAAAAGTAACAAATAAATAGACAAATTCGGTCGAAATTCTCTCCCGCACTCTCACACCTATTTCCTTGCAATACGCATTACAATGCGTTCTGCGAGACGCAAACTTCTACGCAAAGAAATTAAACCTGGCCCAACTTTACAAGTGCTACCAACAATTCTACATAATTGACACTTTTTTGTAAGACTTGTAACTTTTGTGGCACATGGGGCAGCTGGCGCGTGCCCGCACGCAGAATAACACATATGAACCCTGTCGTTCCGCAATCCCGCAAATCCCGCGGGGTCCCGCTAAATTTTCGACCGAAATTAGTCCGGCATTTTGCATGCGGGATCCCGGTATTTTGAAATCCCAGTATCCCGGTATTGCATTCCCTAATAGAAACTGTATAGAAGAATATTATTTTGTCTGTCACGGCACGCGTCTGACACGCTCGGTGTCTGTACATACATAGATATGAATCGACCTTTAGGCATATTATCTTGCATTTAATGTTTTGACTGTTGTTTTATCACAGTCCAAGTCCACAGTCAGCGTCTGAAAAATTGTACCAGTCGCATCAGGAGCTGCTGCAAAGGAACCGGCTGTCGGCCTCTCGTCACCATCACCAGTACCTATCTCCTGACCACCGAGGTACCAGCTACCCGCCTCCCAGCCCTACCAGGTAAGGAAAAATTATAACATAGAGGGTTAATCCGAGCCACTGTTAAATTTTTACTTTACATAAACGTTCCGTGGGCTACCCCAGCGGTCGGCAACCGCAGCCCTCTTCCTTGCTGCCTGCAACTATTTTGTAAATTAAAGTTATAAATTGTAAATAAATAATTGAGTTATTTGCGTTCGAAATATATTCAAAGTTTAACCCGATGGGGGATTCTTTATTTTTCCACAACGTGACCGTTGTAGTTGCTAGTATGTAGTATATTTCGCTGATCAAGCCGGATCACTCGTATAGTGTCTCCGCTCCTCTGTAAAACATGTTAAGTATTAAGAGATGCTTAAGTAAAGTGGAGTATAAGTATAGGTATAGGTATAAGTATATCAAGAAGCATAAGTTTGAGAATGCTATTTATCTCTACTGCGCTTTTATCTAATATGGAGAAGTGTGACCTCCTAATACAGGGATCGCAAACTTTTTAAGAGGTCCCCAACTTTATGGCATAATTTTTAGTGGCTTAGGTAATAAATACATTTTCAATTTCATTGTCAAGCCTATCTATTTACCTTTATGACCTGTTATTGAGAAACTATAAGGTCTACTCATTAGTAGTAGTAGTAGTAGTAGTAGTAGTAGCTACATTTAGCTATCTACCTCAAAATCAAAGTCGGTTTTTTAGTTGCTGAAATGTCTACATTAGATTCCAACCCATTTATAGTTGAGACAGCAAACACAAGTCGTTTGCCGTGTACATTTTGGTTTGATTCAGACGACTCCACTCGTTCGCGTTCATTCATTCATAACAATTGACGTCGTCTTGCTCGAGCCTATATTGAAGAACGCTTCGTGTTTATGCGATCCTGGCAGCGTTGTAAATCTCCCTGCCCACGCAAATTTGCTATCCATACCGCACGATCGTTACGACGTAATATCTGTCAGGGATTTATACTATGGATGGGCGAATGAAAACGTTTAAGCATTCATGGGGCTCAGTATTAAGTCTTAACATTTATTTACGTGTCTGCCACATACATACGTAACATTTAAGTTTCATAAGATATTAGTAACGCCATTCACTGCCACCTGACTTTCACAGGTGCCACCGACGCACATGTGCGTTCAATATGAATGAATAATTATGACAACGGCACTGGGCGAAGTCCCGAAAACGCGTAAGTATACGTGGGTTGCACTGAAAGTTTCGGGAATACAAAAAATGGACCAGTGTAAAGAGTTAAATTAATGTAGGTACATTTACTGTTTTTTAAAGTATTCAGCAAGCATAGGTATTTATACATTTTTTCATTCGCTTAGACCAATTATTGATACAGTTATTCCACTCCAAAGGTGTAGTTCCTGAAATGGCACTTATGAAGGCGTCCACTGTTGCTTCGAGTGACAGGAATCATTGAACGCGTGGCTTACTTATCTTTAATTTTAGGGTATGTATAGAAATCATTTTAAGACTCAATTCGCGGCTGTATGGTGGATGGGTCATTAATCCGGCGTTATAATAGTCCAATCCAAATACTCATTTGTTTGACGAGCAGTGTACCTAGTCGCTAGCGTTGTCGTGATGAGAATGATTCATCAGTTACAGTTTTCTATTTTGAGGTATGTCAACGATTTCAGGCAGACTAATTGTAGTACATCAGTCTGCATTAAACGTTCTGCGGTCCTCAAGTGCAATAATTGCAACTTGCCCTGATTTCGAGACAAAAGTGGCGACCATCTTTTTCGCCGTGCTTCGGGAGCGAACAATCTTGGTCGGTCGCAGTTCGTTTTCGAACACCCAAACTCGTGATTGGTTTTTATTTTCAAGTTCGTAAGCATGTATCCACGTTTCATCACCTAACACGATTTTATATACTACGTTGGAAGTTCCTGTGTTGAACCTTTCTAAATTTATTCGGCACCAATTGACCCAGGCCCCCTTTTGTTCATCAGAAAGTAGGTGTGGGACACACCGGGAAAATAACTTTCTCACGACCAGTTCTGTTTGCAAGATAGTTTGGATTTGACTCATGGCAATCCCTAAACATGACTAAATTTCACGATATATGACAAGCCGATCTTTGTGATCAGGTCCCGCACTGCATCGACGTTTTCTTGAGTAACCCCAGATTTGGGCCGCCTTTCACGAAAATCATCACCGAGTTTCACTCGATCGCGGTAAAATTCGGAAAACCAGCGATACACAGTCGTCTTTCATGCAACTCAGTATTTTTGAGATAAGTAAACCACTCTTTTAAAATCATAAAAATTCATAACTCTTAAAATTTCTCGCGTCAATTCCATTTTAGGGGCAAACCGACTCCGTTTTAAAAAATTGTTAAGTACCTACTAAAAAGTGTCTACTTTTTTTCAAACTGCCTGTTTTAATGAGTTGACGAGACTTCTATGGTCATAAAACACTATTATACTTACCTAGGGTTGCCAACTATTTCTTAAGCAAATATAGTATTTCCCAGCCCAAGGTACAAAAAATATAGTACTCTGAAAAAAAAATAGTACAAAAAACTTAAAAGAGTGAAAATTGATTCATTAAACATTAGTATAGTAATAATGGCCTACCCAAACCGCACGCGTAAGGACTGACCGTAATATAGTATTTTTGCGTACTATATATTTCATCAGCAGTATATAGTACACAGAGTAAAATATAGTACAATACTATATATTATAGTACGGTTGGCAACCCTATACTTACCATTAAATAATCGTTTCCCGAAACTTTCAGTGCAGCCTAGTATGCGTCGGTGGCAGTGAATGCGTTAAAAAAGCACATTCATGATTAATCTATCCCGCATGGTCAACATACATATTGCATTAGGTAAGTACTTACATTACACCTCTGCATCTAAAACGTTAAATCATCTTGAAAATAACTGAACCAAAAACGATAAAAATTGTGAGCTTCAAGATAAAATTAAGACGTTCTGCTGGTCCTAGGATTGATATTGAATAGGCACAAAAAGTCATAAAAAATATTTACCGTGATAGGATCCAAAAATTAATCTTTATTTTTTCGGGCGGCTCCCTAAATAACTAACATGCGACTTTTACGCATCATCAGGGCCTCGTTGAAACGCGGCCTGGCTTTTTCGGACTCATTCAAGAATCCTCCACTTTCGAAAATGGGCCACGTCAACAGCCAGTCGCAGCTGCAAGCAGAACCCGGCCCGTCCACCTCCGCGGGCGTACCCAAGGTAAGTGATGGATGACATTTTGAATCGTACTAGGAAGTAGGTATCAATAATTCCTCTTTATTTTACAAATGCAACTAGACTAGAGTAACAAAATAAAGACTGGAAAAGACTTAAACTTTAACCTACAGTTTTCAATTTCATGTTATTATCTTTTAAAAAGCTCCTTAAGTAAGTTCCTCCAAATTTGTAAATTTAATATTTCTACGCGTTCTATTTTACGTATTCTTTTATTTGCAAAATCATTTATAGCGACGCGCAAAATCATTTATTAGACAAGAAAATAAGATACATGAATTAACATCAAGCTGAAAATTAATAAAATTTTTCAAAACATAATTAAAAATAATGTCAAAACTCCCCATTGTTCCGGCATGTGGGAAAAAAATATTCAAGGTCAAAGGTCAAAAATTGGGTTTTTCATGAAACGGTAAGTTTTATCATAAAATTATCTGAGACAGAATTGTAGATCATAAAATTATCCATAAAAAAGTATAATTATTTTTTTCCTAAGAGCCACCGTTTCTGAGATATAACGATTCAAAAAGTTGTAATCGTCATAATATGCACACGTTTCCACGCCACCTCTTAGGTAGGTAGTGTACTTAGCGCGTTTTTTAGGGTTCCGTAGTCAACTAGGAACCCTTATATTTTCGCCATGTCTGTCCGTCTGTCTGTCTGTCTGTCTGTCTGTCTGTCTGCCCGTCCGCGGGAAAGCTCAGAGACTGTTAGTACTAGAAAGCTGTAATTTGGCATGAATAATATATATCAGTCACGCCGACAATATGATTAAATAAAAAAAATTTTTTAGGGTACCTCCCGTTGACCTAAAGTGGGGGTGATTTTTTTTCTCGACTAACCCTATAGTGTATGTATATTTGAAAATAAATACAGGTTTGTTAAAACTATTTTTTGATAAAGTGAATATTTTTGAAGATATTTACTGCGAAAGTTCAAATTTTTGAATCGTTATATCTCAGAAATGGTGGCTCTTAGGAAAAAACTACATTAACCTTTTTTATAGATAATTTTATGATCTACAATTTTGTCTCAGATAATTTTATGATAAAACTTACCGTTTCAGTGAAAATCGCGAAAAACCTATTTTTTTGACCTTTGACCTTGAATTTTTTTTTCCCACATGCCGGAACAATGAGGAGTTTTGACATGTTATTTTAATTATGTTTGGAACAATTTTACTAATTTTCAGCTTGATGTTAATTTATGTAGCTTTGAATGTCTGGATTGACCGGATTATCAACTTAATTCCTTAATAATTAAAACTACCGTGCCTAGTGCTCAACCCTAATTATCTTGTCTTACATATCTATTTGCAGTGTCCCTAGACATTGTCTGCAAGTGAATTGCAATCAACCTCTTCACCCTTATTTAATAAGGAACCTCGGAGGCACAATTCTAAGGCTGTGGTACCAACATACTTAATAACTATCCATCCATTCTAAAACTGAAATACTTACTTAAGTTTTCTTAGGCACATAATAATGCGTAGTTACAAATGTGCCTTCCATCTTAAATAAATACCGTTCCCTATTAAATCATCATCACCGATTTTCATTGTCACATCGTAACAAATTTATTCCGTAAGGTACAGCCTTCAAAATGTTTATAAACATGGGTTGGATGGGCTATTCTAGTATTTGTGAGTTATGATACATTTCTGTCCTCAGAGCGAAAAAGGTGCAGTGAATCCTATGCTTGTACCGACTAAAAGCACGGAAAAGGAAAAGAAATCGAAGCATTTAATAAGTAGCAGGTGAGAAAACAAAATGTTATATTTGCAGACCGGTCCCTTCTACTATTTATCTGCCACCTAACATACTTAAAACCTTGAATTAAATACCTACCTGCCAAATAATGTTTGTGTCAGATTACGAGTAAGTAGAAAAGAAAACAATAACAGCCTAAATTTTGATCTGGGGTTACAAAATTTAAAGTAAAATTATTTCGAATTAGCTCTATCGTATCATAAATATAACGTAATAAAATAAATCAAGACGTCGACTATCAAATCTAGACTTGTTTCATAGATCTGCTCTATCAGGTTTAAATTATGTAGTACCCATGAAAAGAAAGTCTCTAGGTAAGTATTTTGTAAAAAATGGCTTCACCTCATCAAAACCAAATTCGTTCAATCTTTTAAAAATAATAATCAATCATAATAAGTCAATATAATAAGATAAATGAAGAACGCATTTTCCCAAATCAGAACCAAATTCAGATTGGCTTAATATCTTCTGTCAGTTCATTCTTCAGCTCGGGCGGTTGGCACTCCAAAATCGAGGGATGACACATAAGAGGCTGGAGGGTGATGACGTTTACAAGGCAAGAATACTATTACAATAATTTACTTGTAGTTAACTCAGCCTGCGCCTTCTGTTTCCGTAGAACTGTCCCTACTCCATGCTTTGTAAATGGCATACTACGCGATCTATTTCAGTAGTGACGTAGAAGCGAATGATCGCATCACGCCCGCAGCTATTTAGTAAGGCAAGCTTTGTCAAGCCGAATTAAAGAAGATCCAACCTGCAAGGAGAAGAATGTAAACAAAATTTTAAGTTTGGCGCAGACCGGGTACGTGTATGATTCAATTCACGTTACGCAAACGCACCGATTGTGGTGAGTGGAGCTATGGGAGGGATGACACAGTAAATGCGTGCATATGGTGTGCCATCTTTCTTACAGTTTCATTCATCTAATCTATCTTTCTAATACCTTTAGACGAGCAATTCAAAAAAAGCAAAAGGTTGCTATATATAATTATATAAATCAGAATCCCGAACGGACACGGCTCCAACGATTTTCATGAAATTTAGTATGCAGGGGATTTCGGGGGCAATAAATCGATCTATCTTGGTCTTATCTCTGAAGAACGCTTGTTTTCGAGTTTCGGATCGAGCAAAGCTCGGTCGCCCAGGTACCTACTTATAACTGTTGCGTGACACGCACACGCATCTGGTCTGCGCTGGCCTTTAGGGATTCACAATATTATTTAATAATTTTTTTAGGGTTTCGTGCCTCAAAAGAGAAAAATGGAGGCTATGTGGTTTCACTTGTGTTTGTCTGTCCGTCTGTCACAGCCAATTGTCTTTTAATCCACTGAACCGAATAAGATAAAAATAATATGCTAGGTACACACATTAATTTCAGTGACCCAAACAGAAAGTAACATAAATACTTAAATGAATTTGAATGTAGGTACCTACTTACATCTTGTCGACCGGCATCCAAACTGTATAACTGATGCACTAAATGGGACAAGAAAAAATGAGAAGTATATACAGATGTAGTGCAATAGTAGATTGTTCAACAAGGAAGGAAAATAACCAATATCACACGAGGTTACGATATTGGTGTTTTCCCGAGTTAAACACTCTGCTTTTCATTTCGACTACAAGAAAAGTATGAAAATATAAGTATAAATAAATAAAAATGTCTAAACTGGTAAATATGATCGTTGTAAAATATTTCAATAGATTTTATTAAAGCAATAAATAATTTAATAAAATTTAAAATGTTCAATATAATACATAATCAATGAAAACAGTAGATAAAGTAGGTATTTTAGTAAATTTATTTGTAAAATAAGTAAGTAACCAATTTGAACCAAGGAGTTACGCTGTATAAGAGATAGGCTGTGTGGACATTAACAATGTCGTTTACCGTGGTTTTTTCTTAACATTTTTTAACTTTTCTGGTTTAAGTTAAGACACTAAATAAGAAACTAGTAAGTACATACTTGGCTGAATGCGTATGTGTTCCATTGACAGCCAATGACTTTATTTGTTTTAATTCATTTCTACCCTTGGGAAGAAAGTATAACTTTGCTCCCGTATGTCGGATATGATTTGCCTCACTTTCCGAGTATGAGAGATGAAAAATTATTTTCCTTCGTATTTTCTCGGAAAAGTTTATATTTATCGTGCACTCTCAATTAGCTTCAGTACCCATCTTGTTCTATACTTTGACATTTGACACTAAACAATAAAGTTCAATATTAATGTATATGAAAACGTCACTCAATTCAAATCATTTTGCACTGCATATGTACACAATGAATGAATGTCCTATAAACTCAAGTTTGTTTACAATCTTCATCCAGGCTGATTGGCCATTCTCTAGTAAAACGATACTGGAAAATGTTTGACGCACAGTGGAACACGACTTAGCCGAACCAGAAAAGTACCAAGTAAAAAATAATAGGTAATTAGGTAATATTGCAAATATTGTTTGACGCAGGAACAAGGGCGGCGGCAGCAGCGGCGGCAGTAGCGCCGGCACCAGCGCTGGCCGTTCCCGCAAAGAAGATAAGGCGGAGTGACGTCGCGCCAAGTCGAAAGACTGAACTGTTAGAAAAAGGATAAACAAAAGAAAACTACGTTTCAAATGGCTTTATAAATGGTGCTGATAGTTTTCGTATGATCACCCGCATAGGGAAGAGTGAGAACTTTAGTAGCGTAGGAATAATTTTACAAGCATTTGTAACAACCAATCCGGAAGAATAATGGATATACTCGTACGACTCACATGTGACTATGTAAATATATGACATATACTCTTGGACTAACTATGCATGCATATACGTAGGTACGTCCTTAAATCCCTATACTCAACCCCCTGTGCAAAAATCCTTCTTAATATTAACCAATACGTATCTACCTATTGCTACTGAAAATAGGTCCGTTCAATTTCAAAGTGATAGTATATAAATTATTTAAGACAACCAACTTATTAAGTAGGTACAGTTTGAAATATCAGAAGGTTTTTCTCGTTTTCGTACAGATGTAATGATAATATTTGTCAAGTTAGGAATTATTAGGTAAGTAAAAATAAAGTTTTGTTGGTTACACCTAGTTTAAGTTGGATGCTCCGGTTAGAACTCTAAAATTGAAACCGGGTTTAACGTGTGCAACCCATGTGAAGCCAGATATTTTTGCTAAAAATGGTCCTTGATAAATTTAATTGGTGTTACCAAAGTAATGAACATCTTTAAATTCGTGTCTAGTCATCAGTGTTATACCTATGTTAAAATAAAATTAATAAATATAACGATAAACCTGTTCATTCATCAACACAATGAGGTCTGAAAAGTTGTTTGACAATTTTGTAGAATCTAATATATAAAAATCTCGTGTCACAGTGTTTGTTATCGAACTCCTTCGAAACGGCTTGATCGATTTTTATGAAACTTTTTTCTCCATATTCGGTAGCTCTGAGAATAGGTCGTAGGCTATTTTTTATACCTACCCCTATTCTTCGCTGACGGAGTCGCAGGCAACAGCTAGTACGACAATAAAAACATATAGTCGAACATCCTCCATCCATCCATCCACCCTCCAACCCACTCCATCCTCCTTTTTTGAAGTCGGTTAAAATATAAATTAAACAGCCATTTCCCTTACACATTGTGAGATTATTGCCGCTTATAGTGCTTGAATAAAGCAAAAATCGATTTCCTCTTTTTATCTCTTTAACGACCGCTTTAGCCTAGTTGGTAGTGACCCTGCCTACGAAGCAAGAGGTCCTGGGTTCAAATCCCGGTAAGGGCATTTATTTGTGTGATGAGCACGAATATTTGTTCCTGAGTTATGGATGTTTTCTATGTATTTAAGTATGTTTATCATCGTCTAGTACCCATAGTACAAGCTTTGCTTAGTTTGGGACTAGGTCGATTTGTGTAAGATTGTCCCCTAATATTTATTTATTTATTTATTTATTTATATTTATCCCGTATATTTTAACTCTAATATTTAGTTGCCAAATATAATTTTAGCATATCAGATTCATATGATTTGGCACTAGTTACTAAACACTAAATAGAGATTTATTTTTTCCGGTCCCTGATCAGTAGTGTATTAACACTACTTCAGCCGTATTCTAATTGTCCTAGGTAGGTACTATTTGGTACTATCATACTGTTTGAGCTCATAGTAGAAGGATCTCAGTGTAAATGTTATAGATAATTTCCTTATCAGGCATTAGGTACTGTCATTAAATAAATAACTAAATCTGTTATTTGGTCGAAACGTAACTTACATAAGCAATAAGTACAATCCCGCAGGATTACAAAATCTTGGCGGAACTACAAGGTTGTTTCATAAGTAGTTATTTTCACCTTTTTTTAATTGTAATCATAAATAACCTCCTCCTTTTTTGGAAGCGGTTAAAAATAGCTTGCCATTTAGGTATCTGTATGCAGCATTTTTTGGATTTCTTGGTGCGGAAATGCCGCAAACAATCGTAGTGACCTACTCGTATTTGTTTCCAGATATTTAGAACAGTATCTTTTTCATGTCACGTTAATTTACTTTCCAAAAAAATTATACAAATAATTATTATTATGAAACACTACCTACTCACGTCGAGTTTTGCTAGGCATCCACATGCGTCGTATGTATTATGTATCCTTTTATTTAAATCGCATTTCTATAAAGAACAGACAGGTGCAAACGTATACGGTGAAAAGGCTCTACAAAGGATCACACAATAGGTAGGTACAGGAAATAGTGCGGTAGTACTTATTGGTATCGCCTGAACCCTAATCGACAATTAACCCTTTAATGAACTAAAACAATTACTTTGCTCACCCGCGACCTTACAATAGTTACGTTTATGCAAGAAATGTGCGTTCATGCAGTTCCTCTTTCTAAGGAACATTTTGATTTAGAGTTGAGTACTATTTATCAGATAGCGATCTCAAATGGTTATACAAAATCAATGGTAGATAGTTTAGTTCAAAAGAAGCAGGCACGGTTAGTAAATAGCATGCTTTACGCTGCGTTACCTTCTCAGTCTACTAACAAATATAGATCTAGCATCTCTTACGTTGGGGGGTTGTCTGATAAGATTTATGGCATTTTAAAATCAAACAATATTAATGTTGCCTTTAAGACTAACAACTCTTTGTACTCTAGGCTATGTAACCACAAAGAACAGGTAGATAAGGGAACTAGATCGGGGGTATACAAGCTTACTTGTAATGACTGCAATGGGATATACGTAGGACAGACAGGCCGAAGTTTTAATACTAGATTTAAAGAGCATGTTTCGGCATATAGGAATGAGCATCCAGATAGATCGAATTTTGCAAAACATTTGTTGGAATCAAATCATTCATTGTTAGATTCAGATTCTTATGAAGTGTTACATTATTGCGGCAAGGGGTTGCGTCTGGATGCTCTGGAATGCATGGAAATAATTAGGTACAACACTATGGGGTCTATTATTAATGAACAGGTAAATTTAGTATCTTCTCCTTTACTGCGGCTTGGGTCGAATTTGAACAGTTAGTATTAATTAAATATGCCTTATAAATAAATAAACAAAAAAATTCAAGGTAGTTTTATAATATGTCAATAAAAGTTAATTTTTGTGGGGTAGTTTGAGAATAAGAAAAATAAAGTGGGTACTTGAGAAGTTACAGTGACAAGTTAAAACATTTGTTTTGGTTTGTTAGTTTAACATTTGGTAGCATAGCATACGGTTGTGGTAACTCTGAAGATGAGCTCTGGTTGAGTTCGAAACGCGTCAGTGTAGCTTGGTGGTGGTGATGGTTGGGTTTATGTGATTTGTGTGTGTTCGTACAGTGTGGAGGTGGAGGAACTGCATGAACGCACATTTCTTGCATAAACGTAACTATTGTAAGGTCGCGGGTGAGCAAAGTAATTGTTTTAGTTCATTAATATGGACCTCCGCAAAGTAACGCCTGATTCAATAAATTAACCCTTTACCAGGTTAAGGGATCGGTTTCAACTCTAAATCTCCTACAAAACATTAAAAATTAAATCCATCCAATAATGTATCTTTGGGTAGCCGTCTGAAATCACATTACCAGAAATTACAGTGATTTGTGACAAAATATGACATAATTTCAGTGAAATAAAAGCAGATAGGTCGAACATTTTTTTGATATTTTGTAGATTTTGAGTGTTGTAAGGTAATGACTGTAATCCTATACTTTGCTAAATATTCATGCATTTTTGTAATATGACCAGAATTAGATTGTGGAAATACACTATCCCATTGCCTTGTTAAAGTTTGACTATGTGGGAACTGTTCTACCCATAGCTCGGTTAATTGCCTTGAAGCGTCAGTACCTAACTAATAAAATTGTTATTGTGTTGAAATCATTTTTTCAGGGGTTGATATAATGTTTTGTAGGAGATTTGGAGTTGAAACCGGACTATGGTATACAATATACTATGTAAGAGACATATCACCCTTTGCCTGATCAAGAATATAATTGAGGGGTAAAGAATCAAAGTCCGCTAAATCCATTTTGATTTACTCGTAGTATGGATTTACAAACAAAACCAAAATGGATTTAGCGGACTTTGATACTATACTCCTCAATTACACTAAATTGAATATGCCAGTTCATTACTCAGACAGGGAATGGGAATATCGAATCCCACATTTTTTTCTGGTTTACAAAAATGCATCCGACTTTTGTATATACATTTTGAACAAGACCTTCAATACAGTTGCAAATCTATATAAAGAACTTATTAAGACACGCTTGTTCTTCGCGACCTGGTAAAGAGTTAAAAACATTTAATCATGAAATAATAACCAGGTCCAGACGTGAATAAAAAACGGTTTTTTTCGCATTTTTAATTTTATTCATTCAATGTGTAAATTAGCTCGTAAATAAACGATAAGTACACAGACAGATATGTGCTTGACTCACAAAAAAACATATTATGATAGGAGCCGGTAACGGGCGTCACCCTCAAAATACAAGACCACCTTGTTCATGAGAAACGCTTGCTGCGCATTAGGTTGTTAATTTCTTTTGATAGATGTCTGTATTTATATCACATTTTTGACATGACTGCGTAGTACAGACGTATTCTGTAAAATTATTACATAGGTACTACTTACACGTTGTCGCCTTCGAAAATTTTCAGATTAAAATTTTGTAAAGCTAAGCTTAACAGCCTCCCAACATAAAATGAAAGTATTTACCTACAATGAAATTTAAACAAAATTTTCAGTAGCTAGCTACGTACAGTCAAGGAATTTAATTTTCTCAAACATCCAAGGAAATGTGGTCCTTATAGTCGTGACAATAGAACACGAAGTATGCCATTGTATAGCAGTTGAGGAAGATTCGTTCTAATTTCAAATTAGACGACAATAATGGAATTTCATACAAACATTGCTGGCCAAGGCCAGCAAAGAGATTGTCTTTTGTTTTAGTGGGTCGTATTTTCTTTTATTGACTATCAATGACATACTGCCAATTAAGAAAAATTTAGTTTGTGAATTTACTTTTTAATATCTTACTTGGCTAGATTTAATAAAATAAATAAGGATTGGCGTTTATTGTTAACAATTTATTAAAATAACCAATTAATAAGGTCGTAATTTTTTAATAAATATAAATCATCTCAAGATTTTGCGTCAAAAACATTAACTGGAACAGCTTACAAATAAATTGCTGGAAAAAAAATATTTTGGCGGGAATAAAAAAAAAACAATTTGAATTAAATATGAATATATAAGTTGAACATTCGTGTCATTTCCTTGGATTTATTTGAGAAAAGCACTATATAAGCCTTGGCCACGAACAGGGATTGCCGGCCTCGTATCTCTAGATGGCCTCGTTAACACTCGGCCATCTATTACTACTCGGCCGGCAATCCCCTATTTCGCGGCCGCTGCAGTAATGTACTATTACAAGCCACCTAAAAGTTTCAATCGTACAGCAAACTGTCACCATAAGAGCTAGCTACGATGTTGCTTTGACGTGTTGCATTTGATATTTCGACTTTAATGCCTTGCGAATGTTTAACGAAATTTTTACGAAATAGGTAGGGAATTTAATTCCTGGACTGTACCTAGGCACATCATTTTTTTTTTGTTCTCAAGCCTAGCGACATTTTAGCATCTGATCTACATATTTATGGTTTTAAAATGAACGAATCCATGAACAGTTAGGTAAATTTATAACAGTACATTAATGTTATAAGTAAGTAGTTGTAATAATAAATTACTGCAGGTATTTAAAATGTTTAGGTATATACATATTATATTGGTAGCGAATCAATCGAAAATATTGAGAGTATACGTAAAATGTAGTAATTTAGATCAAGAAGTTGAATACTAAATAATCATAGTACAGTCAGCAACAGGTACCGTTTCGATGCTCAACTCAACCCGACTGTATTGTCAAGAGAGTAAGAGCTTGTGTAAATATTTTTAGGTTTTTGTTCCGGGTCTGCTACTGACTGTACCTAATCTTCAGTTCGCAGGAGTAGCGACACTTTTTTTAGAAAATGAATTTGTAGTTTAGATATACTTATAGGTAAGTTTATAAACTCTATTTTATACAATTTACGACATTTATCTGAGATAATATGTGTAGGGTAAGAAAAAAAATTATCTAAATATGTTAGTAAAGAAAGTAGTAACTTGTGGCTATTAATTTTATACTAGAACCTTCGTGTGGACACCTTTGGACAGATACAGTTTATACCTAGTGGGCTACAAAAGATTGTTTGTAAAAAAAGTGATAAAAAGACTTGTTTTTATAAAATCATCTTTTTGTTAATACGGCTGCAACATTTCAAAACATAGTAAAGGACATTCAGCTAATTTTACAGGAGAGCGAAAAAACATGTTTTGTCTTAGCTGTACCAAATTTTGCAATCTTGTTCAAAAAGTGATACTTTCTTGGTTAACTAGATTAAGACGAATATCCTGGTACTTATATATATATTTAATATCTTATATTACATGTTTTATCTGAAATTATGTACCATACTGGCTTTTGAAATGAGCGTATTGATTACCTACCGTTTGACCACATCAAACCTAATAAGCCTCTCTGACTTTTTCAAAACCTAGTACTTAAGTGCATGTCACATACTTACTAGGTTTTTGAAATAGTTTTGTGCCATACTAGGTTTTGAAATGGTCAAGCCCGTTTTTTTGTCTACGTTCTAGGTTTGGAGGTACTCGTATCTGTGAAATTGAGCGAGATAGGCCTTTAAATGTTTTTTCACTTCTCATGCTCTAAAAGTAGGTCAATATAGCCTTACGAGGCGGGAGTAAAGTGAGTGCTTTAGTCCCTAGGGAGTAAAAGTAATTATTTTTTTAATTCATTTCGAGTGACTTAGATAAACTCAAACAGCCAGTACTTGCTTAGTGACAAAACAAAATATATATAAAATAATAAGATTGTGCGGACCATTTTCACGACGAAAATGTTACGTTCTCTTAGTCTACGTGGTCTTAGTTCTATGCTTTTTCCGCATAGAAGGTGGTGCCATTCTATTTTTTCCAGTTTGTGTATGGGCGGGTTGGGGGCGGGTATTGGGCGGGTTGGGAGCGGGTTGGGGGCGGGTTGGGCGCGGGCTGGGGCGGGTTGGGGGCGGGTTGAGAGCGGGTTGGGGCGGGTTGGGAGTGGGTTGGGAGCGGGTTGGGAGCGGGTTGGGAGTGGGTTGGGGGCGGATTAGGAGCGGATTGGGAGCGGGTTGGTTTACTATGAAGTTTCACTTCTTACGCGCGGAGGGACTCCACGCACTGCTTTTTTATTAAATCTTTTTGTACTAAACTGACTATTTTTTTCTCGCAATCCAAGTGAAAAACAGAGTTTTCACCTGGAGACTAAAAGTCAAAATAAACCCTCGGATAAATAGACACCCTCGGATATTGGCTTCTTTTAGTCCCTCGATAAAAAATATACGATTAGTCTTTGCATATCGGGACTAAAGCTCTTTTTTGATCTCTAGGGATTAAAGTATTTTTTTTTAATTTACTTTGGAAAACCCTAAACTGCCAATCACGCTGTTTGTGAATCTTCGATCAACATTGTGAATGGAGGATTATTGCCATTTTCAGTGATTGGGCATAGACAATTTTAAAAATGTCCACAGACCGCAGCGCGTTCCGTAGCGCTCTGTAGCGCTCCGTAGCGCCCCGCGCTTCGGTCTGTGGAAGCCTTTTAGGGCGTGGAAATAACTTCAAAATGACAACTGTATAAGAAATATTTAAAAAAATAATAATTTCGCGAAACACGATGAATAATTACGAATTAATCTATTTAATTATATTAAAGATGAATTCATTTTATTATGCATACTTAGTCCAATTAGCTATGAAATAATTTTCAAGTTTGAATCTGTTTAAAATTTAAAGCGTCACTCAACAAAAAAAAACCGCGGTACAAAGCTATTGCTATTTGAATTCTGTACAGACGTCCATTGCTCGTATTGAGCGAACGTTGTATAAAAGTAATATTGTAGATTTGTATAAAACATCGTTTTTTTCCTCGCATTCAAAGTGAAAAGTAGAGTGTTTAACGCGAGACTAAACTACCATAATGACACGCGAATTGTAGCCAAATATCTTGTGTCATTATGGCTTGTTTTAGTCCCTTGTTGAACAATCTACTATTGTAACCAGGCACTTACTAGAAACCACGTTTATATGAAAAATCGAAAAATGATTTTTTTTGAGAGTTTTGAAATGGTGCAGCCGAATATTTCAGACTATTTGTAATTTATTGTAATAAGGAATTTGTGCTTTTTTATATGTAGATAACAAAGTATTATGAAATATGAACTGCGCTACTTATCTGTCTGTATCTTAACGATTTTAGTAAATTATTATTGTTATGGATGTTATTGTTGTTGTCTTGATTACTATGTGTTAAATTTTAAATAAATGATTGCTTAAATAACTGTCTAGAATTAATTATTGTTGAAATGACTCAAATGTTACCTTTTACGATAATTGTTTAATGTTAACTGTTAAGTAGGCAGCTGAAGGCAGGTGAATGGGTTTGTTTAACTACCCGCCTAAGTTTTCATGCTTTTAAACTACGCAACACGTACTTGTTTCACAGCTATACAAAAAAAAATGCTTTTTCTGTCGCAAATACATATATATATACCAGAAATAAAGTATTTGAGGAAAATACGGTTTTATTTCATATATGTTAGCTTTTATAATATAATGCATTTAATCATTATTATCTTCCCCAGCATGCGCCCCACCCCACCGCAGGGCACAGGCCTCCTATCGGAATTAGAAGGCTTGGGATGTAGTTCCCACGCGGGCCCAATGCGAATTGGGAACTTCACGCACACACCGTTGAATTTCATTGCAGTGTTCAGATTTCTTCTTGATGTTTTCCTTCTCAGTGAAGCTTATGGGAAATAATAAATAAATAAAATAAATAAATATCATGGGACAATTCACACCAATTGACCTAGTCCCAAAGTAAGCTTAGCAAAGCTTGTGTTATGGGTACTAAGCAACGGATAAACATACTTATATAGATAGATACATACTTAAATACATATTAAACACCCAAGACCCGAGAACAAACATTCGTATTTTTCATACAAATATCTGCCCCGACACGGGAATCGAACCCGGAACCTCAAGCTTCGTAGTCAGGTTCTCTAACCACTAGGCCATCTGGTCGTTAAAATGTAATTTCACACAAATTCCGAAGAACTCAAAGGTGCGAGCCCACGACCCTTTGCTTGAGAGGCCAAACCACTAGGCTACCACGGGTGTAATATAATGCATTAAGTAACTGAATTATAATTCTTCTGATAAAATGTAAGTTGTTCATAAATCCATAACTATTACAAACTCAATTCTAATTGAAACAATTGAGTTAATGCGTTCTATTCTCCAGAATTTAAGTCGTATTAAAAAAAAGAAATGTAAGTACCTACATGCATTAAGAGCTTGATGAAAACAAAATCACGATCGCGTCCTCTGTGTAACGAAAGTTAGTCATACAAATTATAAATTATGGGTTATAGGTAACGCCATCAGAGTTGATGTCACGCACACAACAACACGTCATGTGATTTTATTTAAATCAGATAAGCATATTTTCGCTATTTATGAAATACCGATTTTTATAAATGAAAAATCGATGGCCTAGACGATTAAACGTGTAAGGGTAAATCGACAACCTTACAGGAAGGAATAATAAAATCAACTTTAACATCCTTGTGTGGCATCCGTTCTATAATAATATGATAGATAGAAATCATAAGATAGATATCAAAATTACCTACAATACTGTTTAAATATTCGACCCTTATTTTTAACCATTTTTCCCGTAAATTGTGAAAAACCTCTTTATTTTTTTATTCGACTCATAAATCTTCAGGTCATTTTGTGTTATGGCTCATAGCAACGTTATTCGTGTTAAAAAGTGCAATGTACATTATCGTCTAGATTTGTAGTTTATTTGATTTCGCATTCGGCGTTTGCAATTTTGTTCGTGTTCATTTAATTTAGGTAATTCTAATTTGCACGAATCACGTTAGCAAAGTTTAATACGAATAAACGTGCAAAGTAATATTAATCATACTGAAATAAAAAAACAGTGTATAGGTAACGCCACGAGAGTTGAGGCGAACGATTACACACACAGCTACATAAAGTACTGATTGCAAAAAAGATAGTGAATGAATTAAATGACTGATTGTATGAAAATGTGTATTATATGATCTTATGATGAAATACGCAATACTATGCATATTATAATTTTTCTTTTTCATATAACCTATTTTTGAACTAAAACAATTTGAAACTGATAAGAAATATTCGCAAGAAAAATATCGGTATTTTATAAATAGCAAAACATATGCTTATCTGATTTATATAAAATAGATCAATATATTTTATTTTCAGTTTTGTTTGAGCTAGATGTATTTCCCTACATTATTCTTAAAGAAATAGGTTGAAGAAATTTTTAGTCAATCTTGTAATTTTATGTTGAGTCTGTTGAACTTGCTATCGGTACGAATAAATGTCAAAATCCCGCTGTCATTACATGACGTGTTGTTGTGTGCATGACCTCAACTCTGATGACGTTACTTATAGAAAACCATTGCACGTTTATTCGTGCATAGTAACAAAATTATTAAAACGGCAACACTCTCTTGGAATCTTATTCGTGTTAATTTATATGAAAAATTACCAACGAATGAAAAATAAATACATTTTTTCATAAACGGTAAATTGGATTGGCTTGAAAAAAATTTACGACGTGCTTTAGGGTATATAAAACCATAAAAAGCAAAAAAAAATTTCGTGTAAAGTAGCGTATAAATCGTTTATTCGTCTGGGCCATCGAAATTATGTATGTACTTACAAGTTATTTTTTCAACGGGATCAGGCAGTTGTGGAAAATCTGAAACCGCCGATATACTTAACCATCGGACATGACTTTTTTAGGGTTCCGTACCCAAAGGGTAAAAACCCTATTGCTGAGGCTCCGCTGTCCGTCCGTCTGTCCGTCCGTCTGTCACCAGGCTGTATCTCATCAACCGTGATAGTTAGACACTTGAACTTTTCACAGATGGTGTATCTACCTATTTCGTTTGCCGCTATAACAACAAATACTGAAAACTAGAATAAAATAAATATTTAAGGGGGCTCCCATACAACAAACGTGATTTTTTGCTACTTTTTGTTCGATATTGATAATGGCAACAGGTAGAGGCTTGAATTATTCACAGAATATTTAATAATTAAATTAAAATGAAACAAATATTTAAGGGGCACTCCCATACAAAAGAACCTGATTTTTTGCCGATTTTATAGATAATGGTACGGAACCGTTCGTGCGCGAGTCAGACTCGCACTTGGCCGGTTTTTGGCTGCAAATGAGGAATACTATATCCCATTAAAAGGGATAAGTATAGTAAATAAATAACCAGTCACCTTTGCTACATGTTTACACTTGCTAGGTTATTTTATTACACAGAAATCGAATGGCACTTCCTATAGGTTAGTCATCCGATTTTGAGAATTGAGGTTTCAATGTATTGTTTAAAATGTGGCCCGGGCTGGACCGGGTGACATGGGCTATATTTTCTTAGAAAAACACCAATCTGCTAGTCTTGTCCTAAGTTCCAAATAACCAAGTCAGAATATAAAAAGTCTTTAGCAGATAGGTACCTATTGACATGTGAGTCAGTATCATTAGATAAGTCTTCCGAAATAATTAAAAGTTTCACTTCGTTTCACGTCATTTTCATCTAGTTAGTTTATCCCTTACATCTGTCAGGTACTTAGGCTGGATTTCACCAAACTTTTATTCCGAGAATAACGCTTACTCTCAGATAGTAATGTCAAACCGCCGTAGTGATTTGACATTACTATCTGAGAGTAAGGGTTATTCTTGGAATAAAAGTTTGGTGAAATCCAGCCTTAATGATACAAATCGCTGTCAATTGAAATTGCGAACAATGTAAATAAACCATTTAGGCTGGATTTCACCAAACTTTTATTCCGAGAATAACGCTTACTCTCAGATAGTAATGTCAAAACGCCATATTGATTTGACATTACTATCTGAGAGTAAGGGTTATTCTCGGAATAAAAGTTTGGTGAAATCCAGCCTTAATGAAATATCCATATTCTAGCACTTTTTTTATTGTTTTAATGGTTTGGGATAGTGTTCTGGTAAGTATTGATTAAATAACACACGGATTTAGCAGTATTTGATGAGGGAAAAGACATTTTAAATAAAAAGTTTGTTTACATTGTTTGCAATTTCAATTGACTGACAGTTTAGTAATTCCGGTACGTAATCAAATCAGTATCGTAATTACCTAAGTACTTTCTAAGGGTAGGTACAGTCGAAGGCATAAATATCTATACACTCGTCGCGTATATACTATCCAAACACCAACTTTATGGTTAGTGGCACAGAGTTGCACCTATAGATATTTTTGACGCCTTGGTAACGCTTACATATATTTATGACTGTACATTTTTTCGAATGGTAAGTGATAACTCGAATTTTAGCACCATTTTGGACAGTTTAAATAATAAATCTATGTAGGCACCTAATCACATTTTAATAATTTTATTTTGTAATGACGAAGACAAATACATTCATGTATGCATGGACAAATACAACCTAATAATTCATACATCGGTTATCACAGCAGTATCCTGTTGGAGTTATTCGAAAAAGTCTGTTTTTGCGGTCTCTGGCATACACCGGCGTCGGGTTCGTCCACATCCCCTGTCTGATGCAGGGAGCCCACATCACTAAGAGCACTGTCACTAGAATTAATCCATATACCATTTTAGCCCATCCGACGACTGGAGAGCCTGCACAAAAAAATAGTTATTCACTTGTGCTTCAACCGCCACGTCGTTGTGATGTGATCCAAGGGGGTAGGACCCATTTATTCAAGGTATAGAACTGATATATTTGGTACGATTTTTAACAGTTACTTCACGATTTTACAGTTATAGAAAACAAATGGGACCTACCCATCCAAGAAGATTAATCAGGCTAGCTCTGCGACGGACGCACATTGGAAAGCGCGTAGAAGTCATGTTCATGGTGTAGAATAGCCCAAATTTTTATGCAGGAACCGCCTATTCTCAATAATGTAAGTAACCATTGATACCGAGTCTATATACAAGACCATGACTCGCACATCCATCTTAATCCGCAGTACACCTTAGTCACAAATTACATACTTGCCTCGTAAAAACTGTGTTCATATTCAAGTAATAACTTGAGGATGGTTATAAACTGTGCCAAGCACAGCTTTCAACAAGCGTAAAACACGAAATTTTCATTTTATTTCATGAAATCAGAATCGAAGAGTTGTTTTAAACTCAGTCATTGTGACAGACAGCACACAGACCGTCATTCATTAGACACAAGCAAAAATTCTACATTGTCATTGTACGATCTGATAGATATAGATTTTTCACGATTAACAAAAAACATGAGGAGGTGAGTACTTATTTCAAAGGTCTAATACGATTCTAATTAATTAATAGGTAAGACGTAGACGTAGTAGGTATACTTTCTCTTGTTGAAATCTGTGAATCATAAATCGCTTTTAAATGAGAAATAAGAACTCTTCCTGTATACCACTGGTCTTTACTGTCTTTAATGGTTTAATAATAATCATGATTATAATAAAATATATTTATTTATAAAATATGCAAATACAGGAAGCACCATATCACTTTTGAAGCAAATAACTCGATAGATTAAAAATACAAATTGAAAAAAGATCAATCACCGCGTTTTAATTTAACATCAAAATAATACCAACCAATCACCTCGTTAAAACAACGTGTCCGAATTGTGACATAGTAGCGGAATGTTAAATAGGAATGGTACTTATGTATTAATGTACACAATACGTCATGTACATGTAACAGGTCTAATTGCTCACACTCTAACTGCCTAATTTAGATAAGTCAGCTAGCTCATTTAATATTAAATACGAATATTGGGTGTACCAGTTAGAAAAAAAACCTACTAAATACAAATGTGAAAACTTTTCCGTAGTAACACTATATCCTTATAGAAAATGTTTTGTTATGATTTTATGTTCTTAATTTAAATAATATATTTAAGTACAAAAGTACTTGCAAAAATGTATCAAAATACAGTAGGAATCTGCAATTGTGTATTAAAGTTACATTGTATTTACCTATACAGGGTAATTTTTTAATAAATGCACAAATTTTAATATGTGATATAGTGTCGTTAAAATAACGAATTTCAATATTTTTCGTTATCACTTATTTTTTTGTTTTTCATAGTAACTCGACCAAACAGATAATCGTGATCTATCAACGATACTGAATCATCTATCAAAATTTGTGCACTGATTAAAAAGTTACCCTGTATAATATAAACCCTTTTAAATATGTCTAAAATACATTTACTACTGGAACAGTATCTATCACATTATTCCGAAACAATAGAAGGGGAAATGTTGATTTTACAGTCACCGGAGCGACCAAATTGCTCCAAAATATTAAAACATGAACAAAATCTTCAATAGATTCAATCACACGACTATATTCAAACACCGTGGCAGCTCCGGTATGCTTGATGCTCACTACAATCGGTTAGCTATGACTGCAATCAAATAACTTTTCATTAGCCTGGTGTGTGTGTACCGATTTATTTTCAATGCGGAGGGACGGTTGAACTAGAGTGTGGTGTGTTATTTGTTGAAGCATTTGTTATTCCCTCATCTACGTGGTGTAGGTGGAAGCAGAGACATTGCCGCCGTGCCCGGTCCAGTTGGTGTGGATGTACTCGCCCGGTTGAGAGGCCAGCTCATAAGTGTGAGCGCCGAAGTAGTCTCTCTGAGCCTGAAATTACATTTTGAAACAAGTTACTAAACTTTATAGGTTTATTTAAATCTTAACCGTAACACTAATATATTCGATAAAACTCGTCATTCTAAATAGCAAGTCAAAATGAATCAAGATGAATCTGAAGCAGATTAGTTTTCTATTTTATTTTTTCTGTATAGTTCGCGAATTAAATTGAGTAAAAAAATTGTTTTATGGCGATGGGATTTTTATAAGCGATAAGGCCGCCTATGGTTTGCTTTACATATTTTATAACTTAAACAGTCTTTAAAAACGTCGAAAACGTGATCTGACCACCTGATACACCAGAGAATGCCTTCTGTGCATTACGCACTCGAAATCACAATCGTATTCACCATATTCTTCTATCAAACGGTAAAGGATGAAGATAAGAGAATGACTGAGATTGTGAGCGCCCGCGCGTTAGACAATTGAAGGTTTATAAAATTTTGAATTGGATGTAAAGCATGTCAAATGCTAACCGACATCCTAGGTCCTTCAGTATAAAGCGTTTTAAATCAAACAGAGCAAATTTTCTGAACCAACCAATCAGAAGCAAGTTCTCTTAATCCAATTTTACCTGCAGTAGGTTGGCGGGAAGCACCGCAGAGCGGTAACCGTCATAGAAAGCAAGCGCGGCGCTGAAGGCCGGCGCTGGAACGCCAGTGAGCGCCGTCTGAGCCACCACCTGCCGCAGCGACTCTTGCGCAGCGCCGATGTGCTTCGTGAAGTAAGGGTCCAAAAGCAGGTTCGACAGCTGAGGGTTCTTTGTGAAAGCGTCCTGAACGACAAATTATACATGTATTAGATGCTGCCCGCGATTTTAACTCGCGTGAACCATTGCATCTGGCAGTGAATAGTGAGTCTTCGAGAATGTAATACATAGTATAGCAGGTCTAGGGGATGGATATGACCAGGGCCCAATAGCATATTAAGATATTAAGTCATCTAGTCTTAATAGGAAATAACAGATGGCGCTGGCAGTGAGAGGGAGTTGAATTGAATTTTCCATAGAATTTTCCAAAGATTAAATCGAGTTCTTAATTTCGTTGCATGAAGGACACCCGTACAAAATTTCATGTTGAAAATTTTATGCCAGAAAGGTAGTTAATTATACACCGTGAAATTTTAGTGGTTGTTTTCCCGAAACGAGGTGATTTAGTTTCGATTGTACAATCGATTTATAATTACTATTTTGACTAGAGTCAACAATCCAATTGTGAAAAACGAAAGTCGAAAATGACCGCAAACCAATAGTAACGCTTCGTTGGTACCTAACCTATCGTACGATCGTATGCTACTTGTACCAACGAAGCGTTACCATTGGTTTGCGGTCATTTTCGACTTTCGTTTTTCACAATTGGATTTTTGACTCTAGTCAAAATAGTAATTATAAATCGATTGTACAATCAATACTAAATCACCTCGTTTCGGGAAAACAACCACTAAAATTTCACGGTGTATAACATAGGCGCCAAAATATCAGAAAATTAAAAACCAAAAATGTGCAGAAATGCTAACAATTTGAAAACTTCTACACACAGAAGTTTTTAAAAAATTGCACGTGATATTTATTAATTTAACTTTGACATTGTAAAATAGTACGACAACCTTGTTATCACAATGCCAATGTCATTAGGGTCACGTGAAATGATATTGAAATTGAATTGCATAACTGGCCAGTAGGTACAGGTAATAGGATAGGCCAACCTCGGGTAATCCTTAAGAACTATGATCATTGGCCACGTAAAATACTAAACAGGGCAATCTAGTCATTTATATTATAAGACACCTTTTGTTTCATAATATTTCACATCATATCTTATTATGTTGAAACATTTCAGCGAGTTAAAATACTAATACAATGATAAATTTAATGCTGAATCACTTTCAATGTTAAAGTACTTGCAGTCGTTACGATTTCTGCGTGATAACAATCACAGATAGTATATATACGTCAGGAAGAAACAATGTGACATGTTCAAAAACAAGTACCTTAAAACCAAACGTTTATTAACTTTCTTTAGCTTTCGACTTTGTTTGCGCAAAATACGTGCAATGTACCCTATATTGCTCGGGGATAGCAGCTTTCGATACTAAAAACATATTTGTCAGAATTAGCCCCCTGATTACACGAATTAACAGATACAAACCAATTTGAAAGTACAATGAGCATAACTAAATGATGAAAATGTATGCAGTTAATGTGGTATTGAGTATTGTATGCCTCTGAGTCTATTATTTTCCCAGATACCTACTTATGGTCGCGGCTTTCGTTTGAGACCCATTTCGAAAAAATATCCTTTGAATTCGTATACAATATGACAGGACTGTCAACCTTAAGTGGCTCCCAAATTAAAGCTTGTGACTGTACATTCAGTGAAATATCAGTACCTAGGATCTAAACATAAGACAACTAAAAAAATAATATGCTCATACCTTAATATTTCCCAAGAACACGCTCCTGATGATGCAGCCACCACGCCACATTAGAGCAATGCTGCCGTAGTTTAAATTCCACTTATGAACCTTGAGAAGAATTAAACATATGATCCATAAATTATGCCTTCATAGCCATAATGAATAATAATAATAATTTGTAATTTTTAATGTATACCTTGGCTGCCTCTCTGAGCAGCATGAATCCTTGCGCATAGGAAATGATCTTGCTAGCGAAGAGAGCTTGGCGCAGTTGTTCGAGGAATACTTTCTTGTCACCACTGAACTTCTTTGACGATCCCGGCAAGGTGTTGCTTGCTCTGACGCGCTCCTCTGCAACAGATTAATTATGAGTTGCGAGACTAAGTAAACGTAATTTATTTATACATGTGTAAGTAGCAACTGACCTTTGAGAGCAGAGAGGCATCGTGCAAATACGGCCTCGCCGATTAGCGTAACCGGGACTCCATACTCGAGGGCGCTGATACCCGTCCACTTGCCGGTACCCTTTTGCCCTGCCGTGTCTCGTATCTTGGGCAGAAGGTATTTACCTGGATATAAAAATCGATCAATGATTATCACTGATAAAAGTACAATCACCACATGTCAATAACAATCACTAGTCATTTTTAGGTTTAAACACCTACAGTATTTTTATTGCTGAGTAATTGAATGGTTGCTTAGAGATATAGGTAATAGATAGGCAGTATAAAACAGATATAATGTATTCGAGTCACTGATTATAAAGGTAATCCGCACATTACTCAGCAATAATTTTATCCATATAAAGCTTAACAGAAACTTACCATCTGTATCCTTAAACTTCAATATGTCTCTGGTAATTTCAATCAGGAATGAATCTAGCTCTCCCTTGTTCCATTCCTCAAAGACACGCGCCATTTCATCTTGCTCCAAGCCTGAAAAATAAGAAAAACATTGATAATACATTCAAATGTATACCGGTGCAAGCAAGTAAATGATAAAGCATGATATAGAAGCAGAGATAATATAGAAATATTAACCTAGAACATCTTTCATCAGGTTATAAGCTTCACAGATTAGCTGCATGTCACCATATTCGATACCATTATGTACCATTTTTACAAAATGCCCCGCGCCATCCTCGCCCACCCAATCGCAGCACGGCTCGTCGTTAGCTTTAGCGCAAATAGCCTGAAACAAAAGGAGGATTAACCCGTTGTACGACCAACGAATTTTTTGAGTCATTTTGGCTAAGGTGATCGAAACTAGTAACAAAATTGGAAATTCACGAACAATTAGGACATAGGACATTCCATGGGTTCAAAATAGCTATTTATGCAACTGTATCGTAATAGGGGTCCTTAAAACACGAATGTGGTTTCATGAAACGAGGCGTAGCCGAGTTTCATAAAGGGTCACATGAGTGTTTTAAGGCCACATTACGTACAGTTGCATACAATATTTTATCTTCTCTCACACATTTTTCCAAAAACAAAGTTGCCTTTTTGCATTTTTCATGCCATAAAATCTTGATAGCATTTATCGTATAATTTTCTGAACTTTGCTAGTAATAAATTATGAGTCATTTCCTTCGCCGCATCTAAAATATCGGGCGGAGTCAAATTTTCTTCGCATTCACTGATATCAGATATTTTTAAGCAAGAACAAAATTTTCCCACGAAAATTCGTACAACAAAACGACACGTATGAATGGAATGGCGCTAAAACCCAGTACATCACCGCGCATGTGCGCGCATGCGCTAAAGCGGGCGCTGCCACAGACAAGTGAAAATTGGAATCAAAACTTAGTGATATAAACTTTTTGGATTTGCCCTGTATCGTAATGGTAAAAAAAATTGTATTATAACATTATTTCGTCAGAAGAAAAGTGTTATAATATGTTTTTTTTTTAATATTTCGGTATTGTGTTTAAAAAGTATGTCAATATAAACTCTTTTTGAATTTTATAATTCGAATTTTACGATATGAGAGTAGATAAATATATTTTTCTACCATGTTATTCCTGGTTTCGAAATGTTTAATATACCTGGAAAATTGGTTTGAGGTGCGGCCACGCTTCGGGATGCCCGCCCGGCATCAGCGATGGCCCATAACGTGCGCCGTCTTCGCCGCCGCTTACCTGTCATCAAATATTATGTACCAATAAAAAACTAACACTAAAAAACCACATGATAACTATTTACATTATATCAATAATTTCTTTAGATATAGTCAACATCCATTATGAAGCAAATCCTGACAAATTGCAAAACTATGAAGATTTGAAAATTGACAATGTGACCCATAGGAATAAAATGCTAAACTTACTATTCAGTCCCACACAACAAGTATGTATTATCCTATGATTGACATTGTGAATGTTCAAAAACTTCATAGTTATGTCATGTGCCAGAATTTTCTTCATAGCAGCTATTAAAAACCGCCTTAGCCTAGTTGGTAGTGACCCTGCCTACGAAGCAAGAGGTCCTGGGTTCGAATCCCGGTAAGGGCATTTATTTGTGTGATGAGCACGAATATTTGTTCCTGTGTTATGGATGTTTTCTATGTATTTAAGTATTTATTTATCTATATAAGTATGTTTATCGTCGTCTAGTACCCATAGCACAAGCTTTGCTTAGTTTGGGACTAGGTTGATTTGTGTAAGATTGTCCCCTAATATTTATTTATTTATTTATTAACTGTGAAGTGTATTAAGAGGGTACAATGGTTGAGAGACTTTTGAGAAATAGGTATTTTAATGAAATGTCGCTGTCTCGCCCGAACCCCTCCGTGTCAGTACAGCGAGAGCGGGACAACTGCAGCTCAGACCGTTATTAGGCGCGTAAAATTGATCAAAACAGCATTTCGTAATCCCCTGTTTTCTTCTCGAAAACTGGACCAATAAAATTATTTTTTTCAAAAATAATAAGTGGACAGATTTAGCTATGCCATGCTATGATTCTTTTCTGATGAGTGTCTGAAAATGACGTTGAAATTGGGCAATTTTTTCAGTTTTTGAAAGCTCATATTTCTTATGTTAATTAAAATATGGAAAAAAACGAAACATAGGGGCATAGCTGTGGTAGATACAGATTACACAGTAAAAAAAATTGGCTCTAAAGCCATTATCCAGGGAGGAAACAGGGGATTACGTTTGTATGGAGAAATGGTGCGCATTGTACCCTCTTAAGTATACACCGTGAAATTTTAGTGGTTGTTTTCCCGAAACAAGGTGATTAAGTATCGATTGTACAATCGATTTATAATTACTATTTTGACTAGAGTCAAAAATCCAATTGTGAAAAATGAAAGTCGAAAATGACCGCAAACCAATAGTAACGCTTCGTTGGTACCTAACCTATCGTACGATCGTACGCTACTTGTACCAACGAAGCGTTACTATTGGTTTGCGGTCATTTTCGACTTTCGTTTTTCACAATTGGATTTTTGACTCTAGTCAAAATAGTAATTATAAATCGATTGTACAATCAAAACTAAATCACCTCGCTTCGGGAAAACAACCACTAAAATTTCACGGTGTACATGTAGTATAAATGTAATACAGTCATACAATAACTATGAGTTTAGTATTTTAAGGCAAAATAGTGGATAAGTAGTCTTAGTAATAATTTCTAAGACATACTTTAAACAATGCTAGTACATACACTGCTTAGCCAGCATACAGTGATTCAAACTTCACTTACTCCCATCCCTACAAAATGAATGCCAGTGGGTTTAAGCTCCTTGCACCAACGCTGAGTGTCCATGTACTGGGAATTGCCACCATCAATGATTATATCACCCTTTTCAAGCAAGGGCACCAAGTTTGTAATAAATGCGTCTACTGCTGAACCGGCTGCAAATAAAAACAACAGTTATTGTATTTGATAATTATACAGGTGAAATAAACATAAAAAGTGGTGATTAAACACCAGAATTGGTTTTAAAAAATGTTGTAAAACAAATACAAACTTATGACAATGACATTTAAAAGAACTTTTACATTCAGTTTCAGTACTGCATGTATTTTTTTTTTTAATTATACTTTTACATAAATATATTGATAGACTTTGACAACTTTGTTTTACCTTTTACTAAGATAACAACTTTTCTGGGCTTTTTTAATTTAGCCACCATATCTTCCAATGATTTTGCACCAATAATCTTAGTGCCTTTGGCTTCATTAGCCAAAAATTCATCAACCTGTAAAAAAATATTATTGAAAGACTAAATATAAAACTACAGCCAAATTACTTCAAGCTATGTATTAATTATCCTACAACTACAGACTAACAGAAAAGTAAATAAAATGCTTATGAAGCTTATTACTGTTAAAGTGTCATAAGTATTTACATATTGTTTTTTGGTAAACAAAATTTTTTACTATTAATTAAATTAACCAAATAATAAAGTACTGAACAAATTTCACAAACAAGAAAACATACCTTTGCTACTGTTCTGTTAAATGCACAAACAACAAATCCTTTTGAATCCATGTTCAGGATAAGGTTCTGGCCCATCACAGCCAGCCCAATAAGGGCAATGTCAGCTTTAGGCCTGCAAAAATACAAATTCCACAAATTTAAAATACCAAATAAAAATCAGACTCTTCCAGCTAATTAAAAATATCCTTCCATTTAGGATCTGGCTGTTGTACACCTTTCCGGATATTCAACAGGACTATTGGCCTATTACAGCTACTTGTTAGCTAGGGAAAATTGGATTTAAAATATAATCTCTTTAGCTTTAAGTAATGTTTGAAATACAAAAGCATTGCTCATACCATGCTCATACGCGCCAATTACAATTATAACAATTTTGAGTCATATCCCTAAGAGTCACCTTCAAATAACCTTGCTCAACAGCCTTAAGTTTATGCTCTACTAATTAAGCTACATTTAAGTAAATAAAATGTTCTGTCATTATTTGGTTTATAAATGTGTACAATAATTAAAAGTTACCGCATTATATCCTGAGTTTCCCGAAAAGGGTAAATTCTTAAAAATTAACATTTTGAAGATTTATGTTGTAGTTCTTGTCGAAATAACGCGGACGCAAATCTTCCTAGCTTCATGTTACACGATTTAAACTAGCCCGATACAAGCCGTTAACATGAGGAAATGAGGAAAAAAGGAGTAAGCTATTCTTTTAGATATTAAAGTCCAAGTCATGCTTTGAAGTCAATTGAAAAAAGATTTAACTTTAGTAGAAAGTACAGGCTAACTTAACTTATTGACTATGTACTACGTAAGAAATAATAATCAATAACTTACTCGGCCATTTTTGTACTAAACTTTTAACTTTAAAAGCAACTTTAAACGAATAAGCTGAAGTAAAGCGCCAACAACTGAGTACTTTAACGTAACACGATCACTCATTGAATGTCAGAAGTGTCATGCGTGTCACGATCTTTAAACTGTTTCAGAAGTGGTTTGCGCGCGGGTTGGTCACTGGCGTTAGTGTGGCTATAAGCAAAAATATAAACAAAAAAAGTTCCTTGAAATTAGTTTGACAAATAAAAATGTTGCTAGAAATTCATGTTACTGGAGACTGGAGGTTACTGGTATATAATGCAATGTGATAAAGTTGGAAAACTATAAATCAAAATAAATAAAAACCAGGTCACACATATGTTTGAAAATAAATTAATGCGTCTAATATCCCTTCGGCGGCTAACACAAGAGCTGATAACTTTGAAAGGGCTGGACCAATTTTGATGAAACATATCTAAGAAGCCAAGAAACCTGCTTTCAAATAAAAAGCCGCATCCAAACTGGTTTACCCGCTTAACCTAGACCTCACACACAGACAGGCAGATACTCACACACATTGAATTTAAATTGAAATTATTTTAAATGAAACATGAAACACTTAACCAGTTCATGTATCAAATTAGTTTTTTCGCAGTTCAACAAGGATTGCAACCTTCACCCAGTTTTTTTTTAATTTTGCCATTATTTCTTATACTCAGCTTACATATGCCAAAACACATACATAGGCGTGAGAAAATATATCTATCTGGATTTTATAATCTTTCTATTTGGCTTACGAAAATCTATATTAAAAACATCTCGGCTCCTATGCACTTCAGAGTATTACATGCTATTACAAAATATGTTTATTTCGAATAGATCTATCATAATTTACCACTTTAGTGAGTGGCCGCTCACCTAAAACATGACAACACTTTTACTCAGACTCCTTTGGAATGCGTATTCAAGCGTGTTTATGACTTACGAAAAATACAAAATAATTAGGTAGGTGTTTTCGTTCAACCCAAGTATCTGTAAAACACTACCTAGAATACCATCAATATTTACACAAATCATATTTTAAGGTCATGTTCATGTTCATGTACAACACCTAGCTAAATCTCTCATGAAAAGCAACTTGTTGGACTTTAATATAAGTAATGCCTTTAAATATAAGTAAGTATACATCAATAGAATTCTTTTGCACTGGCGCGAATAGGTCACAGTAAAACACTTAGGTCTAATTTATTTAATTTAGACGACCAGGGCCCAATTGCATATCAAAGTACAACAAATTAATATTACAAGCGGAACTCCCTTTCTAGTTAATATAACTGAAGCGAGAGTTCCGCTTGTAATATAAGTTGTACTTTGTTATGCAATTGGGCCCAGATGGCCTAGTAGTTAGAGAACCTGTTTACGTAGCTTGAGGTCCCGGGTTCGATTCCCGTGTCAGGGCAGATATTTGTATGAAAAATACGAATATTTGTTCTCGGGTCTTGGGTGTTTAATATGTATTTAAGTATGTATCTATCTATATAAGTATGTTTATCCGTTGCCTAGTACCCATAACACAAGCTTTGCTTAGTTTACCTACTTTGGGACTGGGCCAATTGGTGTGAATTGTCCCGTGATATTTAATATTTTATTATTTTTATTAATCTGGCAATAATCATCAAGACTTAATTTTTTAAAAAGTTAGTTTGTACTTTACTGTTTTACTGTGTATGATTTTTGTAAACAAATAAAGACTTTTAATTTACTTTACTGTACTTGCAAGGTCAACAACAACAACAACTGCTGCTGCTGCAACAATTGCTCTGCAATTGAACAAGCATAGACTCTGGCTAGTGAAAGCTAATACTAAAATAAAAATAAATGGTACTAAATTTTTTCGTTAATTTCAATTTTGATTTTAGTCATAGTCATAGTCATAGTCATATCGTTTATTGCATTATGTGGTATAAAAGGTCTTAAAACTATTAATATATGCGCCAGCATAAACCCTGTAAGGGCACCGCAATTTGCTGAACATACAATTTGCTCTAAATATTTACAAAATTAAAACTTACAACTAAGTAAAAGATATATTTATTCCCCACTATCAAAAAATTCTTAGAGATTATAAAAGCACTTTGACAACAGATATAGATTTAAGTATTTTGAAGTAAATTATTACTATTTGTTATTGCTTTTGGACCTTTTATTCTATTATTATTTATTTTGTTTGTTTGTTGTATCCAAGTTGAACCTATGTAAAATGTTATTGATGTTCTTGAAATAAATAATTGGATACTAAAAAGAGCGGCTAATTTAAAAAATCGGCGTGTTGCAACACCGTGTATAGGTAACGCCACCAGAGTTGAGGTCACGCACACAATAACACGTCATGTAATGACAGCGGGATTTTGACATTTATACGAATAGAACCGATAGCAAGTTCAACAGACTCAACATATAATTACAAGATTGACTAATAATTTCTTCAATCTATTTCTTTAATAATAATTTAGGAAAATACATCTAGTGGACCGATTTGAATGTTTTTTTTTGTATGCGTTTGGGTGGTGGCGGCCTGGATGGTTTAGTTCGATTCACAAATCAGCCCGGCAAATGGCGCAGCAGTCGGTATCTAGGTTCACGCAGGACAACGTCTGTCGGGTCCGCTAGTTTTATATAAATCAGATAAGCATATTTTTTGTTATTTATAAAATACCGATTTTTTCTTGCGAATAATTCTTATCAGTATCAAATTGTTTTATTTCAAAAATAGGTTATATGAAAAAAGAAAAAATATAATATGCATTATTATGCATAGTATTGCGTAAGTATTTCATCATAAGATCATTTTCATTCACTCAGTCATTTCATTCATTCATTATCTTTTTTTCAATCAGTACTTTATGTACCTAGTTGTGTGTGTAATCATTCGCCTCAACTCTCGTGGCGTTACCTATACCTATAGTGCGAAAAATCAATTACGATACTTTCTAAACAAAGCTGCGCCTGGGGGGTTACTACGAAATTCGAAGTTCGAAGTTCGGATCGTGCGGTCCCTCTCACTCTCGTAATAAATACCATTAGCGTGAGCGGAACGGCATTTAACGAAGTTTGAATTTCTCGCTTCGTAGTATAGGGCCAGAGGCGCTACCACGAAATCCGAAAATCTAAGTTCGCATCGCATTATCCCTCTCACTCTCGTGTCAAATCATATTAGCGTGAGCGGGACGGCACGAAACGAAGTTCGAATTATGCACTTCGTGGTAGGGCCTCTGTGCTTTGCAGTGGGACGTATATAGGCTGGGATGGGATCATCATCCTAGCCTTTTTACGCCCCTGGGATGCACCAAAAAAAATAACCTATTGTTTTTATATTTTTTTGGAAAGAATAGGATATTTTAAGATACTATTTTCATCGATTTTGAATTTGCATGGGTATTTAATTTTTTATAATTTTTTTAAGAAATACGTTGTATGACGTCACAGTGAGAGAGCCACGTTCCATTGCCTAGAAAAATTCAAGTCGTAGTCGTACATAACATAATCTGTGGCACTACTGATTTGTCCTGTCACTGTCAATAATACAAGCACGGCTTAGGGTCCTAAATGAACCATGACAAATAGTTTTATTTATTTCTCTTCTTTTAGCTTCGATTATTCCTGTTTGTTTAATGGTGTGATAGTAAATAGATATTTTTCATTAAAATCTGATATTTAAATTCTTTTATATTTACTTGTAACGTTATAATTTAATAATTAAATTTGTAAAAATACATTGGTAAATATACTAGTATACATATCGGACTTTACGATAAATGACAACAGGCTACTACGAAGAGCGAAATTCGAACTTCGTTTCATGCCGTTCCGCTCACGCTAATGGTATTTATTACGAGAGTGAGAGGGACCGCACGATCCGAACTTCGAACTTCGAATTTCGTAGTAACCCCCCTGTTTAAAGCCAGAGGCCCTACCACGAAGTGCATAATTCAAACTTCGTTTTGTGCCGTCCCGCTCACGCTAATATGATTTGACACGAGAGTGAGAGGGATAATACGATACGAACTTCGATTTTCGAATTTCGTAGTAACCCCCCTGGTGCGTTTCATGTGATTAAAGTTCTGTCTTTGTCACTCTTTGCTATTATACGCAGGACAGCAACATTACAAACTGTCAATTTGCTTTAGATTGTAGACTTTATATCTGCCTTTGTGACGATTCACTGCAGGGGTCAAATGAAGGTCATTACTTAAATTTTCTTTATTTAATTCATTTTATCATATTTTTGGAATCTGATTTCTGAAAACGCTTAACAAAGCCTATTTCTCCAAATGGTTTTCGATTTATTATACGTTGTCAAAAATTGGGACATCCCATCTCAGAATGAGAGGGCTTGGGCTGGAGTACCCACGTGGGCTCAGTGTGGATTGGGAACTTAACATACCATTGAATTTCTTCGCAGATGTGCGCAGATTTCCTCACGATGTTTTCGTCACTGTACCAGTATTTAAATTTAAATGATAAATAAAGTATCAACCGGTGGTGTTGGTGATATTCATGTGTTTTTATGTACAATAAAGAGTTTTCCATATCGCACCGTAAAAAAATTTTAGACTTTCCACATTCCGGACCGGAATTTTCCGGTCCGGTCTTGTAGTGCACAAACACCCATACGCCATGTCGCGCTGCCGGTGTTTGTCACCATCACAGGTATGGCCGATGGTGGTTTCCACCAAAGAGAATAACTAAGACTTTCAATGTAAAGTGGTTCCGATCGGCTAAGTGTTTGGCTAAGTGACTTAACTTTGACAATCCTAGAACTTCTCTAGATGGTTCGCAGTACTGGCAACCCTAAACACGACGCGCCGCGAACGCGAACAGTGAACAGACAGAGGTTGGACAGAGGCCCTACCACGAAGTGCATAATTCGAACTTCGTTTCGTGTCGTCCCGCTCACGCTAATATGATTTGACACGAGAGTGAGAGGGATAATGCGATGCGAACTTCGTTTTTCGGATTTCATGGTAGCGCCTCTGATCGCTCGACTGGACCCGCCAAGGCCGCCAACCGCCATTTTGTTTTGTTACTGACTGTCGGTGTCGTGTGGTGTCTCGCCTTTTGGTGCAATGCAATCAGTGTGTTTATTATTTTGGACTATGTTGGTCTTGCTGGGATAGGAGGAATGATGAACAGAATTGAAGAGGGTGACTATGGCCTAAATAAATAATGGCAAATTTCAAATGTTGGCTTGAAAAAGTTGAAGACATGTTGAAACTGTGCCCCAAGTACTTAGGACATTGTTGGGGGTAGTGTCGTAGTGGCCCTGGTGGCATATAAGGTGTTAATTGAATGTACTTGGTAAGTTTTACATAAATGTATGAGGTATGAAAATTAACGTAAAATAATTGACATTGTGTTTAATGACCCTCATTATTAGCATTTCTCTCTCATCCATTTGATAGGAATGTACCTGGATTTAAATACAGGTCCGAGGGTACCGACATGTAAAGCTGTAAGTATATGTTTATTTCCTATGTCTACTTGTTTGAAAATGTTATTAAGGGTTAGTTTCTGTGGTTTGTATAGTCCCAATACATAATTTATTGTTATCTTCATGGTTAATTTTTGGTTTTTAGTTTGTTTCCCAATAATTAAACGGTGGCAAAGCCATCAAGGAGGGTAGATTTTTCTTTGTGTGTGGATACTTTCTTTGTCCCTTTCTACTTTACGGATGTTTTAATGAAATAAATGGGTGGATCCATCTTAGTGGTACAAAAATAAACACAAAATAAACATTCAGATTTATTTATTTATTATTTAATCAACTTATTATGATACTGTAGAATCATTAAGTATCAAGATCATATAAAACATTGATTAATTTTTGTTCTAGCTACCCCATGATCCCACGGCAACCACAATCAACATCATCAGATCCAGGGCAAGCTAATTCCCCAAGTGGGGACGAAATTTGCAGAAGATATATTTGGGGTACATGTACTAAAAATACACAGTGCATCTTTCGTCATGAGCTAGATGTTGAGAAGATGAAAGATATTTTACAGTTCTGCCACGATTATCAGAATAGAAACGGCTGTACTAGAGAGAACTGTAAATACCTTCACGCTACGAAAGAAGAGCAAAATTTATTTCTTGCCACTGGGCAAGTACCTAGAGTACTAGCTGAGCGACACGCAGCTATGGCTGCAGCTGCAACTAACATTACTACTAACGCTGAGACAATTCCTCAAATAGCAATGTTTATAAGTGAGTCCTACATGACTCAGCCCCCGCCAGCCCCTTGGCCGCCACTGCCGCCCCCACCAGCTGCGCTGCCCCCCGCGGCGACCGCGCCGCCGCCGCCGCCGCCAGTGTCGCCGCCACGCCACGCCGCGCTCCATCCTATCCCACAGAACCAGCAACCACCTCCGCCACCAGCTGCAACGCCTGCACCAGTGCCAGTCAGCATCCAGCAAATTCGTCCCTCTCCTACAACCTATCCTGGTAAGGAGTGACCACTAAATTTGTATCATTTGCAATAGCAAGATTCGGGCCCATATTGACAAAAAGGATGATGACTTGTTCCAATTTTGAATTATTTTGGAATTATTCAAAAATGTGACTACTAAGAAAATTATTTATTTCTCTGATATCACAACGCTTTCATTTGTTCCTGCTTTGACCCTTAAATTGATAACGGAAATTACCCATTATTATACATTCTGCCTCATTTGAATGGGCCCCACCTGGTATAAGCACAATTACAAGTCATAAATTGTGCAGGTGCTTAATCATTATTATTTATTATTTCTAATGTTGATTAACAATGTTATGTTTTCCTTTTCCAGCAATGTCTACTCAGAACGCGCCGGTTATGTTTCCCTTGAATCAACCACCGCCGATGGTACCTCCAACGTAAGTCATTGGATGTAATGTTAATGCAAAAAGCACTTGACTGTGAGTCGACTGAGGCTTTGTTACATTTTTCTAACACTTTTTTGTAACCCAAAATAAAATTTGTCACACAAACGCGACATTCGCGCTACTGCCCTTGACCTATATTTTTAACAGAGAGGAAAGTGCATACTATCTCCAGTCATAATTGCAAATGTTATTTGAGAAATAATAATTGGTTTTCTCTTAACTGATGCATTATTATTTTTCAGTTTCGATGCATCAAGGCCTCCACCTCCAATACCCACTCATGTTCCATCTAGTAATCAGCAACTGAAAAGGAAACTAGAAGCAAATGGCACTGGTAAGTTTCCATTATTTTTGATTTTGATATAAATAGTTTTCAGTATTAAATGATTTCTTACTAATACGTAAATGATATCGTCATGGTTTTGCTCAGCGATATAAAAATTGCAAGACTTATTACTATATAAATAAGCATACAGTTTAGCTTTAGCGAATATTATAATAACATTGGTTTTCAGAATATCAGGCATAAAAATTACAAATTTAGAAGGCTTTTTGTTTCTTTGTTGCTAAAAACATTTTGTGTGGCTCATGACATGATAATAAAGCATTTGAAAGAAAGAAAGAAAATACATTTATTTACAACAACACAAGACACATAAATATTTTAACAAAAAGGACAATACAAAGGCTAAAAATAGTGTGTCATTGCGGTTGCAAATTGGACACTGGCTCAGCATAATGCTGAGGCGTTTATAACACCCCAGCGCTGATTTTCAGCCAGTACCGTCGGTAATACCCGGAACGCCACACAGATAGATAAAATGTACACTTATAAATATAAGCGATAAACTACATAAACTACATGCGTAAATGGATAATTAATAGATCATAAAAACGAATAATTTTAACAAAATTACTTAATCATAAATTACTATACTATAACTCACTTGCCAAGTATACAACTCTGCGCGGATTAAAACAAGAAGTGAAATAACCGAGACAAAGAAAAATCAAAGAAGTTTTGTGAAATAGTGCTGGAAAGGAAATGAATTAAGTTTTCTGAAATGACAACAAATATAGCCTTTAAGCTTTCGCCCAAAGGTGTACCTGCTAGTCACTCCTAGGATGGGAGGGGGATGTCATTCCAGCACTTAGACGCCGCAAACCTGAAACTGCCTCGAAACGCCACCGTCCGGTGCGGCGGAACAATAGCCTTAAATCTGCGCACACTTTTCGACCATGTGATTTTTTCAAAAAGGTACGAAGGCGTCTTGTGCCGCGCTACACCGAACAAAAGGGTTGCAAGATGCAAGCGCCTGCGATTGTGCCTCTTAAGCAAATCAGCAGCGTTCAAGTACGGAGTGACATGGGACCGAGGAGGGATTCTGAAGCAAAAACGAGCACATGCGTTTTGAACTCGCTGGAGCAATCTCTTAGAACGACCAAGTATGCAACCATCATAGACAACATCACAATAATTTAATCTAGACAATACGAGTGATTCACACAGTCGGACACGCAAATCCACACTGAGGTAATCACGAATATTGTAAAGAATCCGAAGGCGATAGAAGCAGCTGCTAACTAACTGAGTTATATGGCTCTCGAAGCGTAGCTCGCCGTCCATAGTTAGCCCAAGATTTCTTGCTACATCTACCCTCTCTATTGGTTCGCTCATGACAGCAACATTCTCGGTAGCCAGATTTTTCAAAGTATTACGAATTTGATGCTTAGATCCAAATATAAGATACTTAGATTTTCTAGGATTAAGAGCCAGACAGCTCCTCCCCGACCAGGAAAAAACGCGATCAAGGTCCGCGTTTATGCTCTTCACGACGGTGACTGGCTCTGAAGGCACACTGGATGCATACAGTTGCAAGTCGTCGGCGTAAAGATGGTATTTACAGTTCTCCATACAGGAAACGATATCAGCGCTGTAAATTATAAAAAGCAGCGGACCCAAAATCGAACCCTGCGGCACTCCTCTGTTAACAGGACTAAGAGAAACTTAACATTTGACATTTGGGCAAACTGTATCAAAAATGGCTTATATTTAACCATTGCGGAATTGACCTGTAATACTTTATTAAACTACTACTACTACTACTAACGAATTACTGCTGGCCGGTTCAAGGTCAAACTGGAGACGATTTGGGCAAGTCGATATTATGATCGATATCCGTAGTAAATGTTTGGATATGGCGTGGAGTCGTAATTACCAAAACGGTTTTGTTCCGTGTTAAAGGAAAAACTCGCGAATACTAGTGCTAATTATAAGTGAAGTATCACTACCTTGTTGCAAAATTGAGCAGCCAATATTACCACTCTATTGTTTAAATTTTAAATTTTACGCCAGAACACCATTACAAATCACGAAATTTCTCGAAAAGTAAAAAGTTATCACCAAAATGAAACCCCGATTTAATGTGGAATTTATAACCTTTTTAGGGTTCCAGTCAACTAGGAACCCAAAAACTGTAATTTGTCATGAATATATGTAATCAGTCACGCCGACAAAGTGGTTAAATAAAAAAGTCAAAAAAATTTTTAGGGTACATCCCATAGACGTCATTTTTTTGTAGTTTGGTAAGGAAAGTTTTTAAGGCCAAATAAAATGAATTTCTCCCAGACACATTTTTTAGCTCATATTGTTGCACAGATAACGAATTCTTTTTTTTTTCACCACTTGTGTGTGTGTCTCCACATGTAAGTTATGTCTCTACGTCGACATTGGCAAAATACGCCTTGCTAAAGTAGCAAGGGTGAAAGCAAAAAAAAAAAACCAATTATTAAATTTAATCAGTTGATTAGTGTAATAGTTTCCTTATACATATGTATAGAGGCAATATATCGACCACATGCATTGCTTTGGAAATTCAACCTTATTATTGCTTTTAAAATACTTCACAAAATCAATTTTAATTATTGAAAATACAACTAGCTTTGAAAATATACTTTATCAGGTATGCATTCAATAGCTGCTTTTGATTCTGTGGTAGTATGCTCCAATAAATGGGGCCTTATTAAGGGTTAGCATTCTTGTTAACGAAAGTAAAACACGTACAGTCACAAGCATTAATATATATAAAAGTTTCCTAATTTGCAAAATAATATATCTATGTAAGATTTCCTAGTTATAATTTCAAAATAATGTCTACAACGCAGTGCCATTAATATGTAAACAATTATGTTTGCTCAATATTTCATAACAATGTATACCAATACAATGATTGGAACATTTTTCTTAATTTCTTAAGTCATTATACAAACCAGTCAAGTGCGAGTCGGACTCGTCTGTGAAGGGTTCCTTGATGATGATGATGATGATGTATGGGGACGCCTTGCTGAGTCAGGCGGGCTGTCGATCGTTTTGCACAGTCATTCAGCCCAGTTCCCCGTGGTTGGAGCCGACAGGTTACTGTCCCAGCAGCACTCCCACACAGCAACTCTCCTCGAATCTTCTCGTTCTCCTGCTAAACAAAAGGACATCTTTGAGACAGACATCCTTTAGCTCCCCCTCCCTCAGCTCGTCACTCCCGAATACATCACGCCGCGCTGCTGCGTACATGACACACTCGGTTAGGATGTGCTCACTCGTTTCCTCCTTCCCACAATGTGGACAGGAGGGGTCACTTTTTATACCTATTACGCTTAAGTGCCTATTTAACAAGTTATGGCCAGTAATTATGCCAGTTATAGTTCTTAAGCTACTCTTACCTAGATTTAGGAGATACCTAGTTCTTCTGTGGTTTATGCCATCCAGCATCATCTTCGATTGTCTGCACCCTACAGCCTGTTTCCACTCACTGTTTGCTTCCTGTTCCTTCATTCTATCTATAACCCCCTTGGTGACTTCTGCAGACATTGGAAGTACCGGTTCAGGACCTATGAATCCCGTATCCGCTCCCTCCCTTGCCAGCTCATCAGCCTTCTCATTACCTGTCACTCCCTGATGTCCTGGGACCCAGGCCACCGTAACCTTCGTACTCTCTCCTAGTTTATTAAGTGCATCTCTACACTCTCTTACTAAAGAGGAGTTAACTGTCGGCTTGTTTAATGCCTTTAGCGCTGCTTGACTATCAGAGTAAATCACCACTGTTCCTACACCTCGATAGTAGTTTTGCTTGTATAATCTGAGCGCACTTCAACACTGCGCACACTTCAGCCTGAAACACACTGGCATATCTGCCTAATGGTATAGCCTCTCGAACATTCATCTTGGGTATTATTATGCCTGCTCCCGCAAGTTGGGACGTTTTCTTCCTTGATCCATCCGTAAAACAAATTGTAGTCGGATACTCAAGGTCTACCTTCCAACCATCTCTCTCTCCTATATGGATTCTGTATTTCTTATCGAAAACCCTCTGTTTCTTAATTAAGTCGTTATTCTGTGCTAGCATTCCTAGCTTTAATAACGCCTCCTTTTGTATAAGTGCATGTCTCTTGTCTGTGAAGTTCCCCCTCCACTCCTCACATGCCCTCATTCTAAACCATTGTTCCATGGCCCTCTTCTCTATTTCCAAATGAAGTGTCTTTAGTCCTAGCATAACTTCCATGGCATGCGTTGGGGTTGTTCTCATTGCCCCTGTTATCATCAGGCATGCCAATCTTTGAACTTTATTCAGCTCCTTTTGATACTCCTTGATACGGGCCCTATGCCACCATATCACAGCACCATACAGCAGCCTTGGTAATATGACCGCCTTATACATCCAGTTTATCATCCGGGGTTTTAGTCCCCACTTCTTTCCAACCGCCCTTCTGCATTGACACAGTGTTCTTATTGCCTTTGCGGCCTGCTCCTTTATGTGTGTCTTGTATCTGAGGTTTGTATCAATTGTCACTCCCAGATACTTAATTTCTTTCACCAATTCAAGATTCTCACCTTTTACGCTTACTGGCCTCATATCGCCTATCTTCCTTTTGTTGGTAAATAATATCAACTTCGTCTTTGTAGGATTTAGATCTAATCCTCTCTCCCTGCACCACTCTAGCGTCTGTGACAGTCCTTTTACCATTATGTCTCTGACGATGTTAAGAACCATGCCTTGTACCAATAGCACACCATCATCAGAGTATGCTTGCATATAGAGTCCTCCTTTGTTTAGCTTTTTAATCAGCGAGTCCAGCAGTAGACACCACATAAGGGGGGACAGACATCCCCCCTGTGGGAATCCCCTACGAGGTCTGATTCTTTTCGTAGATCCGCCCAGTTGGGCCATTACTGCCCTTCCTCTGAGCATCCTCGAGATCCATCTTCCTATAATCTGACTAATTCCTTCTCTCACTAAACTTTCTTCAACCGCGGTATACGTTGCTTTATCGAATGCCCCCTCCACATCGAAGAAGCGTCCTAGCATGTATTGCTTGGCTTCCAGTGCCCTTTCCACTCTAACCGTTAGATTGTGCAAAGCCGTCTCCGTTGACTTCCCTGCTACATAGGCATGTTGATTACCATGTAGCGGTCTGCCACTACTTTCTATTCCTATTCTTTCTATTTTTTACCGAACAGTATTTAAAAAAAAAAAAAAAAAAACTAAGGGTTCCTTACCTCCGTACAGTTTTTTTAAATACTGTTCGGTAAAAAATCGCCAAAATGTAAGCACCAAAATCGTAAACTTATAGCTAGTTAAACATCTGAACAGCAAAGCAGCTGTCACCTAGCAACCGTCGCCGGTGTTAAAAACGCTGAAAAAGCATGTTTGTTGTATGACGACCCCCTTTAGTTTTTAATTTAATTTTATTATATTATATCCCATCAAAAACATTACATGTAAAAAGATGCAAGTCTCGCTAGGCAGTTCTTATACTGCAAAAAAGTTTTGAGATGCAATGTTAAACCAAGTCGGTTATCTTAGTCAGTACCGGGTGGTGCCATAGAAATCGTTTGCCACCGAGTTGCTTATTTTAAAACCGTTAAATTAATATTTAATATCTTTATTTTTTTAGTACACAAAATGACTTGGCAATCGCATGGTTACCTAATGACGTACTTAAGAATAATCGACAACGTCAACTATTTATAACAATCCTACTACTCATACTCAACTATTTATAGCGCTAGCCCTAATGCCATGCAGTTTGAGCAATACACATAGGTACGAGTATGAGTAAAGCGATGCGTGCGATTGCCAAGTCATTATGTGTACTAAAAAAATAAGATATTAAATATTAATTGAACGGTTTTAAAATAAACAACTCGGTGGAAAACAATTTCTATGGCACCACCCGGTACTGACTAAGATAACCAACTTGGTTTAACATTGCATCTCAAAACTTTTTGGCAGTATAAGAACTGCCTAGCGAGACTTGCATCTTTTTACATGTAATGTTTTTGATGGGATCTCATTGCTTTTTGTAGGCAGTTCTTCTTTTATTGCCATCACCAGACTATGATTACGATCTAGTATCAAAGAACTTGTCAAAACAAATTGAATGAGCCTAAACTCAATGGGGTTGAGTCATTTTATTACGGAGTGCCTACCTATAGCCACCTTCCAGCTCCATCATCAGACCCGGTTTACCATTCAGGAACAAAGTACTCGTCGAGATGAATCAAATGAAAGCAATAAGACTGGTTGTTCCACTGACTTGTGAGTGAAAATAGCTTTTGATGTTTTGAGCCATGCAACTGTCATTGAACCTTGGGTGGTGAAGGGATTTATTGGTTGACTATACGTCTATACGTTTTTTTTTATCGTCCTACCCGCCTTTTTTTGCAATGTCAGCACGCTATATAAGGGCGCAGGCTGTAAACCAGCGCGGTGATGAGTAATGCTCACCGCAAATGCTGAGCCTGAGCCTTTTGCCACATAATTTTGTATATTTTTTATTTTTTCTTTTTTATGGGCTATAAATGGTTTATTTTTATTTTTAAATGAATTCAAACTCGAAGGGGTCGTGTTGTTTCATTACGGAGTTCTTGTGGCCAACTTTTATTTCCATCATCAGATCCTGGTTACCATCTAGGACCAAAGTACTCATCGAGATGCATCAGTTGAGTCAAATCCTGATGGGTTTTGTCTTTTTATTATAAGAGTGCCTTTGACCAACTTCAAAGTCCATCATCAGACCCTGGTAATGATTTAGAATCAATGTACTTGTCAAGGCAAATCAAAATGAGCTCAAACTTGATGGGGTTGAGTCGTTTTATTACGGAGTGCCTGCCCATGGCCACCTTCCAGCTCCATCATCAGACCATGATTACCATTAAAAATAAAAGTAGGTACTCATCGAGACGAATCAAACGAGCCCAAACTTATGGGGTTGTGTTGTTTTACTACGGAGTTCTTGAGGCCAACTTTCATCTCCATCATCAGACCCTGATTACCATCTAGAACCAAAGTACTCATCGAGAAGAATCAAACGAGACCAAACTCGATGGGATTGTGTTGTTTTATTATGGAGTGGATCATCAGATCAGCTTAATATCATAATAATTATTGCATTGTAATCGGAAATCAAGAACTCATTGTTGTGTGTAATATAACTTTGTAATCGCTGGTATTTAAATGGGATTACAAACTTATATGTGCAGTTTCTGTATCTTTGAAACGTGACTGAAATTGAAATATTTTTAGGTTTTCTAGGATTTTGTAGGGTTAAATCTATTTATATTTAAAATTTGGAGCCTGTAGGTCTGCTAGAAGTACCTTAGAATTATGATGATCATGAGTGAGTGAGTGAGTGCCATAAATGCGAAACTTTGCTTTCGGGTGAATATTCGAGCGTTTTGACCGCGCGGTTAAACGTCATTACCATTCGACGATTATTACCACAACCGAAGGACGAATCGAGCGAAACTTCATCAAACTAGATTCAGCATCGGTACTGTCTTAAGTTTTCATAAAAAGTTAACCTGAACCATCATCATTTTTAATAATTTCTGCTCAAATGGTAATGACAAAAAAAACCGCCGTAAAAACGCTGAATATTTACCCTTTCGCTTAACTTCGGAACTAATGACCTACAGACTTGAAATTTTGGATTTGGATTCAAATTCAAATTCAAATAATATTTATTGCCACAGGAAAACAAACATCAATAAAAAAGAAAAAAGTAAATTAAATTAATAATAAAAAAAATATATACTACAATTAGGTGACAATGGGTCCCAGTCTCACCATAAGCTGGGCAACAAGGCCCGGCGCTGGTTTTCAGACTGGGCCCTGGCGAGGCCTCGGTCGGACGCGAGCAGCAACAAGTTCGCGGAGCCAGTCGGCTCCGTGCTCATTTTAAATATAATATAATTTTTACGAAATTAAAGTATATATGTATAACAAATAAATAAAATATACACCGTGAAATTTTAGTGGTGGTTTTCCCGAAACGAGGTGATTTAGTTTCGATTGTACAATCGATTTATAATTACTATTTTGACTAGAGTCAAAAATCCAATTGTGAAAAACGAAAGTCGGAAATGACCGCAAACCAATAGTAACGCTTCGTTGGTACAAGTAGCGTACGATCTTACGATAGGTTAGGTACCAACAAAGCGTTACTATTGGTTTGCGGTCATTTTCGACTTTCGTTTTTCACAATTGGATTTTTGACTCTAGTCAAAATAGTAATTATAAATCGATTGTACAATCGAAACTAAATCACCTCGTTTCGGGAAAACAACCACTAAAATTTCACGGTGTATATATATATATATATATACACATAATAGAATAGTATGGGTGTCATTATAGGATGGGTGGTATGTGATTGCATGCGTGTGTTTATGCGTATATGCGCGCGAGTGTGTGTGTGTGTGTGTGTGTGTGTGTGTGTGTGTGTGTGCGTGCGTGCGTGCGTGTGTGTGTGCGCGCGTGTGTGTCTGCGTGTGAACATACATCGCTATGAGGGAGCCTCAAGAATTGCTTTGTACTGTTAAAAGATGTTTTTGGAGTGATTGTTTGAATTTTAACAGTGGCATGGGTTCTCGGAGGGGTGGTGGCAAATCATTCCAAACTTTGGAGGCGGCAAATTTGAAACTCCCCCTGTAGAATGCTGTCTTATGTTGAGGTATGGCAAGTTTAGTGCTTGGCCTCAGCTGTCTAGTCCGCGTGTCTTCGACCCATTTTAATTTTTCATAGAGGTAGTAAGGCCGTTGAAACTCCATGACCTTCCTGACTGTGTAAGCCAAATGTGATCTTCTCCGGTTTTCCATATTTAGTAGTGTCCTATCGTTTAAATACGGTGTAATGTGCGCCCGTTTGGGGATATCGTAGCAAAAACGTATGGACTTCTTTGTTACATCAAGGAGTCTTGGTCCATAGACTATGTTAGCGTAGTTAAATTGTGACAAGACCAACGACTCGGTAAGGATTTCCCTGACTTTCACTGTGAGGTACTTACGAATTCCATACAGAACTTTCAACCGATAGAAGGCATTCCTAATCTTCATGTTCACATGCTCCACATATCGCAATTGTTCATCCATGACTATACCAAGGCCTTTTGCATTATCCACCTGAGAGATTAGATCGCATCCAATAGCAATACTCGGGTTTTGCTCCATTATTTTTGAGCGTTGCCATTTATTACCTATAACCACGTACTGTGATTTCGTCGGGTTTAGCACCAGGTTATTTTTGTGCGACCAGTCCGCTATCGAATCCAAATCTTCGTTAATCTGGGCAAGCGCTTCGTTTCGGTTGTTTGGTGCAAACGAATGGTATATTTGGGTATCATCGGCGTACAAATGTGCACCACAGTATTTGATATGCCTCACCAGGTCCGCCGTATACAAAATAAAAAGCAGCGGGCTCAGAATTGATCCCTGGGGAGTACCACGACTGATAGTTCGCACATCCGACTTAACCAGTTCACCTTGAGTTGTTTGTATTTCTATATACTGTCTACGACCAACAAGGAATGACTCAAACCATTTACGAGCTGGTGCCGATACGCCATAGTATGCCATTTTTGAGAGCAGAAGTGATGGATTTAGGCAGTCGAAAGCGCGTGAATAGTCCAGTACCTACAATAGATCCCATTCCCTTATCAGATGCAGTGATAATATCATTTGTGACTTTGGCCATTGCAGTAGCCGTACCATGCATTCTGAGGAAGCCTGACTGTGCACTGGGTAACAGGTTATTCTCCTCAAGGTACTATATATAGATTTAGTATTTGTTGTTATAGCGGCCACAGAAATGTTTAGCTATTACGGTTCAAGATATAGAGCTTCTTTTCTTCTTTCTTCAATCTATATTTAATATTATAAATGCGGAAGTGTGTCTATGCGGGAGTACCATCCCGCAGGAACTGGGGGGGGGGATAGCTGTGCGGGGGGTGCGGGGGAGCGGGTTGGAGGGTGCGGGGGGGGGGTTATTTTTTTAATATCGAGGAACTAAGGCGAGCCATAATTGATGAAAAAGCAAATTGGATAAAAAAAATAAGCTGCCCAAATTACTAATTCCACGCGGACGGAGTCGCGGGCATAAGCTAGTTATTTACATATTAATGACACTGCGTTGTAGACATTATTTAAAAACTGTCACGTATATTTCAAAAAGGGAGCAATGGCGTATACAATATTGTGATCGAGGTTGTTGACTTAATTTTGCTTTAAATATCGTGTACATTACATTACTGTGGTGGGTTTTTTGGATACAATATTTTGAACGTTATGTATGTGTAGGTATTTAGTTAGGAAATCTTACAAAGATATATTATTTTGCAAATTAGGAAACGTATATATATTAATGCTCGTGACTGTACATTAATATGAAGTTATTAATACCGTGGTGGTCTGCAAGAAGTAATGACAAGTTATCATGTATTAGAGCGCGATTTTGGAATAAAGCTCTAGTTGGTGTTTGCTAATTTCGCTATTTGTAGGAAATGCATTAGTTGCGTACCGATTTTTGAAATCACATCACTCAAAAGTGATAAAAATTTGTGATGAACTCAAATTCGAGTAGAAAATTTCAAGTCTAATATTGTCTGTTATTCAAACAATTTAATTCGAGCTGTAGTTTTGTATATTACATGGCAAATTCGATGCAATTTTCGAGTAATGTGATTTCAAAAATAGATCCCTTACAATCACCAGAGGGCGGAATTGCTCATGGCAAAAATCAAACGTCAATAGAGTTGGAACGTTGAATTTTATCGACTATCGAATAAACTAAAATTATATTTACCTTATGTTTACTTAGCGTATCGATGAACAAGAACAACAAATATATTTAAAAAAAAAATCCGGAAATGTGGATTTTTTTCCCCATGGAATGTTGCAACAAACGAGAAATATTATCGAATCTAGATAAAAACTATTATCGTTCTTTACCTCTTTAAACTCAGGTGAATGTGTTTTACTTATTATGTGAATTTCAACGCAATATTTTTTTGGTTGCTTTAAGTGAACCTTACATTTAGAGCAGTATATTGTTGAGTTGTTTTCGTTGTAAGTAAGACAAGGGTACTTCTTTATCCATTTGTTAATTGTTTTTCTTTTTGGATTAACCATTTTTTACAAACGTGAACTAGTTGCAAAAAGACTAGTGGCAGAAATGACAGTTAACTGCCATGCAATTTACTTTTAATCTAATCAAAGAGGTCAAATGGTCAACTAGCTAATCAAAGAGGTTAATGTTAAAGTCAGAAATGTAAAAGATGACTGAACTTATCGATAGCTGAAAAAGTCGATAAAATTCAACGTTCCAACTCTATTGACGTTTGATTTTTGCCATGAGCAAAACCGCCCTCTGACAATCACAATAGTGACGATTTTTTTGTTCAGTAATAAATGCGCATGACTCCTCCGTTCGAATTAATGGTCATAGTTGGAAATTTATACAATATCATACTTGATACCAACTGTCTAACTCTAAAGGGCCTTTAACATAGACCATCAGATAAAACATGCACTAGCGATTCACCCCGGGTGCAACTTTGAAATAAATAAAGTCTATAATCAAAGGCAGTAATTTTTCAGTTCGCTTTCCCCAAAACTGCACTCGAGTGAAGCCGGGGTGCGTCTCTAGTTCTGTAAATACTATCTAACTGATGGATGGTGAAAACCGCATTTAACTCAATTGCGTGGTTTAGGAGTTAGTTAGTGGATATAAAACACATAATGACGCCGAAAGCGACTTTGTTTTATACTTTAGCGACCGCTTTAGCCTAGTTGGTAGTGACCCTGCCTACGAAGCAAGAGGTACTGGGTTCGAATCCCGGTAAGGGCATTTATTTGTGTGATGAGCACGAATATTTGTTCCTGAGTTATGGATGTTTTCTATGTATTTAAGTATTTATTTATCTATATAAGTATGTTTATCGTCGTCTAGTACCCATAGTACAAGCTTTGCTTAGTTTGGGACTAGGTCGATTTGTGTACTTAATAAACTTAATACAAAAACTTAATACATACACACACACACATACACAAACATTATTATCAAAATATTTTTTTTTAAACGCAAATATAATAATAGGCTAGTCAAATTAGCTTAACCTGGACATAATTCGATAACTGTGATTTGCTTTTTCTATATCATAAAGTATTGTTAGTTATAGATAAAATAAAAAGAATTAAACATTTTAAAGCTCCGCGTCAATATAAAAAACACGAAAAACTAAATTTTTAACATAATTTGATTTCATAAGTATAGCATAATAAATAACTTTCTGAATATACATCTATTGTAATGTAACAGTTGCATTCCAGTTATAGAAGTCAAAATTAAACTAATTAATCATACGGGACAATCATTAACAACGAAGTTTCAGTAAGTTACAGATTTTTTGGCTTATCTCACCAGAAATTATAGATAACTGCATTTCAACAACTTATACTAAATAGTATATTATGTGTCGTAATAAAATTTTAAAAATTAAACAGATTCTTTTTGCGGGTTTCTTTAATCACAAATATTAGTAATTTTTGGAAAGCCAAATTACATAACCACTTCAAAAGTGTTTAATTTATGCCTTCAAAATATTATCAATAGTATAAGTAACAAATTAAACAATAAATGTACACGCTTATAAATATCAATTGCATTTTTTCTTAATTGCATTTCAATACAAACTTTATTACTTGTGGAATAAGGTCGTAATTTCTTTACGTCGTACTCCCGACGGTGCCGTCGCGCGCGAGGCGGCGCTAGCTGGTTGACCAACTTTTGTGGTACCTTAGATCACGTGGTGCGCGTAGTAAGTACCACGACGCGGTTCGACTAGTTCGGAGATTTATTGAAATACTGTGTTCGATAATAACTAATTTGTATAATTTTTTTGTCATTATGTCTGTGGTTTATACACAGATTCAGCCGCAGCATGTAATTTACGAGAAGTCGTATCTCAAATTTTTAATAAATTATAAAAAAACATTGGAGTGATGAATTGCTGAAATATTCAGATTAGATTCTTAAAATGCTCTATATTTTCGATAAAAAAAATAGAAAGGGGGGATAGAAAAAATGAACAATCCCAATTGATTTTTAAACGTCTAATTTTCCCCCAGTTCTACACTACCACAGACTGTACGCTTGTTTTCCAAAAATAACTGTTATTGATTAATCTAGTGGGTGTTTATGCAAGAATTTTGATGAAATAGGTTTGTATACACTTTCATTAAATTAGATTGACACGGGCAAGACACGGGAATAAAAAGCAGTGTTGTGCCCGAGTTTAGTCTTTTCGATTCATATGACATTTCCGTAAACTGATAAAAATCGATTATACAGGGTGATCAATCCAAATGGGTCAGTATGGAGAAATCAGAAACTATGAGAGATAGCGAAATCTGTTCCTAAGAACCATGGCTTCGATTTTAGATTTAACTAAAATGGCATTAAAACTTTTTTTTAAGTCTCATACATAACCTGGAATTGAACCTCGTCAAAATTTATTTTATAGTTTACATGTTGTTATTGTTGAAGTTGGGAATCGTAAGTCACAATAAACACTAATAATATAATAATTTAGATAATAATTTTAGTAAAGTAGAATAAAATTTTGATTTGATTTGATTTTAGATTATCAAAATGGTGGCATTTTCCTGTATGCAAAGATTCTCTTAAGCAATAAATTTGAAATAATTTGGCACGCCCGCTGAACGGATGAGTTCTAATCACAATTTGTTTTATATTGTATTATTATCGAAATAAGATATGCATAAGTAGCCTCTTCAGATAAATTATTCATATTGATGAACTAATGACAATATTTTGCAAATTATTTAATTTCTGGCTAATGGTTTATTATAGGCATAATATTACTTTGAAATAACATTCAATGTCATGGTTGTATGATATTTCATAATATTAAAGGTAATAATCGTTTTCTGTGCTGTCATAAAAAAATACCTAACATCGATGGCTAAGGCGGGAGCGAAGCGTTGCGTCTCTCCCGCCTTAGCCTTCTGAACCTAACTTGTCCAAGTCGCTTCTGCCCTGAAAGGTCTTGCTCGCTCGCTTCGCTCGCTCGCTGCCAGCGATATGCCTTACCATGTTTCTGAATAATTATCGATATTCCTTTGGATGTTATCAATTTCGATGTATATGTTTAGTGTATTTTAGGCAATGAAAAATTATGACTAAAAACAATTATTACTTTAAGATATATGCCTGACAATGCTTCCGAATAATCAACGATATTCCGTTAATTGATAACAATACTAGGGGCGTTCAATAAAAAGTGAGAATGAGTATGTTATAAACAACTTTTACTAAATGTCATTTTATTTTTCGACATAGTCACCTTTTAGCATAATACACTTTGTATATCTTTTTTCTAAACTTAAAATTCCATTTTTAAAAGAGGTCTCATCTTGAGTACTTAAAAAATCTTGTACTGTAGCGACTACCGCGTCGTCGTCTTCAAATTTCTGGCCTCTCAGGTATTGTTTCAATCTCGGAAATAGGTAGAAATCACTGGGAGCGAGATCTGGTGAATACGGAGGATGCTTAAGGATATCGAACCCAGCATCACGAATTGCAGCCATTGCAACGGCGGACTTGTGTGCCGGGGAATTGTCCTGGTGGAACAGCACAACTTTCGAGAGTTTACCTCGCCGTTTTTCGCGGATCTCATTGCGCAATGTTGCTATTTGTTTGGCGTATAAAGTGCCCGTAATAGTGGCTCCATGCTCGAGATACTCAATCATTAATACCCCTTTACCATCCCAAAAAACAGAGCCCATGACCTTACCGGCAGATGGGCTCACCTTGAATTTCTTCGGAGTTGGAGATGATGGTCTTTTCCATGTCATAGACTGCAGTTTCGTTTCAGGGTCGTAATGATGGAGCCATGTTTAGTCCATTGTTATAAATCGCGCCAAAAAAAGTTCCCGGTCTTGCTGCATCAGGTTCAAAGCTTCTTGACAAATCTCTAGTCTAGTTTGTTTTTGCGTGTCAGTAAGCATTCTTGGTACCCAACGCGCAGATACCTTTTTCATACCCAAGCGTTCATGTAAAATATTATGCACGCTCCCCGTTGAAATCTTTACATTTTCAGCAATAAAACGAACTGTGACACGAAGATCCGCCAAAACTGAGTTTTCGACTTTTTTCACAATTTCTTCAGTTACTGCTGTAGTAGGGCGTCCGGAGCGGGGGTCGTCCATTGTCGATGTTCTTCCACGTCTAAATTCGGCGCACCAACGTGCGACTGTCGAATACGGAGGAGCATTAGACCCTAAAGTGTCCCGCAAATCCAAATTGACTTGGTCCGTAGAAAAATTTTTCAAATAGAAGTATTTGATAACGGCGCGCAGTTCAATTTTCTCCATTTTCGCTAACGTACTCAATAGCATTGCAAAGAAATTACCGTATATTTTTTTAAACAAAATACAGTTAGTTTTTTTTTTCATAGCAATCAGCTAGATAGATTAGCTTTACCGGCCAGTATTTAATTTCGTAATATTAAAAGAGTTTGCATCTCATTCTCACTTTATATTGAACGCCCCTCGTATTATGCTTTTTTAAAGTTATGAACAATAGGATTATGGATCATTGCAGTTACAACTATTAAGCGATATGCTTAAAAAAAATTATGACAATCGATATTTATGAGCAAGAATATTATGGACATCAATTTATGACTTTCAAAATTCGGATAAAAAAGATTATGGGAGAAAAGGGGACCGCTTCCATGATACTTTCTGAAAGCAAATGCTCGACTTGTCACCAAAAATACTAAAATCGCTATACATTTCTCTTCAATTTTTGAGGAGTTTCTTCAATTCCTCATGGATCCCATCTCAGAGCTGGATTCTGGTAACAACGGGACCAACCTTGAAGCATGTGCTTTCAAACAATGAAAAAAATTTCTAAATCTAAATCGGTTCATAAATGACTGAGTTCTGAGGTAACAAACATTAAAAAAAAACATACAACCGAATTGAGAACCTCCTCCTTTTTTTGAAGTCGGTTATAAATTGAATTGATTTGGGTTAAAATATGAATGAGTTTTAATTTTTTTTAATGAAACACATGGATAGATTTTTTATTTATTTAGTTTTGCACAGCTGCTGAATTAATCAGAGTGCATTCTGATCCATCTTGCGCATCAACTTAGATAAGGTTATTATTGGCTTAACGAGATTTTTCTGGTACTTAATGCTTTGTATGGAGATTTTTCCTGTAAATATTTTTTTGATAAGCTATTTATAATTTTTGAATGTCCATTAAATGGGCATGTTTTTAAGCTACTAAGCTAAACAATGGTCATGTATTTTTTTTTTCACCGTGATAGATCAAATATTGACCAAAGTTTAGGAGAAAAGGCAAAATTTAAATTGTAACAAAAATAAATAAAAAACTGGAATACTTTTTTAAAATGGTTTTTGCATCTGATAACCCAACTATTCGAGATTATTTTTAATAAAAATAAATGCAAAAAATAATTAATTCCGAATATCACGCCTCAAAATCTTAGTGCGGGTATACATTTTCAAAAAATCAGAAAAACCGAAATTTCTTGAAAACAGTGAGACTTTTACTAAGGTAATTTTTTGATACTTGGTAGATAACCTGCCCACCTATCTCCCATTTAAGTAAATGTTTTCTTAAAGTCTTTATGAACAAGTCTTTAGAACCTTGTTTTTTTTTAAATGAATTACTTATTAATTTTTACTAAACGCGCGACAGCATCGCTACAAAAAGTCGCCGTGGGCGAGGGCCCTTACATTTGGAACCTTCGCTTCGACTTCGCACGACCGGCGGCGCGAGTTTGTGTATTCTGTACGCTTAGTATAAGTTTTACTTCACCAAAATACTTCTCGATCGCGTTTACGTAAAAAAATCAATTACTAGGGAAACAAGGAGAGCGCCTCCGCGGCCGCGCGTCCATGTTTCCATAGAATAGAAATTTTTACGTAAACGCGATCGAGAAGTATTTTGGTGAAGTAAAACTTATACTAAGCGTACAGGTTGAATACAATCATTACAATACAATTCATTGCGTGTGTCGCCAGCTAACCAATGCGCAGCGAGCGTCTCGGCCGCGCAATGAACACAGACGCTGCTCGACGCGCCGCCAGTCGCGCGAAGTCGTGGCCGGGGCGTTAGTCAGCGCCGCGCTCTCTCCCCGCCCCGCACCCTCGCATGCATCACTCTACACTATAACTTAAATACTTGCTCGCGCGTATTTTCAATTTGAATATTCAATTTGATGTGCGTGACATTAACATGTTTAATTTTGATGAAAACGTGATTATAGTACATGAAAACTTATTATTAAACAAAAATCTCACAGTTACGATTTTTAACTACTGAGAAATTCATTATTATTAAAGCGTAAGAAAATCCTGAAATATTTACAGTTTCAGAAAAAATGCTTTCGGACAAATGAAGTTTTCGGGATTCTAAATCTTCGGAAATAAAATTTTCTAAACATCGATAGGTTCCCATTTCATATTACTGCAAATGTATTATCTATACTTCTATACTAATATTATAAAGAGGAAATATTTGATTGTTTGTTTTCATTGAATAGGCTCCGAAAGTACTGGACCGATTTCAAAAATTCTTTTGCTGTTAGAAAGCTACATTATCACTGAGTGACATAGGCTACTTTTTACTGCGAGAAAATGCCTTTTCCTACGGGAAAATTAATTTATCGCGGGCGAAGCTGCGAACGGAAGGCTAGTTATGCAATATTTTTGAAAAATACAGTGCTGGACGAAATAAATCATACACTTACGGGAAAAGTATATTTTCTTATACAAATTTTTTTGTTAATTTCGTCACGTGTCGTGTTGGTTTTATAGGAAATTTTTAGCAATTTACTATGAAAGTAAAAAGGTAAATTCGAGCTATTCGGACAAAAAACCCGACTGAGAATTTGTGGTCTTATTTGGATAGCAAAATTAACAAAACAAATGTAACTAATAAGGATTCCTACATTAATGCACTGGAAGAATCTTGGGACAATATCAACCCTAAATACCTAAAATGAATGGTCGAAAGCATGCCTCGAAGATAAGCAACAGTCTTGAAAGCAAAAGGAGCCCACACAAATTGTTAGATTAAGTATAATTTTGTAATTGAGCTTATTGTAAGATTTAATTTGTCCAGAGAATAATGAAATGGATTATTAAATAAATAATTTTGATGAATATTGAAATTTTAGATTTTATGTAGTTTTTCTCAGATACAGTATGTACTCAATGGAATTCATAAAGTTGTTAAGAAAGAAATTTTCGTGTAAGTGAATGATTTATTTCGTCGAGCACTGTACAAATAGTTTTAAATAATTGTTAATGCGAAAGGTAAGGCCAGGCTTCATGAAGCTTTCCTCAAAAATGTATTTGTTCGGTTCAATTGTTAGTCGACATTTCTTACAGTACATAAATTAAATAGAACTTTCATCAAAACAAGGATTGTTTTAGTATTACCTATTACTAGGAATACCACTTAAAAATATTCAAAACTTTCTTTTTCTCATCATCAAGCCATTTGTCCATAAAGTTGTTTTGATTTTGTAGCTATTCCGAACTTTGACTCCAATGAGTGACAAAAACTATGCAACAACCTGATTTTCTGGATTCCAGCATTAGTAACATGTAGCAATGTATGACGATAGCTAGAAAGTACGGCTCAGTAAAGTATATAATAAAATTATGTTTCGCTAATATATAAATCTTTTGCAAAACCATAGGCTTCCTTTATAACTGCTTGTTATACATAAGCCCTATTTTATTATAATGAATTTTACATGTTGTTTTTTTTTATTTTCATAACGTGTTTCTCGTAATTGTTTGACATTTGCTTGGCGCTGTTCGATTCTGTTCTCAGCTGGACCGAGCAAAATAAGAAAACCAGATGGATCCGAAGTCTCAGAAAATCTCTGCGAAAGCTGTGTTCAGCGGGAATTAAGGTTTGCCATATCGTAATTTGTCTTAAAATATTGTTTGCATGAATATACAAATATAAAAATTTTATGAGAAAATAACGTTACCTACATAATGTTTTCGACATACGTGAAGAAATGTTTAAAACTGCAGCGTATGATAATCGAAGACCTGCGTAGCAGTGAAAAGGATTTCGCTGCTATAACCTCTAATGCCAGAATAATTTCCTGAACCGCAGTTATAGTCTATTTATAATTATAATGCATAGCGCGTTTAAATAAACAAGTTTTACTTCACGACTTAATATTGTAATGCGAATTGAAAGTGTTTCTGAAGAATATATTTGAAGCTGCAATTAGTTTCTATGGGTTGTTAATATAACATTATTTTTCAATTACTCACTTACCTACTTACTTACTAATAATTATCTCTCATACATCAAAGTATCACAAAAAGACGCAAAAGCTGAGCGAAAAATTAAGTTTTTTTTATTTCTTAAAAAAAATTAGTAGGTACTGTAAATGACTTAAAGTTAAATAATTAACAGCAACAAATGCCCAAAAGGAACTTATTGCGTGTATTGAATTTGTGAGCTTTACCCACTTTGAAACGAAATAAAACTGAAAAATGCAGCTGGCGCCTGGCACGACACTAGTCTAGCGCAGCGACTTCAGTTTAGAAATTTATAATTATTGCTGTAATATGGTAACGGTTGCTGAACAACGCGGACTGTAATTGCGAACCTTTTTGGACGTGTAATACATATAACGGGGCAAATATCTTTAGCATTAAATATTTGATATAATTTTATTGCTATTTCTTGGGACTTTTCCTACAGTAAATTTCGCCAAATCTTGTTGTTTTTGCTCTAATTTCTTTAATATTTCAATATCACGTTAGCCACTAATTACTTAGATTTAGATTAATTCATCGAGTGCCCATTTCCAAAAAAAGTGTATTAGCTTTCAAATTGACGTTAATGAAATGTGATACTATTGATCCTCAGCTTGTATCATATTTTTAGCTAATTTATTTTGGTCTACTGTTCAAGTTATTGAGTAAAAATGTATGTGCTATTCTTTTTTATTTATGTACTACAAAGCATAAATATGACCGGTATTCAGTTATAATTATAAAACAAATAAAAAAAATAGTCTTCTCTGTTTTCAATGTTAAAAAACAATTTAATTTCCTAACTAATAACTGTGCTTACATTATATCTAAAAGGAATTTCAATTTCAGGATTGATGGCTACAAACTGCAGATGGAAACATTGCATAATGAAGAAGAAACTCAAATCCTTATTTACAAGAAAAAATTGGGGGAATATGAAACAGGCAGAGAAATGCTGAAAACACTTGTTGGACCAGAATTATTTCGTTTGTTTGATGATCTGATAGAGGTTAGTGGCGCGTTTTCATATTCAATATTTATGATCTGTGTCTGCGTTTTTTCGCAACGATTTAAATTATTAAAAAAAAATTGTTACAGGGAACACAAACGTCGCATGACAGCTCAAGTAACATCAATTCTAACACTTCTTTTCTATCGGTAAGTGATTATAATTTAAACCATGTCCTGGACTAACTAATTATTTCCTCTAATAATGGGGGTGTTAACCAATATGACAAATTACTTAAATTCGTATTTGTTTTCAAATTATGTTCGTTACTTTTTGCTTTGATTAAATTGGACGTTCTTTTACAGGGATCATCCAGCCTTAACATGCATGCTCTTTTGCAGCTGTTTGATATGTTTATCAATGGTCAAAGAAATATAGTTGAACCGGTAAGTGTAATTACTAGTTATCACCTTTACATCAGAAAAGTTGCGCTGCTTTCTGGTATACATTCGTATTATGGTGACGCACTGGCACCTGTTTTTTAGACGATTTAGAATGGGGGCAAATGGGTTCAGCTTTATGGTCGACATTACGTAATTCTTTATCGTGTCTAATACACAAATAATAATTACATGCTAATAATAGCAGGCCTCCTGCATGCTATGTACTTACGCGCGAAATTTACCTACCGAGGGGACGAACGGCTACAGATCTCCTGCGATTGAAATGTCAGTAGGTTGTCACAAGCGCGTGCCGACGCACGTTCAATCGTGTTCCACGGAAAAAATATGCCGCCTGGACTTTTATATTTATAAGTGAATGGTGAAGCAGGGGGTAAATTTTAATATGACTATGCCAGAATGAATAGCTAATTGGCTAAGTAAAGTTTTTTGAAGAGGTGCTAATTATATTTTTTTTCGACAGTCGGCGTTCTGGAGATCGAGAAACTGCAGCTGTTTTATTTTTATCTCCTATTGTTTACTGGAAATATTTTTTTGGGTGTTTGATGTGACATTTGTGAGATTTTATGGTTGACAAGCCGTCCGTGCTCAGAACTTAGTAGAAACAGAAAAAAAAACCAAGTGAACTGTCACTGCTGTCAATGTCAAATCGTTTGCGTTTCGTTTGCTTTGCGTTTGGGTGTGCTCAGTGTTTTTTGACTATTTTTATCGACCTCCGCATAAAATCCGGACTTTCAATTTTACCGCATTTCTCCACGACCTATGCACAATAATTAGATCACAAATGAATACTTTCGATCACTATTTTGGAACTGCTTCTTGGACAACGCAAAGCAAACGAAACGCAAACGGTTAGATTTCATTTGACATTGACAGAAGCGACAGTTGAATTCGTTTTTTTTTTCTATTTCTTCTTAGTACTGAGCACGAACCGCTTGTCAGCCATAAAATCTCACAAATGTCATCTCGAACACTTAAAAAAATATTTCCAATAAATAAAAGGAGATAAAAACTTTTTAACAAAAAAATAAACCGCCGAAAAAACTGAAAAGCAAAAAATAATACCTTTTTTGTTTGACCTTAATCTAGGTACCAGTTTGAAGTCGGTGCCTCAGCACTAGCCAGGAGGAGTGGACTAATCGTCTACCTGATTGGCTTCTATCACTCCTCCTGGCTCGTGCTGAGGCACCGACTTCAAACTGGTAGCTAGATTAAGGTCAAACAAAAAAGGTATTATTTTTTGCTTTTCAGTTTTTTCGGCGGTTTAATTTTTTGTTAAAAAGTTTTTATTTTATACTTTTTTCTCATCTTTGGGGTAATTTATTTTTCCAAATTTATATAATACCAACTTCAAGGTATACCCTATCCAATAAAAAAGAATTATGAAAATCAGACTACTCTGTAAAAAGTTAGTCAATCATCCCCTGTTTTCCTACCCTTAGGGTAGGAATATTATTTCCAAATTTAAATGGGGCCACCCTTAGGGTATACGCTTTCCAATAAAAAAAGAATCATCAAAATCCGACTACTCTGTAATAAGTTATGCTTGGTCATATAGTACAATCAGTGACTGAACAATCAATCATCCCCTGTTTTCGTACCCTTAGGGTAGGAATATTATTTCCAAATTCAAATGGGACCACCCTCGGGGTATACGCTTTCCAACAAAAAAAGAATCATCAAGATCGGACTACTCTGTAAAACGTTATGCGTGATCATACATAAAAAAAAAAAATATACACGTCGAATTGAGAACCCCCTCCTTTTGTTTTCGTCGGTTGAAAAATAAAACAGCTGCAGTTTCTTGGTGTTGAAGTCGACCACTGTCGAAAAAAAATATAATTAGCATCTCTTCAAAAAACTTTACTTAGCCATTTTACGCGCGGATTATACTACGGAGTTTGATTTGTACCTGCTGCCTGACACTAGCACTTTGACAGCGACAGTAAAGTGACACTAGTTACAGTGTACCACTACGCAAAAAATAATTAAACGGGTTGCCTTATCGTACGCATTTAGATAGATTTAGAAATTTGGCAGTGTGGGAGCCCTCAATTACAATCTGACGTCATCAACCAAAATAGTTTAAATAATTAATTTTGAAAAAAGAAGTGAACTAAATGACAAAACATTAAAATGAGTTTCTTATAATTGACTGTTCTATACAAAAAAAATATAAAAAGCACTGGTAATTTTTTTTACACATTCCCAATTAGAAACAGCAATGATCTTATATGTTACTATCGTAACTAGATTGGCAGTTTGCGGCACCGACGCGTTATACTTCGAAGGTGCCTGCAGGCTTATCTGGCGTCAGTTGGCTGTTTGACATTGAGTGAGCGTGACGCACCCGTTAAAGTTTTTAAATATGGCGAAATGTGCTGTTATAAGTTGTGTATCACGGTCCGAAAAGAATCACAAAGCAAATTTCGTTACTTTTCACAAGAAAGTTTGCATAATTTTGATCATGCTGTGTAAAGTAATATTATAAAATAAAATAAATATATCGTACGTTGTTTTTGCCATCGGTGTTGCCAGTAAAGCGATTATGATTTTCCTACTTTTTTGGGAGTTTAGTTAATGAAGGAATGAATGATGGAAGTGTGCGCCATTATTTGTTTTTTTTTTTATATAGGTTGTTAGATTTTAGGCTTGCAGGATCCCGGGACCACTTCGGCCCCGGGATTAGACCTTTTCGAGTTGTTTCGCTTAGGAAAGCTGTCGAATAACTGCCGCTTTTCGGCGTTTGTATTTATTTTATTTTTGGCGTTTGTTTGCCGAAGTGGTCCCGGGATCCTGCAAGCCTCGTGCAACTCCTTTCTCCGCGAGTCATCCGAAGTCTCCGCGGCCTGTCCGAAGTCCCCGCGACCTGTCCAAAGTCTCAGCGCCCTTTCCAAAGTCTCCGCGACCTGTCCGAAGCTTCCGCGAGTGTCAAAATCGCCGCTTTCACCAAGCGCTGTCACCGCCTACACGAGACGCCACTTCCGCCATCTCCAGGCGTCGTCTCCGCCTTCACCAGGCGCCGTCTCCCCGCCTTCATCTGCCTCCATCTTTATCCGCATCTGTGCCGTGCACCGTTCGTGCCCACACCGTGCCTGCTGCCTGCACCTAGTCTGTGCGTTGCTTCGTCTGCAAGTCTGCTGTCCACCGTGTACTGCTGACCGCACCTGGTCTGCGCGCTGTCGCGCCTAGTCCGGGCACTGCCCGAACCTGCTCCGACAGTCCTGCTCCTGCTCTGTTGACGCTCCTACTCCGTGCCTGCTGCCACATCGTGCGCTGTCAGCGCAGCCTGCCCAAGCGCCGACAGCGCTTTCTCCGAAGCTGCCCTTCATCGTCACTGGATCCCCTATACATCTCCACTCTTACCGACACACACACTCGTCCACTTACTACAGTACACCACTCTAAACCCATCTCCTCCTTTTATACTCGTCTGTAAATATCTTTTAAATATATTGTAAATAAATTTTTAATTTATAAATCTTATTTTTCATTTAATAATTTAGGTTAGGTTATTTTATCTTTTGACTGTCGCTTCACGACAATGAACGTGTTGTTAGTTAATATAAATTTTGGTTCGCATAAGAGAATATACTCGTACTAATCTACAAATAAAAAGAAAGCCGTTAAAAGTTATTCCATCCCTTGTTAAATGATGATTCTTAGGCCTAAACTTAGATTTTGAACAAAAAAGTTTGTAAATAAAATTTTCTTTGCTGGATTTATCCGATAGTCACAATTCTCTAGTTTCAGAGACAAGTTTGGCGATATAAAGTTTAAAGAAAAAAAAATCTGTTATTTGATAATTTTAAAAAATTAAGACGGCAATAAATTTGCCACTATCCGTTAAGTGTCTGGTGTTTATTAATGGAAAGGGTAGGTTAGGCTACTATTGTTATTGATTTTATATGGAGCAATAGCTTAATTCAATAATTCAAATTATTACATGCTAGCAACCTATCCACAGTTTTGCTGGGATTACAATACCTACTTGGAAATAAAATACAATACCTACATATTAAAAATATTATAAACTAGCTGTTGCCCGCGGCTTCGCCCCCGTTTTATTTATTGTATAATTTCTCTCATAAGAACCTTCTCCTGACAATACCAAACGCAACAAAAAAAGAATTATCCAATTTGGTACAGTCGATTGGTAGTTTTAATTATTTTTTATCATTCTATTGGTTTTTAATTTATTCATTTTAGATACTCATGCCACCCGCAGTTCCCCCAGCAAACTGACATGACGGTCTTGACACTTACTGCCCTTGGCTGATAGCGGCAAACATATTGCCGTCTTATAATTCGGAAACCCCGAAATAATATATATATTTCTCTTTCTCAAAAATCATAAAAAAAATATTCCATGCTGTGCGTACCGTTAAAGTTCTCGATTCATTGCTATAAAAAAATAATGGTCAAAGGGTTAAATAACGTTTATGGTCCGACAAGCTCGTGCGCGACCCTCCGCGGAACCCTGTCGCAGTCAGCGTTTGCCGCACTTATTAAAAACAATCTTGTTAAGGACAGCAGAGGCTTCCTGCGACAGGGTTCCGCCGAGCGCCGCGCACGAGCTTGTCAAGGTATAGTTGATTGAACGAAACTTAATATCTAAACGCTAGTGTTTAAATTGGATATTTGTTCATTTTTTAATAAATTATTTGTTGTTGAACATATTTTATGCAACTCATTGTTTAATTTCCAAAAAAAAATTGTTTCCGGGAAAATTATTTTTGTAATGTGAAATACGTTAGAAATATTTCTGATTTGTGTAAGATTGTCCCCTAATATTTATTTATTTATTTTAATTATATATGTCCACCACTGTATATATATAGTAATTATTCCTACAAAGTGGTAAAACAACATGTAGAAAAATAAATATTTTTATCCGAACTGCCAGCCCTGCCACTGTCGGCACGCACACATTCTTAAGGAGACGGAGTAGGCTATAATCGCGGTAGGTATTATAAAATCAAAATAACAACGGGAATCGAGAGTACCGTTAGCACAACAGTACTTATAAATGATTAAATATAATCAAAAGTCAATCTTTGATATCTTCATAAGTGCAGACACTTATTGATAATATAATTAATAGATTTACAGAGTATCCTTTGCATATTTGGACTATATTCTCGGTAAATGTTGTCATTTGTTTTATAAAAAAATATTAATATCATATCTGACAAATCTGTCACTAATTCACATCATTTTCGCGTTATCAAATTGCCGTAGCTTTTAAAAATACGTATGTATAAAATATGATCGTGGTAAAGTATTAAAAGGTCGGTGCCGAGAAAGTATCTGCAATGTACTAACATATTTCAATAAAGAAAAAGATAACGAAGGTTCTTCTGAAAAATTTGATGGCCATTTTAAGCAATTATTTACAACATAACTAAAATATATTATTAAAGGGAGTCCCTTTAGGTAAGGTTCTGAAGGTACTGGCAGCAGGTTCCGAAGATACTGGCAGCAATATTATTTAAGTAATATAATTTGATGTTTTTTCCTTGCTTTAGAACTTCATTGTACAGTCAAGTGTCAAAATATGGGTGCACACAACTTGCTCATAAATATGTCCCATAGCTCTAATGTCGTCGAATTAAGGTATAGGTATATAACGATGGGAGGATTAAATCGATACTTATTTTTGCACTTGACCGTACTAAAATAACACTTTCATTTTTCTGCACACTACCATTGACAAAAATGACATATGAGCTCAATCCCTTTCTAAACGCGCTTTGATAATACTAAAAGATTTTGTACGGGATGCGGTATCTGTTACGAGAAGTAACTATTAAGTAATCTGTGATAATAGTGTATTTATGATTTAGGCATTTTCAGAAGACGGTCAATTTACGTAATGATCATTTGGCGTGACTAGAATATTTGTACTTCGGTAATTTAGACATATAAACAATTCAGTACTGAGCTTAGAAAACGTGATCGACATTGGCGATGTGTGAGTTTGCCTATAGAAATAGTTATATTATTTTAAATACTGATACCATGCTTTTTTCCAGGTGCCTTCTACATCACGAGTGGATGAAACATTGCAATCTTTGACATCATTATCAAGGAGTCTTAATGCTAATAATTACTCTAATTCAGGCTCTGACTTGATAAACCTCGTTATAGAAAGATTGCGGAACAGTAAGTAACACGTTTTACGTTATTTTGATGAGTAACTCGAGGGTCATTACATTAACATTGGGTTCGAAAAAGGATTAGAAAATTACAATAATTTAATAATAATCACCTGTTCGTAGATTCGGCGACTGATGCGCATTTTGTATAACCTAGACTGTAATGAGCTTGATGCTTGAGTAAGCCTAATAAATTTGGTCCGTCATGTACTATATTTTATTTATTAATTCAGTCTCCAATTACTAAACGATACTTAAGGTTAAACGAACGTACATGTCGATTCACAAGAGTTGGCACGAATGGAATTAACGAAAGCAATGCCACTTTGACATTTTTGTGATTTTTGTAGGAAAATGACTGATACATGACATTTTCATATTTGTGTGAAGTGTATTCAAATAGGTAACACATAGATACTTTCATTCACTCATTCGATCCATTCGTGCCAACTCTTGTGAATCGACTGTACATAAGTGAAATTAGAGTTTTTTGAGGTGTGCTACAATAACACAGATAAGATATTTCATTATCATGATATGACAATGCAGTATCTTACAACTATTTTTAAGATATTGGTGTTTCATCCTTGACATGCATACACATACCTACAGATATACACATATACTATAGGTAGCGCCACGAGAGTTGAGGCGAATGATTACACACACAGCTACATAAAGTACTGTTTGCAAAAAAGATAGTGAATGAATGAAATGACTGATGGAATGAAAATGTGAGTAATAAAAAACTTTTTAACAAAAAAATTAAACCGCCGAAAAAACGGAAAAGCAAAAAATAATACCTTTTTTGTTTGACCTTAATCTAGGTACCAGTTTGAAGTCGGTGCCTCAGCACGAGCCAGGAGGAGTGATAGAAAGCCAATCAGGTAGAAGATTATAGGTCCACTCCTTCTGGCTAGTGATGAGGCACCGACTTCAAACTGGTACCTAGATTAAGGTCAAACAAAAAAGGTATTATTTTTTGCTTTTCAGTTTTTTCGGCGGTTTAATTTTTTTGTTATAAAGTTTTTATTTTATACTTTTTTCCCATCCTTGGGGTAAATTTTTTTCCAAATTTATATAATACCAACTTCAAGGTATACGGTCCTATCCAATAAAAAAGAATTATGAAAATCAGACTACTCTGTAAAAAGTTAGTCAATCATCCCCTGTTTTTCTACCCTTAGGGTAAGAATATTATTTCCAAATTTACATGGGACCACCCTTGAGGTATACGCTTTCCAATAAAAAAAGAATCATCAAAATCCGACTACTCTGTAATAAGTTATGCGTGATCATACATAAAAAAAAAATATATACACGTCGACTTGAGAACCTCCTCCTTTTGTTTTCGTCGGTTGATAATCTTAAAATGAAATACTTACGCAATACTATGCATATTATAATTTTTCTTTTTCATGTAACCTATTTTTTAAATAAAACAATTTGAAACCGTTAAGAAATATTCGCAAGAAAAAAATCGGTATTTTATAAATAGCGAAAAATATGCTTATCTGATTTATATAAAATAGATCAAAAATTTATTTTCTGTTTTGTTTGAACTAGATGTATTTTCCTAAATTATTCTTAAAGAAATAGTGTAAAATGGGGTGCCCAGAAAATGAGAGATAGGTGGTTTTTGGGAGATTATATTTCGAAGCCAATTGCTCGGGAACAGACGGACATACTCTCAAACCTTAATTTATATACATAACTATATACTAGCGCCACCACAAGTTGTGTGCAAAATTAGAACTACTGAGGTGATTGGTTGTCAACAGGCATCGATTGTTATAGTTAATTAGCAGTGATCGGTTTTTGGATTCGACATGGGGTGAACGACCTCAATCATTATGTTAGTATGGATATGCCCCGGGAATTCCGGCTTTATGTTAGAAAAGGCAAAAAATACAATGTGTTTATTTTATTACACTTTAAAACATCTAAGTAGCTGATAAACGAGTACTTACTCTCCGTTCTTTTGTCTAAATCGAACAGTTTCATCCTTAGGGAAAGAATTGGGATGTCTATTTTTTTGCAATGTATAGTAAATCGAAAACCATTTCGAGATAAATGCTTTATAACTCGTTTTCTGTAGTTATTATTTTTTTATATAACGTTATGAATTTATTAAATAAGAAATAAGCAATGACTTTCATTTGACATTGGTGTATTTTGCGTGACCGGTCGTACTTTATTGTGTGTGGTTAGATTCTTCACAATTTACGCGTGGATTATACTGCGGAGTTTGATTTGGACCCGCTGTCTGACATCTAGCACTTTGACAGTGCCAGTAAAGTGACACAGTGTATAGTGTACCACTACGCAAAAAATAATTAAAGGGGTTGCCTTATCGTACGCATTTAGATAGATTTAGAAATTTGGCACTGTGGGAGCCCTCAATTATAATCTGACGTCATCAACTAAAATAGTTTCAATAATTAATTTTGAAAAAAGTAGAGAACTAAATGACAAAATATTGAAATTAGTTTCTTATAATTGACTTTTCTATACAAAAAAAATATAAAAACCACTGCTAATTTTTTTTAGACATTCCCAATAAGGTTTTCGCGGCATGTCAACTAGTATGTAACACTGCCTTACGGTCTAGTACTCCCCGAGAATATTCCAATCATACGCGAATCAAAAGTTCAATTAGAGTAAGCCACAGTTGTCGTAAAAGATAATCTCAAGAGTCCATGAAACAAGCCGATGAAATGAAAATTGAACCATAAATCATAGTGTGCGAACTTAACGTGGATACTTATTTATTGGATCGCCTTTGAGCTATAGGATGTATTTGCACTTATACGATAACCTGTGACCTAATATTATAGTATAAATTATACAGCTAATACCTATTTATTTACGCAATCCTTAGAAGCAAATAATTAGAACAGAAATCCAGAGAAAATAATGAAATGTCAATGTCAAGATTTTGAAGTATTTTTTCCATCGTGACAGAGTAAGAGTAAACAATTCGTTTGTTAGTTTTTTATCTCAAAAGCAAAAATTCCTTGTAGCGTTTCACCTAGTCGCGTTTTGTCGCGGCAGAACAAAATCTCGATAGTTTTTTATACTTGAAGCAATTTACCGCGTAGCTGTTCACGTAAGTGTATTTAATTTATAGAGTCATATTTTCCGTGTAGTATTTTACCCTAGACACACTTTACCGCGATCGTTATTTATTTGGAACGCTTTTTTTCTTTGACGCGATGATTGACGTTTGCAGCAAAACTCTGTAACTATTTTTTTTAAACGCGTCTTGTGTTTATAGTTCAATTTCTAAGAGGCTATCAAACTCATTGAAATATTATCTTTATTACTAATAATAGACAATACTCTGACATTGCGACATTGAATTGCAGTAACATTAATATGCGATTTTGATGCAAGATCTCAGCTCAAGATAATAAATACAATAAAGTTTACTGCTTGAAAATATGGAGCTTGAAGCAGGGTCTGCTTCTGCTGAACTATCATCATCATCATTATCATTTCAGCCGTAGGACGTCCACTGCTGGACGTAGGCCTCCCTCATTGATGCCCAATCATTACGATTGGAAGCGATTTGCATCCATCCTGAACCTGCGGCCTTCACCAAATCGTCCGTCCATCTAGTTGGTGGACGTCCCACGCTGCGCTTGCCTGTCCGTGGTCTCCATTCCAGAACTTTTGGGCCCCAACGGCCATCTGTTCTGCGTGCTATATGGCCTGCCTGTCTGCTGAACTATAATTTTACAGAAATATTTAATCGAGCTGAAATGCGATTACATCTATTACTATTAGTGACCAAAAAAATAGACGATTGAGACATGAAGCGAAAATAAAATAAACGATCGAGGTGAAATGCGACTAAAATCATTAGCGACCAAAAAATTACACGATTGTGACATAAGACAAAATTTAAATAAACAATCGGGGTGAAATGCGACTAGGTGAAACGCTACAAGGAATTTTTGCTTTTGAGGTACATAGGCGACAAACGAAAAAATTCCTTAGAGATAATTTTAATTGTTTTATTTTTGTACGGTTTGTTCGGTATCGCGGGAAACTGTCGTATCTATATTAATTTTTCTACTTGATATCCCGCGAGGGAGAATCCAAAGAACCGATCACTGTTAATTAGCTAGCCATCTAGTTCGGCAAATACATTGTAGATGGCGCTGTATTAAACAAATAGGCTGAAGACATTTTTAGTCATTCTTGTAATTCTATGTTGAGTCTGTTGAACTTGCTATCGGTACGAATAAATGTCAAAATCCCGCTGTCATTACATGGCGTATAGTTGTGTGCATGACCTCAACTCTGATGGCGTTACCTATACATATTAATTTAATTTCGAGGCTGCAACATCGAAATATAATTCGTATTATAACTTGTATTCATCTATCTGTTTTCTCCTTAGATAATGTCGAAAGATCTCCATCGATGGATGTACGAGCAAGTGAAACATCTGATTTGAACCGAATCACCAATAATCGTTCGAACGGGTTAAACCATTTAGCAAATGGACAAAAATCTCAAGCTGCAGGCTTGGGCGAAACTAGTAGATATGGTGTGGCTGCTGGCTACTCTGGACAAGGCGTACAAAATCTCGATTTCGGATCTCGCGTGCACCCACCCGTGCCGAATTATGCCGTGGCGGGACCCAGCGGGTACACCGGCAGCGCGTCGGCGCCGGCCCCGCCGCCGCCCGCTGTGTATCCGATGTACCACCCAGGCATCCCGCCGCCACCAAATCGCCATTATTACGGACAGAGTCCTATTGCACCCAGTAAGTATCTTAAATTTGTGACAAATTTCACTGACATTATTAATATTTAATTATTTTGTTGTAGTTAGTTATCTTTGTTCAAACCAGTGGCGGGGCGTGAAAATATTTGCAAGTAAAGCCGGAGCAAAAAAAACCTAAATACCATTTATCCTCTTCTTGAAAATGCAGTAAGAAAAAAGTAGCTTTTGGTAACTTCGAAAATTTAGTCAATCCGTACGTCCCCAACGACTTCGGGCCCCAGGCATAACATCTGCCTGGAGAGAGATTTCTCTATTGCAACTACCCCCATAGTTGTTAGTACCCTTCGCCACTGGTTCATACAGTTTTTTTTAATTATTATCCATCAAATTCAACTCCCAAGAGAAATCGTGTTTTCGTTTAAAGTATTACAATATTTTTTGTTTAGATGCTCCTAATATGCCGTACAATGGTACAGAAAGAGCCCCTGCTCCTAGTACATCTCAAGGAATGCAACCCTCCACATCTGCGGCCGCGCTGCGGCCTGGACAACCGAATCCTTCAAATTATAGTTATATGGGGAGGTACCCTCAGCAGCCTTACTTCCCCCCTTATCAATAGCTTGCTGGAGGTATGTGGTCGAGTAGGAATGAACAACGCGAATTTAGCTGGCGAATTTTTACTTTGTCGGCGTAAAGTGTAAACCCATGAATTCACATTTCCTACTTTTTATTTGCATGATGAATTTTGCTTGTGTGATAGATAATCAGGTGCAAGTCGGCAACTAAAAAAAAATAATACTTCTCGTTTAATTTTGTTACGAATCTCGACATTTCGAGCACTTCTCAGTCTCGGACATCTTGTTTATCCGTTTAGGGCTGTTATTAGGTTTACACTTTAAGCCGACGAAGATTTATTTGATTATTCTGTTTTATAAATTTATGAAAAATATGCTACAGTCAAGGACAAAGATATGTTTACAAGCATTGGTAACTAAAATAAGTTATCATAAAAAGATGCTTGAAATTTGACTCATCCACGTGTTTTAAAAAAATAAGTAAGTATAGTCCATTTTGGTCTATCATTCAGACCTACTAATAGGACTAAACGGACGAAATAATCCGTTTAGTCCTAATACTTCTGGCACGAAATAGGGCTGCTTAGATATTTTTTATGTATTGTATGTACAAAAGCTGCATTAAATTGAAACCATTTAAGTTCCTAGATATGTGTACTAGAACTGCTACATACAGTTAGGTGCAAAAGTGTCCCAATAATAGTACCTATGTAAAACGGAAAAAAAATTAGTCAGTGGAACTGGTTTAGAAATGCTTCTCCTAATAATAGTAATGTTTCGAACTTACTACAGAACTGCTACTAAATCCCGTCGAGTCTCCCGTGGACCGGGGTCCACGTGGACCACTTTGGGAATCAATGCTATAGATAATCGTCTTAAAATAACCTGGACAAATTCGCAATTCGGTTAAAAAGTAATTGTACTAAAAAGCAACTCGTCAGAAATAATACTTTGTTTAAAACATCATATGTGCAAATAAAAACACAACACAACACAGTTATTCTGACAGTCGTAGACCTTATTCCACCAAAAACAAATGTAAATATATTACTTTCCTTCGGCAGTCGGGTAAAAATAGGCCAAGTTCTCATCTCCCATCAAAATTAGTGATATCTGAAAAGGAAATTTGGCAGTAGGACGTCTTGTTGACTTAAATGATGTATACATAGTTATGAACTTAATTGTGTTTCTAAATTTATGCATTGATATGCTTATTATGCTTATCTTTCAAACAGCGTATACATATTTGTGTACTTTTAGATGTTCCCTAATTTATAATCCTACCGATGACAGCATTTTTTAGGTTTTGTGGTTTATACATATCTTTGTCCTTGACTGTACAGTTAAACCAAAAGGGTTATGCCAAAAGGTATCAATAATTTTCAATCATAATTTTTATTGTTTGACTGATTATTCTTTAAGTAGTTTAAGTTGACTAAGGCTTACTGCAATGATTTTGGAATGTATAAACATGCATTTTGGCACGACTCTCTTATGCAAACCTTGGTTGTAAATAGATTTTAATTAAAACAGGTTTGTAACTTTTTATGAATAAGGGATCAAATGTCCCCAACAAAAATTGCCTTATTTTTTTAACAGACAAATGTTCTTGGTTCCAGTTTTCATAAGGCTGTGCGACTTCGATTGAATATTATGGTATCATGTAATATGGTGCTCCACCTTACAGTACTCGTCTCGGTGATCTGATCTATATTTATAACTAGCTGATGCCCGCGGCTTCGCCCCAGTTCTATTTTTTTTAATTTCTTTCTTAAAAACCTTCTCTTGACAATAACAAACACAACAAAAAAAGAATTAAGTATCCAATTTGGTGCTGTCAATCGGAAGTTATGCGCGTACAAACATTTCGATGTTTCATCTAATATATAAAAATCTCGTGTATCGGTGTTTGTTACCGAACTCCTCCGAAACGGCTTGGCCGATTTTTATGAAACTTTTATTTCTACACTTAGGTCGTAGGCTAATTTTTTTCCCTCCCCCCCCATTCTTCGCGGACGGAGTCGCGGGCAACAGCTACTTTTTATTTATATAGATTACAGTAACTATGGCGGTAGTTACTGCAATTACAATAGTCACGGCATAAAACTCGTATAGTTAGATGTGCTTAAGACTGTTAGTTTTTTAAAACGAATAAAGTCATAAAGGAAGTGGTTGCACGTTTTTGGACATTAGCTGTGTTTTCCTTTGTCTATCTATTCTATACCATTCTTTTGAAAGCACGTAAGATGGAGCACCGTGTTTAATTGTTTGGGGCAGTTATATTATAAAACTACCTTACTCTTGTTTCATCTTGGTGATCATAATATCGTAATATGTTTGTATTTCTCACCAGAAAACGCGTCACACACTGAGCCTATTATATTATGTTCATTTACCGCAAGATACCGAAATATGTATTATATTATATATAGCTAAGTTCCACGCACGACAGAGATAGCAAAATATATTCACTAAACTCGTTTCTCTCCTAGCGAGCGCACGATGTCAATATTTACGAATTGTTCTAATATGGATTTAAATAATATAGTAGTTCTTCAGAGGACGATTCTGATGCAGAATTTAATACATCGGTTACGAAGTCGCGTCCATCGTAAAGGAACATTATTTTCTCTAAATGACCGAAATATGTATACCAAATTGTATTGTAATATACCGAGCTATATAATATTTACAGAACAAGGTGTCTCAATATAAGGGTGTCCCGTAAGTAGTACGACAAACTTAAATGGGAGATAGGGGGGCGTCATCTACCAAATATCCTAAAAAAAGGTAAAAGTCTCACCGTTTTCGAGAAATTTGGTTTATCATTTGTAGAGTACAGTAATGCTTTGTATGGGGATTTTTTTTCTTGTAAATATTTTTCTGATAAGCTATTTATCATTTTTAAATGTCCATTAAACGGACATGTTTTTAAGCTACTGAGATAAACAGTGGTCATGTAATTTTTTTTCACTGTGACAGATCAAATCTTGACCAAAGTTTAGGAGAAGAGGCAAAATTTAAATTGAAATGAAAATAATTAAATAACTGCAATACTTTTTATTAATGCAAATGGAATTGATTCCGAATATCACGACTCAAAATCTTAGTGCGGATAATTCAAAAAAATCAGAAAAATTGAAATATCTCGAAAACGGTGAGACTTTTACTAAGGTCATTTTTTAAGAGCATTTTATTAACTTGCAATGTATGTATATACGTATGTACGGGTCAAATCTTGGAAGTCGAATTTGACCCGCTTCCAGTGGTCGGATTCACTTGAAATTTAGTATACTTATGTAAGTTGGGTGACAATGCAAGTACTGTCAACAAAAAGCACAGTCAGCTAAAAAGCTTACTCTTAAAATGAAATTATTAACAAAAACTTATTTGATAAGTATTGGGTAGATGACCTGCCCACTTATCTCCCATTTAAATTTGTTGTATTACTTATGGGACAACGTGTATATTAATATTATATTATAGCTCAGTGTGTGACTCGCTTAACGCCTTGCAGTAGCGAAAGTACTGACCAAAGAATAATAAACGACCTTGTTATAGAAAGTGACATGTAATTACTAATTAGTATTCATGAGCCGATTTTTCTTACTTTGCAGTAAGTGGCGATTGCATTTATATTGGTGTTTAAAACAAACAAAAATTTTATAGTTTTCAAGTAAACAACGAAAATAACTGTGGCCCTACACAGGGCTAATTTAAATAACTATTTTTTTTCTAAAACATATTTCTACAGTAAACCTAGACAAAACTTATTATAATTTCTTATCTTATGATGACAACATGACAAATGAGTGCTAAATTTAATGTGAAATGTAGGTAACCATGCGGTTACTTAAAATTATTACTTTTTAATATGAATATTATTCTGAATCAAGTAATTACTACAACACACGCATAATTGGCTTTCATTTTGCCTATTAGGCAAAGGTTCGTGTATACAATATACCTTTTGTAGATAGATGACGAATTATTTTAAATAACATTGATTACCTAAACGTTTAATTAATCGTTCAGATAATTATTTTCAATATTTTAGATTTTTATAGAGTCTATTCATTATATTTGAAGACCAAATCTGCGTTACTATTTATACATTGACTTATTTATAGACACCGAGTAACCATCTCTTGTGCATTTAAGAAAAGCCATATTGTCTTGTAAGTTACCAGGGAAATCTTGCCAAATGTAATTTAAGAATCAGTCGTTAGTGTTAAGATCGTACCGATAGAATAGGTATATAGTATAATATTTTTTATATAACATTAGGCACAGGTTGTGAAATGGTTAAATTGTCCGTCCATTGTTATTAGATTTTTATGTTGTTAGTAGCAAGGTATGCAGTACAAGAATTTGTCAGCCGTAACACCAAACCTGCTTATTCATGAGTTCTCATTTATCACGAGTTCACGTGATGACCATTTGTATTCAAAATGAAATATAAGGCACAGTTTTGGGAGAGAGTTTGTAAGCTTGCAGGTATAGTCGAAAAATAAATTTTCTGTTACTGGTCAATGTGACAATAAGCCTTATTGTTTTTATTCTGATGTCCGAACTACCATAAAAAATGGCAAAGCACTTTCTTGGTCGACTATACATGCTTTTTTCTGGTACTTGAAAAAGTCGGCGTCTCCTAGCAGCGAATGCATAACCAAAGGAAAAGATATTTTGTTGTATTTATCTCGTTAAAAACACCGCTCGTGCGATTCATTGAGACATTGAAGGAATCATATTAACTTACATTTTATCAAAGAATGTAGTAACATTAAAATAATATAAACATAAAGAGACTGAGCATGATTGGTTTGAAAAAAAGTAGTTACAAAATTATGACAGTGATTGCCTACAGATTTTTTATCTCAAATTGTTTTTTTTTAGTGTGTGTTTACAATGAGTATACTCTTCGTGACACTTAGAATATAAATTAAACCAATACTCTTAAATCACCTTCATGTACCTAACTTATTATATATACCAACTTAGTATTATCAACAGGGATACATAATTTAAGAGGTTGACTGAATATTAATACTATCAAGTAACCCAATATACAGGTTACTCTTTTGTTTATATTTTGTATAGAAATGCGACTTGGAGTGATATAGAGAGGTATACTTGAAAATGCCAATATATTTCTACAGGTTTATTGGTTAGTCGACCTATTCCCGTCAAGAGAAAAAACATTTCGGAGATAATTGAAATTTTAAGTTTTCAACAAAAGATGTCAAATACGGTATCTTCAAAAATTTATTTAAAAAAAAGTTGTCAATTTAAGTCAGTTGTATATAACAGCTATTATTTACAGATTTAATGAGTTAATTTTAAGTAATGATCGGACGTGATTTTCTTCCTATGTCCTTTGTGATATTTTTTTTCTAGCTACCATTTACAAAAATCATAGTATTGGTCTAAGAGCCGTTGAAGATCGACCTTCACCGATCTGTTAACTCGATGAGACATATTTTTTATCAAATATAATTTATAAACAAATATGCCTATGATAACTTGCCTATCGAAAAGTATTCTTAGCAATTTTTTTTTGTTTTATTGTTGAGTGCCTTTAGTCATCTTCCAGCTCCATCATCAGACCCTGGTTACCATCTGGGATCAAAGTACTCGTCAAGACGAATCAAACGAGTCCAAACTCGATGGGGTTGTGTCGTTTTATTGTGGAGTGCCTTTGGCCATACTGAATTAATGAAATTACGAATTACCCCATCGAGTTTGGACTCGTTTGATTCGTCTTGACGAGTACTTTGATCCCAGATGGTAATCTGATGATGGAGATGGAAGATGGCTAAAGGCACTCCACAATAAAACAAAAAAAAATCTATGAACACTTCGATAGGCAAGTTATCACTGGCATATTTGTTTATAAATTATATTTGATAAAAAATATGTCTCATCGAGTTAACAGATCGGTGAAGGTCGATCTTCCACGTCTCCTCTACTATATTAGTAGCTTGTTAGAAAACTATACATACATGTTTTACGTACAATCTGCACGCCAAATGTATTAGTAAAATTTTCTGTTTTTGTGCCATCAAGAGGGTACGATGCGCATCATTTCTCCATACAAACGTAGTCCCCTGTTTCCTCCCTGGATAATGGCTTTAGAGCCAATTTTTTTTTACTGTGTAATCTGTATCTACCACAGCTATGCCCCTATGTTTCGTTTTTTTCCATATTTCAATTAACATAAGAAATATGAGCTTTCAAAAACTGAAAAAATTGCCCAATTTCAACGTCATTTTCAGACACTCCTCAGAAAAGATTCCCTCCTATAAACAAAAAAAGGAAAACATAGGGGCATAGCTAAATCTGTCCTCTAATTATTTATGAAAAAATAAATTTATTGGTCCAGTTTTCGAGAAGAAAACAGGGGATTACGAAATGCTGTTTTGATCAATTTTACGCGCCTATTAACGGTCTGAGCTGCAGTTGTCCCGCTCTCGCTGTACTGACACGGAGGGGTTCGGGCGAGACAGCGACATTTCATTAAAATACCTATTTCTAAAAATTCTCTCAGCCACCGTACCCTCTTAAGAGGGTACGATGCGCACCATTTCTCCATACAAACGTAATCCCCTGTTTCCTCCCTGGATAATGGCTTTAGAGCCAATTTTTTTTTACTGTGTAATCTGTATCTACCACAGCTATGCCCCTATGTTTCGTTTTTTTCCATATTTCAATTAACATAAGAAAAGAATCCTTCCTATAAACAAAAAAAGGAAAACATAGGGGCATAGCTAAATCTGTCCTCTAATTATTTATGAAAAAAATAAATTTATTGGTCCAGGTTTCGAGAAGAAAACAGGGGATTACGATATGCTGTTTTGATCAATTTTACGCGCCTATTAACGGTCTGAGGTGCAGTTGTCCCGCTCTCGCTGTACTGACACGGAGGGGTTCGGGCGAGACAGCGACATTTCATTAAAATACCTATTTCTCAAAAGTCTCTCAGCCATCGTACCCTCTTAATGTTGAACAACCTGATAAAAATCTTTTTTTTTTTACTTTTTGGTCTCGCATTCTTAAACGTGTATAGATACTTTTACTTTTAGTATTGCATAAGAACAGAACATTTTAGTATTGCATAAGATAGTATTACATAAGAAATAAAAAAATTGCCCTAAATTGCCATCTTTTTTTAAATCAATTTTTGAAGATGCGTATCTGAATTTTTTTTACTATAAACTTAAATTTCAATTATCTCAATAATGGTTCATTTTTGCATAGGGCATTATGGGACAAAAAAAAAGATTGCAAATTACCACCCCCATAACCCCTTAACGGGAATAGGTCCACTTACCATTAACCCTGTATATACAGTTCTTAATACGTGTTTACAATGTTATGTTGTGAGGTAAAAATGTTAATATCGTGCTTAGCGAATGCCACTGTACCTGATTTCCTTATCACAAATAGTGATGTTCCTATATTTATCATGTGATTGATATCTTAATAAAAATAAAAATAACTTTTATCTGGTGTTTGTTTGTAGCTGCCCTAATTGCCAGTCAAACTCAAACCTAATTGAGAAACAGGACGTCTTTTAGGGGAAGCGTATTTAGTAGTACGTTTAAGTTCGCGTGAAACCCAACTAATTTTTAGTCTGCGCTTAAGAATGAGACAAAATACTGCAACGGTTTGACAAAACGAGCCTTTATTGACGTTGCAAAAACTATGATAGATATCTTAAACAGGGTTTCTCAACGCATTCCTTTATAATTGCCATGGAATTAAAATAAGATCTTTTCGCATTAGACACGCGTGCACTAATATTGAATTGGATGACTCCATTAGGTACACATATTTACCGTGAATTCCTGTCAGCCGCCTGTATTATATTATTCAGATTAGCACAATTCACGGTATTCAAAATGTATTTTTCATTTCAAACTGAGACCGCATGTGTTGTCAAGATTAATTACAATATGTAACTGTCGCCATCAGAAACATCGGAGCTGTCAACGTGTTTAAAAATATCTGAACAAGCACGTACGCGATTGATAATACGGTCGTGTTCAGATATTTTTGACCACCTTGAATGCTCCGATGTTTACGATGCCGACTGTACACACCACAATGCTGCTTGCTTTGCTCACATTTCGAAAAAAAGTGCTGTCATTTATTTTCTCGTCGCGACACATGACATGAGCACATGAATAAATATGGAACAGAATAAAAACTTCCGAACAGAGCTCGAAATTCTTACCTATTATCATAGGGTTGTTACTCGGTAAAAAAAAAATCAAAATATTTTATTCAAACAAGTACCTAAGTATCTAATATCTGTATATCTACAAACACTACAACAGGTAGGCATCTTTAAAAACAACCGAACACCCGAACTATGTAGCTAAACGCTAAACGGTCGCGTCGTCGCTGGCGACACACCTGAACTTTGTCTACTCACTGAGATAGTTCAAACCGGTTTGTCTTCGAGCGGGCGCCAGTGCACGCCCCCCCCCCCCCCCGTCCTGTCTGTGACAGGTAACGCACACATATGTTGTGCGTGTAGTAGTATATTGCGTGCGCGGCGTTGTTTGAAGTTTTTATTCTGTTCCGTATTTATTCATGTGACATGAGTGACACCAATCATCGAAATACAGACAAAAGCTAGAAGTCGCTACCACAGAACAGAAGTCATAATAATCTTATTGTAGTTTTACTATTTGTAGATTTGAACACTTCTTGCGAATTGATTGTTTTTTGCTATTCAGCTAGCGACGCCACGCGAACTTTCAAGACAAAGATGACGATTACCGAGATAATTCAACAGTCTTTACATTTATTTCAGCTAACGAACGCGTCGACATTTAATTGCGGAGGTGGTTTATAGAGACAGTTTCAATTTATGAAACAGTGATAGTGCCCATGTGTTTGAAACTTAAGAGTTTATGAGAAGACTTCAAGAAATGTAAATAGAGATTAGTTCTTAAGTGAAGATAAGTGTATCCTAAATGTAAGCTGATGTAAGAGTTGACATGATCGTCAATATTACGTTTACAGTCCGTCAATATGGCGATGACGCTTTTAATTTGTAAGCAACAATTCCCTTGATGTTAAGCACTATTCCTGGTTGTACGCACCCTTTGGTTCGCATTGCGAAATACGGCGATTTTTTTCTGTATTCCACAATGCGAATACTTGGAAAAATAAATTTTGGGCCTCCGAACAGGCCCTGCTTTAACCTTAAGCAGCTTAAGGTTTCCGCCCTTTGGAGCAGATAATACTAGGATCGATAACGGCTCGACGCATGCAAAACTATCAGAGGTGTACCTACTGCCGTATCAGCCTTATCAGAGATATGGCCCCTCCAGTTACAGGGCCCCGTACCAGGGTGGGCTACTATGAAATTCGATATTCGATGTTCGTATCGTGCTGTCCCTTTCATTCCTCTGTTCAATACTATTAGCGTGAACGGAACGGCACCATACGAAGTTAGAAAACTCAATTTCGTAGTATAGAGCCTGTATTAACCCCAACAAATTTTGATTCAGAGCCAGGGTAAAATTTGGCATCCATGTCAATGTGTAATATACAGGGTGTAATCGTTAAGTGTACCCAGGTGATTATTCCGTAAATATAACAGATATTAGAAAACTTCAAACTGATATCGAAAGTGCGTTACCCAGTGAGTAAAATTACATTAATAACTTTTTTTAAATAAAAGTAGTAATATTAAAAATATTAAGTTTTATAGCATTTCCAATCATTTATTTTCTCGATGACAGCTCCCGTAAAATGTTAACTACGTTTAGTTACGCAAAAATTAACTTTTAAATGCGAGGTATAAAAAATACGACAACTGCCTAATTTTGTTCCTTGATCCCATATAATATTCATCCAAGACAAATTGAGTCCATATATACAGTATTTTTCTTAAAGTACGATAAACGTTTTAATAAAGTTACATTCTATGGCAATACAAATAGTGATGTTATGATTGAAATATCGATATTGTATCGGTATTGCATATATTGAACTAGACGTGTTCTCGCGACTTTGTACGCGTAATAATTTTTTTCCCGGGATAAAAAATAGCCTATGTTACTCAGGAATAATGTAGCATTCTAATGGTGAAATAATTTTTGTTTGTACAGTAGTTTTTAGTTTATTCATTACAAACATAAACATACAAATCTATCCTCTTTATAATATAAAAAGTATAGATTTGTAGGTAGTGTTATTCATCATCTCTGATTATTAAATCAGCTAGTAGTACTACTCGTATATATAAAATTGGATCGATATGGTATCTACTGATGATCACTTCTTTGGTCACAATCACAACACTATAAGTATCAAACTAGATCTGCCATCGAGAAAATAAATGATTGGAACTACTATAAACGCTCTATACATTTAGTACGACGACTCACCCCTCAAAGAACGTCGGTGTCGTGAGAGATAAAACTGCTTGAGATTCATTATTTGCACGAATAAACTGTAAAACTACCGTTTATGAAATAATAAATCTAAAACCTGTCCCTTTTCTCAATATTGGAATATGCCATTTTTTCACTTGAAAGTTCTTTGGCGGATTCAATCCATACTTACATTAAAATGATCCTCGCAACAATAAGTACATCGTGTAAACTTTGAATTAACTTTGCGGCACCACTTCTCTCGTAAATCTTATCTAATGCGAACAATTAATTTGTTAGGGCTATTGACAGAATCATTTCCACAAGTAGGAATGAAACACTTCCTGTATAAGTCCATTATTAAAATATGAAAAACGCGAAGAATGTTTTTCGAAATAGTATCCTTAAACTGACAGATGATAACTACGTCGATCGAAGTGACAGAGAATAGTATAGAGAAACTAGACGACGGCTTTTTTTTCTTGTTGCAAAGAATTTCAAAGTTAATGCCTCTAGAAAGGTCAAACAAAGGTCAAACATTATTTTGCAAAAATACACACGATCATTTAATATTTTTTTACTACATGTTACAAAATGATTTAATAAACCTATTCCTCGAAATGGTTTTGGAATTAGACCACATTGTAAAAAAGTGATCAATGCCAATTCCGAAACGTAACGAAGCGGGAATGAAAATAACTTTCTTTTTTTTTAAACAATTATGGCCTGGAAAAACGTTTGGCTTATGGTCCTTTAAGCCAAACTTTTTTTCTACTATGCACTTCAACAACACACATGGACCTGCTCGGCGAACTGCGGGGTGAAACTCAGAGTGTGGGTTGCTTTATAAAATAATGGAATGAAAATATCTAACTTTTGTATTCAATATAAATAATAGATCAGTACGCGTAACTACTTAAAAATGATATTTGATTGATATGGATAAAATAAAACTATTCATGAATCATTTGATAATGGTGAAATGACTAGACCGTATAAACTAGTCTTTCAACGAACGGCGTACTAAATGTATGGGAGGGTTTGAAGTTAATGTTTGGGATATGTCTGCTTTTATTTAAAAAAAGTTAATGTTATTTTACTCATTAGGTAACGAGGTTTCGATATCAGTTTGAAGTTTTCTAATATCTGTTATATTTACGGAATAATCGCCTGGTTACACTTAACGATTAAGTACACCCTGTATATTAAGAACGCAGACAAGGTGGTAAAATAAAATTTCGTAAAAAAAAGTGATACCGCATGCCCTACCTGTTAAGTGGGTATTTTTTTCACGTCTATCCTTAGTTTGAACAAATCATTAAAAAATAGTAAGATTGCTACGAGCATAATACTATTCGAATCTGCTAAAAAATTGTACCTACCTAGTGAATTTTAAAATAGTAGTACTTAGTAGAATATTATAGCTCTACCATGCAGGTATCACTAAGGCTGCGTTTCCACCAGAGATGTGCGAGGATGCGTTGCGAGGGATGTGTCTGTCATGAAACACTTCATTCACTTAGGACCTTTTAAATGAAGTGTTTCTATTGGTTCATGACAAAACACATCCCTCGCAACGTATCCTCGCACAGCTCCGGTGGATACGCAGCCTAAAGCCCTCCACAGACCGCAGCGCTGGGCGAGAGCGCGACGGCGACGGAGCGTGTCCAGCGTGTTTCATACATTACACTGAATCATATACGCTGTGCCGCGTTGTAGGTGTGTCATCGTATATAAGACTCAAGTGTTATAGACCGCGCTTGGCACGCTCCGTCGGAATCCCGCGCACGCCCCGCGCTGCGGTTTGTGGTGGCCTTGAATGTGTGTGCGAGAGAGAAAGAGAGAGAGAGAGAGAGGGAGAATGAGACAAAGTTGTGGTTTTTTTAACTTGCTAATCAAATTATTATAAGTTCGGAAATCAGTCCGAGAATTTCAAACATTTCATAGCTACTTACACGTACTCTTTATTTTATACTATACTTCGCTTTTTGTTTAATTTCATGTCAATTTTCAACTAGTACTTAAAATGGTCGCTTTATAATTTGCGGATCTAACAAACGCTAAAAAAATCCATTGAAAAACGCGAGAGAGCATTGCAAACGATTTAAAGCACTGCGTTGAGTCGTTGAGATGGTTCATCCATACACAGTCACGAGAAACAGCGCACCTTGGTTTCCCATAATTTAATAAGTCATAATCAACGTGAATTATTTCTGAGAAAGTTTTTTTTCAGGATTTTTTTTAAAATGCTATCTTATGTTAAATTGCAGTAGGTTAGGTTAAGTTTGTTTTATATCAATTCCGAAATAAAACCGTTTCAGAAATAAATTACCTTATGATTAACGTTGATTATGAAGAATGATACATTATGACTTGCAAAATTATGTGAAAACATAAAGACCCCACGACAAACATTGGATGTCAAGTGGCGCTACCGTCTTTGTGGAAAAGATACGAAACGCTTCACACAAGAAATGATCGACACGCAAGCACTCATTTACACCCGACTGTCAAAGGAGGATTATGTTATTCGAGCGTATGTATTTATGTATGTATACATACATACATTCTCTGCAGTCTGAACGCGAATGGATTTTGAAGTGTGAGGTGTCATTCGATTCGTCTCAGTTCCGAGAGTGACGTGGGGTAGGTATATATACTTTCCTGGAATTCCCATTTGACAACATTTAATTTTTTTGACACCTTTTTCCTTTTTACTACAGGAATCGAAAGAGTTTTGCCTCCTGAACACGGAAAAATGTTTATTATAAATTATAATTTATTTCTCCATATTTAAAAAATACAAGAAATTATAAAAAAAATATATCCAAATTTACAAATACTACCAGAGAATAGATATTGTTTCCTTTGCCTTTTTCACCAGAAAAGAAGAGCTGTCATAATTTTAAATTTGACAAAATGGAACTACGGCCCACGGCATCTCATTCTGAGAAGAGGCCTGTGCCTACAGCGGGACATAATATAAGCTGGGATGATGATAATGATGATAAGGAACCTAGCCTATTGTTGCGTATGTGCCGGGTCGGTTATGGTCCTAAGTACCAATGATATAGTCAGATAGGCGGAGATCTTCAAATTGCAGCGTAATATTAGATATATAATGTAGAATACTTCCTAATTTGTTTTATTTTGTATGAACAATTAAAAAATATTATTAAATTTACCTACATGTTGAGATTGGGAACCAATTAATTACTGCTAAAAACTTCAGAAAAAAAAAGATGCAGGTCTCAGTACCTAACCAACCTACCTAGTGATGCATGTCACTAAAGAGGTCCACTATCTCGGTGGACTACGTCTTAGAATTATTCATATGTTTTACAGACACCTCTTTGTTATTGTTATTTATAGGCTTTTACGTTAAACAAATTGTACGCTTTTCGACATTGAAATGTCCAGTCGAAATTGTATTATGTTGTGCCACCGTGGAACCTTTTCGTAATTTTCATAGTGACATCATTAAAAGAGTCATTATGAAATGTGTTGTAAACGATTTGCAAAGGTACGCACGTAAGATTCGTCTACTATTTATAATGTTATATTATAATGTACCTTCCTAATATAAGTGTAATATTTTTAAACATTTACTCTTACTTTAATTTACTACCTGATTATTTTTGCGGTACCAATGAAAGCAAATTTACTTCAGTAGCCAGCTGGTGCTTAACGAAGATATAGCATCGTCCCTCTGCGTGTAGATATATAAAACAAACTGACTGCGATAGGCACTTGCTAATTTTAAAAGGCATTTTAGTTAAATAGGTTCGATGCAGAATACAATTTAATCGGAGTGACCCTTGGTCATGCCTGATCAGATTTGTTCCGGAGTTTTTATTTATCTAATGACGATCGAATCGCATAATCATTTTAAGAGGATATACTCGTGGTATTCGTGCTTGGAGTTTCTCTGCGGGATCGCATTAGAAATGATGAGATCCGCGTAAGAACTAAAGTCACGGACATAGCTCGAAGAATCGCCCAGGCAGTGGGCAGGGCACATCACCCGTAGAACTGACGGCCGATGGGGCCGAAAGGTTCTCGAGTGGCGTCCGCGGTCAGGTACACGCAGTGTAGGTAGGCCTCCAACAAGATGGAACGACAACCTGGTGAAGGTAGCGGGAACGCATTGGATGCCGATGGCGCAGGGCCGATCTGTTTGGCGAGCCTTGGGGGAGGCCTATGTTCAGCAGTGGACTTCTTTTGGCTGAAATGATGATGATGATGACTCGTAGTAGTAACAAATTTGACCCCTATTAACTAGAGGTATTACAGAATTCCCGAGCTGAGTGCAAGTTTTTTTAAAATGTATGAATGCAGTTTTTAGGATTCCGTAACTAGGAACCCTTATAGTTTCGCCATGTCTGTCCGTCTGTCTGTCTGTTTGTCTGTCTGTCCGTCCGCGGCTTAGCTCAGAGACTGTTAGTACTAGAAAGCTGTAATTGGGGATGTCTAAAAAAAATACCCTTGGTTTTTATATTTTTTTTGTATAGAAAAGTCAATTATAAGAAACTAATTTCAATATTTTGTCATTTAGTTCTCTACTTTTTTCAAAATTAATTATTGAAACTATTTTAGTTGATGACGTCAGATTTTTTTGCTCCCACAATGCCAAATTTCTAAATCTATCTAAATGCGTACGATAAGGCAACCTCTTTAATTATTTTTTGCGTAGTGGTACACTATTCACTGTGTCACTTTACTGGCACTGTCAAAGTGCTAGATGTCAGACAGCGGTTCCAAATCAAACTCCGTAGTATAATCCACGCAAAAATTGTGAAGAATTCTAACCACACAGAATAAAGTACGACTTGAACCGGTCACGCAATTTACACCAATGTCAAATGAAGGTCATTGCTTATTTGTTATATTATAAATTCATTACATAATATTAAAATTAAATAACTACAGAAAACGAGTTAAAAAGCATTTATTTCGAAATGGTTTTCGATTTACTATACATTGCAAAAAAATAGACATCCCCAATTTGGCATGAATATATATCGTCACTACTTTTAAAAAACCTTGTATCTCAAATTAATGTGCAAACTGAACTGAACCTTAAGTTGGCAGTGTAAGTAAAGTTAATTTCGAATAATTATCCATGTTTAGATACGAGCTTTTTTAAAAGTAGTGACGATATATCAGTCACGCCGACAAAGTGATTAAATAAAAAATAGTAAAAAAAAATTTATAGGGTAGGTACCTCCCATAAACGTAAAGTGGGGGTGATTTTTTTTTCTCAACTAACCCTATAGTGTGGGGTATCATTGGATAGGTATTTGAAAATAAATAGGGGTTTGCTAGAACTATTTTTTGATAAAGTGAATATTTTCGGAGATATTCACTCCGAAAGTTCAAAATAATGTGTCCCCCCTCTAACTTTTGAACAGCAAGTCTAAAAAATATGAAAAAAATCGCGTAACTATGTTAAACTTAATAATAAATTTCTAGGAAAATTATTTTCAACTTAATCAGTTGAGCAGTTTTTAAGTTTTTGTAAAAAAATATTTCTAAACTAAGATTGTAATTTAACCGCCATTGCAAGCATTTTTTTTTCTTTAAGTACCTATAAGATCACGCTAACAGTATTTTCTTTCAAATAAAAAAAATTAAATTGAAATCGGTTCATATAATAAAGAATTAAATCTGAAAAACCATCAACCAACATACATACTAGTTCTAGTAGACTGCAGATTAGATACCCAATTCGCCGATAGATGGCGCTGTACCGCCGACGTTGAAATGCTGCGCGCGGTGGGAATTGGGACCAAAACAACCACATTAATAAAGTATGCAAAGATTTTTTCGTACCTGCTACGGAACCCTATCGTGGGCGTGTCCGACACGCTCTTGGCCGGTTTTTATTCTTGTTACTAAAATCGATGACATAGTTCCTGAGAACAGTACGAAGATCTTTTTCAGACTTTCCCATACTGACCGATCTAAATGTTACAACCCTGTATACTATTACCCGAAATACCCGAAAAAAACCGGCCAAGAGCTTGTCGGACACGGCCAGGATAGGGTTTTGCAGCCGTTACAAAAAAATCCTTGCATATCTTATTAATTCAACAAGCAATATTTTATAGGTCAGGGTGCTATTTACTCTTGAACTACTAATAATTCTAAAGCAAACATAGCCGTAATAGTTTTCCTTGTAAATTTGATATAATTACACTCATCATGAATCCTGATTGAATCATGATCCTATCCTGATTATTTTCAAACTTTTTGTACCAACAGCAACAATGTAGCTTTTAGGTAGGGGTCAGGGGACGCTCGATTTTAACAAAAATATGCACTTTAAAGTTGAATATTGCGCAAACGGATCACTATATCGAAAAATCGTCTGAACAACCTTGGAATGATTTTAAAAGGCCTAAGTATCCAACGATACCCCACACTATAAGGTTAGACAAGAAAAAAATAACTTTTTCACTTTGTTCGGATAATTGCTTCACATGCCCATGCAAAATTACAGCTTTCTAGCCCTAATAGTCTCTGAGCTAAGCCGCGGACGGACGGACAGACAGGCATGCCGAAACTATAAGGGTTCTGTAACAGAACTTCTGTCTTTGCCATTTTGGCTTCGGAACCCAAAAAACATCAACATGCAGGTTAGAAATATAGGGTAAAAACATGTTTAAGGTACCTTTATTTTAAGTAGAAAAGTGATAGAAATGTATTACTTGGAAATCATAAATCAGATTGCTTAATTTTTAACCGCATATTAAAGTACAAATATAGTACATTTTTTGGGGTAATTAAATTACATTTGTCAATAGTCAATAGATTCTTGGTAACTTGGCATACACCCGCCATCCAGACAGTCAGGACGGCGGGTGTACCTCCACATTGTAATAATTTTATATACATGCCTGTTGTGCTACATGACAATGGCCTTAATTTATTGTTCTTAAGGGAGTTATGGATTTACATACAGTTTTTCCATCCAATATAATTTGCAAACAAGTTAGTAGGTATGTCATTTCAGACTAAAAGGAGGTTTCATGTCAGCCAACGTTTTATTTATATCTTTAAAACTTAGCTATAACCAAATTTTACAACACAAAACTTATCTAGGGTGAGTGGGGGGTAAGATGAAAAACCACTCGTAGCACCCGGTACTAAGAGTAGTTTTTCATCTTACACTGCCTTTCATCTTATTTTCATCTTACCCCCACTCACCCCACGCTTCATGAAACTTCGTTATTTTTATATTTAAAATTTATATCAAATAGTTGCATTGATTTTAGAAAGTATTTTTTTAACATGTTGGCAGAATCTGGCCGTATGACCATTCGAATTCTTGCCGGCTCCACATGCTTGGCAAACAACGGCAAACAGCGAACACCAAACAACGAACACAAACGTGTGGATAGGTGTTTGCCTGTGTTTGTCAGTTTTTGTTTGTTTGCCAGTGATCGGCGTCGGTGTCGGTTTTGTGCACAAATCAAAGGGTATTCGGCAAACGTGTTTGCGATGTATCCATACCTACGTCAGTAGTACGTGGGAGCTCGCGGGATGCGGACGAAATTACGAATCGCATTTTGTGTTAAATTTGGAAAAATGTCTGATTGGTCTGATGATCATCCACCAACGTCTCGGTTTCCTTCTTTTCCGTTTAATTTGAGAGAGAGAGAGAGAGATGTTTATTTACACATATTCGATACACAGGAAATACAGTTGACAGGAAAAGATACAAATAAAAATCATCGAATAGTATAAATTGGGCCCCACTCAGCATAATGTTGCGGCAAGCCGCAACGCTGTTTTTCAGTGGGACCCATTTAAAAACTAAACACAAAAAAAAAACAAACAACACATTGTGATGACACGAACGCCAGCGGAAAATGTAGTTCGCAACAAAACCTAGATAGGTATACAAACCGGAAGTATGTATGGCAACACTTGATCAGTTTAATCGTATCAGAACCATTAAACCGCAACAAATTACGCCAGGATTATTCTGGCTACTGTAGTGAATTATAAGCAATTTCACAAATTTTGATATTGTGACGCGTTCACTCAACCTTCGATAAAACAAACTTAAAAACAACAAAACATTATAATGACTTAAGGTTAGGCGGGAACGCAGCCCGGCCCTTTGTAAAGTCATTCACCATAAATTTAAGCTACCGCCATTTCGTGTGAAAAAAAAAAACTTAACAAATAACTTAGCAAATAACAAATAACAAAAAATATATAAATATATCCCAACGAATAATTAAAAACAATTAAAAAGTCTGTGTCAAATGCGCTCAATGTACGTGTTGCCCTGAGAGCGTCACCCAAGCCAGCCAGATGTCTTGTTGGAGTTGGAGCAAGGTAAGTATAGTGTTCTGTTTAGGTTATACATTCAGCGCGAGAAAATGAATTTTACATTTTGTTTTAAAATTATGCTTTGACTTTAAGGCACGGATCGGTGGGTAAGAGTGGCCATGTGCAGTTTTCGGCGCGAAGACATTCAAAATGCGATTCCGGTTAATGTACGGAGATACATGGGAACGGGGAGGAATAATAAAACAGAAACGCGCGCATGCGTTTTGAACGCGTTGTATGACATTTTGCTTTTTTTTTTAAATAAAAATAGGTCAACCCGATAGTAACAGCTGCCACAACAAACTCGTCGTCCGCCATGTTTGCCAATCCGGAATATACTAGCATGTTCGCCAAGCTTGGGGATGCCGTGTTTGTGTTGGGTGTTTGAAGATGGTGTTCGTGTTCGTTGTTTGGTGTTCGCTGTTTGCCGTTGTTTGCTAAGCATGTGGAGCCGGCATACACTAAACACAGTTTACATTATCTATGGTAGGTAACTCCAAAAAAGTGACAATCTGTATTGGCGGGTAGCCATTAATTTATTCAATTTCAGTGTTTAGAGACAAACGAATTTTATTTTTGGATTTTTTTCCTCGCAATGTCATGATAATCATTGTGTGTATCACGGGCAGTAAGGGGATTACAAACTCAAGTCATTAAAACCTACCTACCTTCGGAGTCGGGCTTCTAATAGACACTCGTCAGTAATCCCCTACTTACGGCCCTTGATGCACAATGTACTATTAAAGTAGGTACTAAATAGTACATTTTTTGTACCTATAGTTGTTTTATACAGGGTTATTGGTAATGGTAAGTCGACCTATTCCCGTTAAGGGGTTATGGGGGAGGTCATTTGCAATAATTTTTGTCCCATAATGCGCTATGCAGAAATGAACCATTTCTGGGATAATTTAAAAATAAGTTTTCGGCAAAAAAAGTCAAATACGCATCTTCAAACATTTATTTTAAAAAAAGTTGGCCATTTAAGTAAACTTTTTTTATTTGATTATTTATAAGATAAAATAGCTGTTCTTATGCAAAATTAAAAGTATAATTAGGTATCTGTACGCGTTTAAGAACGCGAGACCAAAAAGTAAAAAGAAATATGATTTTTTATCAGGTTGTTCAACATTAATGGCATAAAACAGACAATTTTACTAAAACATTTGACGTGCAGATTGTACGTGAAACATGTATGTATTTCTAGCTTTCTAACAAACTACTAATACTATTATTTTTGTAAATGGTTGCTAGAAAAAAATGACCACAAAGGACGTAGGAGGAAAATCACGTCCGAACATTTCATAAAATAAACTCATTAAATCTATCAATAATAACTGTTATAAATACAACTAACAAAAATAACTAATGTAAAATAACAAATTGAAACAAAAAACAATTAAGTTTGAAATCCTACGATGTTTTTATTTTATTTACAATTGATACCCATTCATAAATGTTCCTTATTTGCTACGAAATTTGTAAGCACTTCCATTTTCAAATTATAAAAAATAAAGTACCTACCCTCTTTAAAAATGGAACTCCTTACTTTGATAATCGTATAATAGTTATTTGTGATACAAAGTTGGTAAGTATGGTTTTACAAATGAGTTGACGAGTGATAAACCCGAGCCGCACGGCGAGGGTTTTTATCGTCACGAGTTTGTAAAACCTTGCCAACCGTGTATCATACGACGTTTTACAATACATTTGTGAGAAAATAGGCAATTAATAACACAAAATTGTAAAATAAAAACAAATTTCTCGAGATACTTATTGGTAGCAAAAGATCATTTTGCGCGGTTTGCGCTTTACTTTAAATATCGGGCGGAATTAATGCCATGTTATTGTCGACTTCATCACTTGAACATCACTCATTTTGTTTGGTTTTTGTACAATATACTATAATCAACAACTCAAAACAACGCAAAGTTTTACAAAAATGGCGCGTCCGTAATGCGCATGCGTAAGTTTTGTTTTTAATGAGGTTAACTAAAATTATCAGGCAAAGGTTCGACGCGTTCAGCCACTGTGATTTTTTCGAATAAATAAAAGGTGGAAATCATTAAAATCTGCGGTAATTAAATTACAGTTTATAATAATAACAATCAATTTTGCAAATTCATTACTTAGTTTTGTATATTTATACATTTTTCTACGTATAAATCGATATTTTTTTATTTTTGTCACAAAACTCTTTGCTTGTAAACTTAAAATGGAGAATTAAAAAAACTAAAAAAATCGCACTAGTGCGGTAAAATGAACTTACGAGCCATGTATACATCCTTTGAAAGTGAATTTTTCGAGCAAATATATTGTAAAATTATTTATGATCATTTATGATCATTTTTCTGGAGTAACCATTAACAGAAATCATAATTATTAATAGCTTAAATTATAAAGCTAGAAATACATACCGTAGAAACGTACAACTTTGCCCGCTTTTTGCGATCTTTTACTTTTTTTAGAGTCAATTGGTCCATATTGTGCAACTTTATCTGTGGCACTCACATATTGATATACTTTTCTTTGTGTTGATGAGAACACTACATTTAAAATGAGTTTCCGTACTCTAGAAAACGGGCCTCAAACAGGCGGGCCAAAATATTGAAAAAATTTCGAGATTGCCCACATTTGTTTACACTTTTATAACTTCGGGATTATCAAGTTTATGGTCATGATTCTTAAAGTCTAAAAATCTAGAATAGGCATAGCAACGTTGTGTTGTATTATTAGTCCTTTAAGTAATATATTTTACCTCCAAAATCGCGTGGGCAAAGTCGTAAAAAAAAATTTTAAATTCTTCGCAGACAGTCGCGGGCTGTTGTAATTTAAACTTCACGATTCCGGACTCCGGAATAAATATTGTGTAAAGAAACACTTAACTAATACGTGTGTACGTACGTGTGTACGTGTGTGTACGTACGTGTTTTTAAATCCAATCGCCGTAGTGCAATGCTATAATCAAAACAATTATGTTTATTCTGCTTCGTTTACTGACCTTAGTAAGATTAATGAAATCATCAAATTTTCATATGGAGGGTAATAAACTAGGTACTCACAATAATTTAATTTATTAGTTTTTGGCTGTATTATTTTCGTGATGAAATGAAACACAAAATTTGTTGGCAAAAAATACATCAATTTAGTGATACTGGTACATTTTTTTATTTAAATGAGTCAAAATTCATCACATCATCTATTTTCACCAATAAAATATGTATTATTTTCTTTTCATACAAATCCGATCCCTCTATTGGAATGGCTGTCGATATAAAATCCTTGACCTCAAAACTGACTCAATTTATAGAAGTATGTACTGTGAACAGGCACTCTACATATTATTATAGTGATTTATAGACCCCGTTATCTCGCACTGAAATTGTTTTTCAGTACAGCGTGAATGTTTTTTTTATCGACCTTTTTGATATCGATTTTTATATAATGCAATTGAATTTTCGCCATGACAAAAACGAATTACAGTTTACAAGGGATAACATTTCAATTAATTTTATCGCAAGACATCCCAAAATTAGAGAGACAATCAATCGAGCTTTTAGAATCAATTTTAGAATTTGTAAGTGATGTATAGAAGCAGTTGTTGAAGTTAGTTTTGCATGAAAAGGGACGGCATATTTATAAAAAGATATCTTTATCATTAAAAAAAAAAGTTCGATATCATACATTGAAAAAAATTAATATGCTTAACAGAGGCATAGAAATAGAAGTAATGAACGACGATCCATGCAAACCCAGCCTCCAATACTACTCTTTATTTAAGTACGCTCCCATTACTACTGTCGCAGTGGAAAGAAGTTTTTATATTTTAAAATGGATCTTTTCAAATAGAAGACGCAGCATGACTTCAAAAAATGTAGAGCAATTTTTAAATAAATAAATAAATAAATATTAGGGGACAATCTTACACAAATCGAACTAGTCCCAAACTAAGCAAAGCTTGTACTAAGGGTACTAGACGACGATAAACATACTTATATAGATAAATAAATACTTAAATACATAGAAAACATCCATATCTAAGGAACAAATATTCGTGCTCATCACACAAATAAATGCCCTTACCGGGATTTGAACCCAGGACCTCTTGCTTCGTAGGCAGGGTCACTACCAACTAGGCTAAAGCGATCGTTAACTTTTATTTCTTCGTTTATTATTAATTATTATATATATTTTTATACAAAAGTAACAGTACCTATAGTGACTCCTCTTATCAGTGACATACAGTATCGACATTTAAATAGTCGATAAAAAAAACATTCACACTCTACTGAAAATAATGAGTGCAACAAGATAACGGGCTCTAGTGATTTATTGTTTTTAGTACATAAATTATACCGTTTTTTGATAAGCTTAAGTTTTTTGATAACGGTTTTGAAATACAAATTTGGTCCAAAAAACGATGCTTCTATCTTAAAACCATTTTGCCCGTGAACTATAAATATTATAATACAAGTTATCCAAAATACTTCTTAAACAATTATTGATTTTATTAGCTATTGAAATATATATTTACAATCTCGAATCATAACAATATATGTTTACTATCTCCAATGATTATAATTTGCTGTGTATAATATTAAAACAATTAAGTAGATAAATGGTATAAGGTATAATGTTGTAATACAGATCGATATTTTTTTGCTTCTGTCAAAACATTATTCAAATAAATGTTAACTATTAAAATAAATTTATAGTTAAGTTACAGAGTAGGTTTTTTCATAATTAATTTAAAGTATTTATTTTGTTTCCAAATAAAATATTTAAAGGATTTCAAGCAAAGGTAAAACTCACATTTCGAATCATAAATCCATGACGAAAAATATTTGTCTGGGATCGTGAGGTAAGTCGTTTAAACTAGTGTTGTCGCAAATATTTATATTTTTAAATAATTTAGTATAACTAAATACTCAAAAGAGCCATGTCATAAACTTACAGTATGTCCCAGGAAATAGTAAACCAATGTCAAAACGTAGAGCACCTCAAAGTGCATCCAAATTACCTTAGTCTACAATACATTACGATTTTAGGTAGTTGAGGAGTAATGGGCTCTATTAAACTGTGACCACGATCTTGCTCACACTGACTGCTATAATAGGGATGTTAAAACCATTAAAAAAAATTTGAAGACACGACTCCAGTAAAAAAACGCTTTATTTCAGCCCTGAAAGCCAGATTAATTTTCGATTAAATGCAAAATTAGAATTTTTGTTGCTTTAAAACAAATAAATAGTTAGTTGATTGAGTATGCGAACAGTGACGTCATATGTCGCTATTGTCATTCAAACTCTCTGGGAGATTGTGTTTTGACAGCTCATAAAAAGAACGTCAGTTGATTGGTGGTGTCAACATCCCCATTGAGAGTATTTACTGTTTTTTTAAACGTGTTACACGGACTTGTTATTCATATTCAGCTACACATTAAAATCGCCTATTTAGCCCAACTACGCAATCGAGATGGAGTAGAAAATGAGAAAAAAATAACGTAACTCCTATTACTAATAACTGCAGAATATGCTTAGATGGGGAACGATTCGGAGCCCATTGAGGTGCTCTACTTTTTGATTTTAGCTTGACACTTTCCATGGGACATCATGTATATTTTATCTAATTACAAATCGTTGCCAACAATGTGTGTTCTGGAATTAAATACAAGGGACCATGTTTTAAGTTTCTACGAAAACATGACTAAATGATTTGGGGTTTATACAAACAAATAGCATGAAATTATAAGGGCTCAAATAGACAGCCACACTTCATTTACCTAATGTATCAGTTCAATTGGTAACTACAAAGCGCCTTGTGGTCACTTTTGCAAGAATGCTGATTTTTTTGCAACAGCTTCAAAAAAATTGATTGTCAACTTTCTGAAAAAATCGATATTTATTTCAGAAAGTTGACAATCAATTTTTTTATAATTAGATATCATAGGTCAGACTTTTTACTGGCAATAACGTGAATAAAGGGTCTATTCCGACTAGTTCCATTATTAGTTCTCTTGATGAACTTGGACTTTTTTTCCCCAGTAGTTACATTAATAATACAGGTCAGGTTTTAATTTAAAGCAATTAAATGGACTGTACTATTACTTCCATGGTAAATTGAACTAGGTTTTACATTGCCATATGTCCAATTGAGTTATCATCATGCTATAAGAAACTCACTAAGTGATAGCTGTGATACTGATATTACTGAGAGGATTTTTTATCACTATGCACATTTTGCGACGTAGAAGGTAGGTAGGTACTTAATTTCATTCCTTTGCCTATTAAAAAAAATATTTTTCTACTCGTTGATTTTAATCTGTCAATTATGTGTTTATAGACAAAATTGCAATCACGTACTTTTTAATCTTGGATAGTCTATGGCACTTCGGACTCAACTATAATGATTATTTTTTATACAACGCTCTAGACGACTATAATAATTTCAAAATTAGAACTTGTACTTCGATTGAGCGTCGTGAGCGCTTAGTGGAACGCACCCAATGTAAAGTTGGAAATATCTGGCAAATTTGCTTCCATTTGAACACACTAACTTTTTTCTTCTGTTACGTGATTGGTTAGCAATTGAAGTAATTGGCCAATTAGAAACAGTCTTATAACGACGTCTCATTAGTTCTTTTTTGTGCTACGAAAATTTAAAAGTTTTGTTTGTTATTTGACGCGAAATCGATGGTGTTAAATAAATAATCCCTAATTCGAATTAAACATGAGTGACAGTGACGAGATTAGTTTCGCCGCTACTCCAGAGGAGATAACTACTATTGCAGAGGAAGCAACGCTTAGGTACCTTGTTGCCAGAAAAATCTAAAAAGCTATACAACAGGAGTTATGCTAACTTCATGGAATGGCGGACGAAAAAGGTTATGTATGTACCTCGATAGACGATGATGACTCGTAGAAAAAGTATTGTATACAATAGTTACATAATTAGCTCTTAAAATCTCGTACCTTACTTAGGCCACGAGGCTTGCCGAGTGGCCTAAACACGGTACTCGACTTTAAGAGCCTTCATTATGCATCGATTGTATAAAATACTATTATGCTTATGTACATTCCATTTACCTAGTTCCATTATATTAACTCTGCATAACTACTGGAAAAAAAGTCCCAACTAGGTAGTTCCATTAAGGAAACCCTCTTCGTTGAATATAAGTACTGGGAAAAAGTCCAACTAGTTCCATCAATGGAACTAATAATGGAACAAGTCTGAATAGACCGAATAAAATTCACAGAATTAGGAAGGGATTCTATCCGACAACGACAACGGAAGGGTTATGATTTTTTTATGTATATCGATTGCCATAACCTTGGCATCGCAAGTTTCCAGTAATAACCAAATCCTAGAAGATCCGTTTCCTAATACGGATATTAGTTATAGATTGATGAACGGACGTTTCGGAAAGTATATTTTATACGGTAGTACGGTACCTATCGGGCGTTTTGGGAAATTTATTTATCCAATAGGAAAATGGATGTTTTCGTAAATGGGTAAATGGGAAATAATGATTTTGGGTATATTATTTTTTGGGAAGTAGATGTTATAGAATATGGTTGTTTTGGTACATGGGTGTCTTAGGAAAGAGATGTTTTAGGAAACGGATTTCTCGTGCCTAAACGAAATTTCTGAGATACATATTATGTATGTAAAAGCTAAGCATCCCCCACGGTAGTCATCCTCACCGACTTTATGTATAATCTTTTTTTTTTACTCAAAAATGTGCTATAAAAAGTCTGACCTATGTTTATTTTATTCTTTACTGTCATTTAACTAAGATTAGTAATTGTGCACTTACCCCGACGTCCGTATTAGTTGGCATATATATTTCAGTAATTTTGTCCTTAAAATAAGTTTGTATTTTGGTCACATACATAATTTCGTACAATATTTCAATCCAATCGTGCCTTATAAACCGAATCATCTTTGAACTATAGCTACTTTTATATTTCGTGTCATGAACATGTTTCGAATGCAAAATGCGGACACAAATCGTGTAACTCAAAATCAAGACACTCTTTCATCAATAAATGACTTACAATAACACCTTATAGAAAATTGTCATTTTAGGCATGCTAAGACTTGAAGTTTTGTTTTTTCTATGTGGGAGTTACATACATGATACTTGCCTGCAACTAGCTGGCGATATAATAGATTTTACGTTGTATTATTGGGCGAGGGTGGATATCGAGGGTAAAATAGATTTTATGAACGATTTATGCACTCTAATTTTAGCTTAAATTCAGAGTAAATTAAACAGCACCATCACACATTCATCATTTTCATTTTGTTATTTTCATGCAATTCTATTTCTATAAAAACTTATTAGTATGACAATTGTCTAATTTTATTAATTTAGTTCTTTAAAACACGGATTGCAAAAACAAAACAAAAAAAAACGTAGGTATTGTATAAAGTTCTAAGTGTTCGTGGCTGCTGGCTGCTTCCTTGGTCTAAGATTTACTTTATGCACTAAAGCTTAACGCATTTACCGCCAGGAACGCACATGTACGATTTCGTGACATTCGCCTAGTGCCGCCGTCATAGTTTGGCAGTAATTGAACGCCACATTTTGTGGCACCTGAAGAAATCTCTAGTCTAACACCCGGAACCGAATGCGTTACAGTCGATTTATTCAGCTTACACAACCACCATAAATACAAACATAGTGCGCATGAGAAGTGAAAAAACTTAAAACACGTTTTTGTCATGCTTAAAATGACCATTGTCTATGAACTGACACGGGTTAATCACATGCACAACGACTGGGTAAGTTTTCGTGGTAACGCGAAATATGTCTAAAGTTTAATATTTCAATTGCACGACTGTTCATAGAATGAAGAACAAGTTATGTTTTTGCCAAATTTTGAATTCTAATTCAAAGTACATATAGGTATACGGGCGGATTATTACTTAGACATCTATCATTCCAATCATACAAGCAAATTAAGTGTAATTAGTTCACAAATTTTGAGACGAAATGTAGAATATGGAATATATTATTTAAAAAAGCCGTGTTACCTAATAATTAAAATTGGGAATTTAATCTATACTATCTATACTAATATTATAAAGAGGAAAGATTTGATTGTTTGTTTGTATGTTTGTTTGTTTGCATTGAATAGGCTCCGAAACTACCGGACTGATTTCAAAATTTCTTTTGCCGTTTCAAAGCTACATTACCACAAAGTGACATAGGCTACTTTATACCGCCGGAAAATATCTTTTCCTACGGGAAAATTAATATTATCGCGGGCCAAGCTGCGGACGGAAGGCTAGTCAATTATAGTTTCAACTAAACCCATAGAGATATTAAACGATTATCACTCAAAATAACTTTTTATTGAAGAATTACTTAGTCATGTTCTGTGTACGAGGAGACCAGCGATTATTGGAAACTGACTGCGTGATTGTGGTCAAACGCAAGCCTATATTGTATAAAAAACTATTATGGATGGTAATCAAGTCGCAAACAAATAATATATTTATAATTCGTTCAAAAAATTCATGAACATACTAATTTTGAGGTATGACAGGTAGGGGTAGTTTGCCTAACTTAGCGGTTCTCAATTGTTTTTACCGCGTATACCAAAGCACCAGCAGCTATAAGATAGAACACCCAGAAAGATAATCTAACACTCTACGACTGGGTAACAAACTTGTACCAACTAATACTGACCGAGGAAGATGTTGGAATAAGCTTAGGTTAGTCGTTCGTTAGAGCAAGACGATAGCTTCATGATGCAACTAAAGTTATTCAACTCTGCAAGTACACAATCGACTGACCTCTCCTTAACCACAGCGGCAACAGAAGAAAAGTTATTTTGTAAATTCTGGAACTTAGTATAAACTAAAAAGAGTTCAGTTTTTAGTTTCGCGCTGAGCTTTTCCTAACTCTTATCACCACTTTGTTTGAATAACAATACTAAAAAAATGGGATATAAAAAACAACACATACAAATATAATAAGTTAAAACAATATCCTAGATCTGTTTACATACTAAATAAACTTGTTTAGTATGTAATAATGTAAGAGTGAATCTAAAAAATGCTTGTTATTAAAAGCTTACAATAATGTCATACTGCACACATTTTAATTTCTCAAAGAAAGTGGTAGTAAACCGAAGGAAATAACCTTTCCCGCTCAAACGCACATGCCCTCGTCAGAGAAAAAATCAAATTACAATCCATGGGCTCTCGTCAAAATATGTGACATAATAGGTAGATAATTTTGGGCGCCACTTCGTAAAATTAGTAATTTAGCATCAATGTTTTTTTATTTACCATCCAGTTTTCTATTTTCTTTTCGGACTGAATTACGATTTAAAATAGAGGGTCAACACATTTCCATATCTATACATATAATAAATCTGTAACAAGTCGGTGTCTGTACATTGAAGATATTTGAGAAAAACTGACACTAGGGCTATTTATTAGCGCAATAGAACCCAAAACAATGATTTTTAGAATTATTGTCTGTTTGTCTGTGCGTTTGTGCGCGCTAATCTCAGAAACGGCTTAACCTAGAAGGATGCGGTTTTCACTGATATGTTGGTATTTTCTGGGATTAACATTTAGTGTTTGTTTCATTTGAATCGGTTCACAAATAAGAAAGATACGTTTATTTAAAGAATTTATCGAACTGTTTTTATAAGAGTTGTTATTATGAACGCGCTAATCTCAGGAACTACTGCTCCGATTTGAAAAATTCTTTCAGTGTTAGATAGCCCATTTATCGAGGAAGGCTATAGGCTATATATCATCACGCTAACACCAATAGGAGCGGAGCGGAGCGGAAGAATGTTTCCAAATTGGGGGTTTTTGAAGTGAAACTTATATATCTCGGGAACTACTGATACGATTTGAAAAATTCTTTCAGTGTCAGATAGCCCAGTTAGATAGGGCGGGTTGGGAGCGGGTGGGGGGGCGAGTTGGGAGCGGGTTGGGGGCGGTTTGAGAGCGGGTTGGGAGCGAGTTGGGAGCGGGTTGGGGCGGGTTGGGAGTGAGTTGGTGGCGGTTTAGGAGCGGGTTGGGGGCGGGTTAAGAGCGAGTTGGGGGCGGGTTGGGGGCGGGTTGGAGGCGGGGTGAGAGCGAGTTGGGGGCGGGTTGGGGCGGGTTGGGGGCTGTTTGGGGTCGGATTGGGAGCGGGTTGGTTTATTACGAAGTTTCACTTCTTCCGGAAGGATCTAAGGAGAGCCATAATTGATGAAAAAGCAAATTGGATAAAAAATAAACTGCCCAAATTACTAATTCCACGCGGACGGAGTCGCGGGCAAAAGCTAGTTATGACTATATTTTTAAGTTTCTTAGATACAATTAGGCAATCCTTACCATAAGTAAGTAAATAAGACACTAAAGAAGTCTGTCATTTTGATTGTTCATTATCATTATTGTGATGGTAATGAGGTGGCAACTTAATACATTTGCAATTGGTCCCAAAAGTCGCATGAAACTGATATAGTCTATATTATTCCGTGGAAACGTAGAGCGTATTTGAAGGCAATTGCAAATAGTTGTAGTTTGTGATAGGGGTTTGGGTCACTCGCTCTTCATGTCGGACAGGCGTGACACGAGCGGGAACCGCACAATACGTAGCTGGTTGGCGTAATCGCATACTATCGCGTCCTTGAGCGGCAGGATCTGCCGCACGAAGATGCAGCCGTCGCTCTGACCTAAACAGTCAGAACATTCATGAAATACAACTTATGTCTTCCAATACACTAAGTAATTAAAAACTTACTGACTATACTATTTAGGGATTCCAATCTCGTACTTTTGAATTTATTTATAGGATAGTCGTCGATGAATGGGAGCATGTCGATGTCGACATACTGGTAGGCCAAAGGCGTCGCCGTGGACCATTTTGGTTCCACTACGATCTAGTGGGATTTAAGAATAACTAAAATCTCGACTAACGATTATTATAAGTCGATCCACCTCTGTCTCTGCGCGTGCGTAAGACGCACGCATAGGGCAGTGCGGTGGGCGCCTTTGCCGTGAAAACGTCTTTCAAAATTGCCAAAATTAGTCAGACCGTACCCTTTTTATAATTGGATGATTCGAGGCGATTAATTCTTAGTTACTGTTATTACATATGACTCATGAGAGTTTAAAGAATACTAGTAGCATTTTTCCCTCACTTTTCCGCTCTGCTAACTCAGCGTTAGAGCCCAAACTGGTGACTAACTATAAACGACTATAAAAGAAATTCACCAGTTCGTACCCTAACGTTGAATTAGCGCGCGTAGTTAATCCGATGCCGTCATGCTGTAGTAGTACTGTACCTAATAGTACTCGTCGTATGACATCCCCAGTGCTTAGGTCGTAGGCGGCGAGTCCGCTGCGATCGCCCATTAGCAGCAATGTGTGCGTCAGTGGCAGCATCCGACTCATGTAGTTTAGACCCTGACGGTACAATACAATACAATACAATGCAAATATTCTTTATTGATCACCAAAACATTACAGACAAAATTAATAACAATAAAAAAAACAGGCTGTCAATAGGCGGTCTTATCGCTCAACAGCGATCTCTTCCAGACAACCAATGCTGGATACAAGTAAAAATAAGAACAGGTTTATGTAGGTGGCGGAAACAACAGACAGGAGAAATGAAGAGATATAAACCAACAAATATTAAAAACAATACAAATATACAATACATACATACATAAATAAAGACATACATTAAATATAATACTTATACCTACACTACATATACTAAATTATACAGAATATCAATGAGAAAATGTCAAAAGGCCGCACGTGAGAAAAGGAACTCAGATTTAAAGAAAAACTGTAAACAGAAGAACTGGGAAGGACCGACGATTGAAGACTAAGTTAGTGACAAATAGTGAGTTTTGAGGAGGTTTTTAAAAATCGGAAGGGATTTAGCTTGCCTTAACGCCAAAGGAAGAGAATTCCAGAGACGAATGGCACTGCATAGTAAACGAATTATGATAGAATTTAGAGGAAGAAGGAGGAACGGTAAGAAGAAAATTCTGTGCAGAACAAAGAGAGGACAAGAACTTAAAACGCTCTTGAAGGTATGGAGGAGTTGCAGGGGTAAAGAGTATGCTGTATAAAAGAGTAAGAATATGAGTATTACGGCGAAAACGGATGGGAAGCCACTTGAGATTTGTACGATAAAAGGAAACGTGGTCATATTTCCGCAAACCGAAAATTAATCGTATACACACATTTTGGATACGCTCAAGCTTATTTAATTGCTCCTCTGTGAAATCTAAAAAGGAAACATCAGCGTAATCTAAAATAGGAATTAGAAGAGAATTAGCCAGCTCAATCCTGGTAGCGAGTGGGAGAAAGTTGCGAAGCCGTCTCAGGGACCCCACAGCAGCAAACATCCTCCTACTAACCTCATTAACCTGCGGTGCTCAAGTCAACGACCGAACTATGAGAACACCCAAGTTTTTTACCTGAACCGAGAAAGGTATCAGGGTATTATTAACAAGTATAGGAGACAGATACACGAGGATAGGTACACGAAGACAATAGCTATTTATGCAACTGTATCGTAATAGGGGTCCTTAAAACACGAATGTGGTTTCATGAAACGAGGCGTAGCCGAGTTTCATAAAGGGTCACACGAGTGTTTTAAGGCCTAATTACGAACAGTTGCATACAATATTTTATCTTCTCTCACACCTTTTTTTGCATTTTCCATACCATAAAATCTTGATAGCATTTTTCGTATACATACTTTGCTGGTAATCAATTAGGAGTCATTTCATTCGCCGCATCTAAAATATCGGGCGGAGTCAAATTTTCTTTGCATTCACTGATATCAGACATTTTTTAAGCAAGAACACAATAAAATTTTCCCACGAAAATTCGTACAACAAAACGACACGTAAAATTGCTGTCAATTGAAATTGCGAACAATGTAAATAAACCATTTAATGAAATATCTATATTCTAACACTTGTTTATTGTTTTAATGGTTTAGGATAGTGTTGTGGTAAGTATTGATTAAATAACACACGGATTTAGCAGTATTTGATGAAGGAAAATGGAAATTAAAGACATTTTAAATACAAGGTTTGTTTACATTGTTTGCAATTTCAATTGACTGGCGCTAAAATCCAGTACGTCACCGCGCATGTGCGCGCATGCGCTAAAGCCCGCTTCTGCCACAGACAAGTGAAAATTGGAATAAAAACTTGGTGATATAAACTTTTTGGATTTGCCCTGTATCGTAATGGTAAAAAAAAAAATATTATAACATTATTTCGTTAGAAGAAAAGTGTTATAAAATGTTTTTTTTTTAATATTTCGGTATTGTGTTTATAAAGTATGTCAATATAAACTCGTTTTGAATTTTATAATTCGAATTTTACGATATGAGAGTAGATAAAAGATCAAGTAATGAAAAAAGGAACAAAGTTTGAACATACAGTTCGCTTTTTTTCAATTTGAAAAAAAACACATTTATGAATATCTAAACTTATTTCCTTGCTGTCAAACAGTATAGACATTGGAGGATTCCATGAATTCAACTCGTGAGTTAAGAGTCCCACGGAACCGCCGAACGATAACAGAGTCCTCAGTGTAAGCTTTTCGTCCTAACCAACGTTTTAAAAGCGTTGGCGTTAAATCAACGGTATGAAAACATTCCTGCTGATACTTTATACCACGCAGCAGATATAGAGGTGGTGTAATAGCGTGTGAACACAATACCTATATTATCTAATCAGAGCGTTAAGTATAAGAGAGCGGTGTTTATTTTAAACCGTTAATAGAATTAAATGTTAAGTGCGATTACGATAGCATTTAACATTTAATTCTATTAACGGTTAAGGTAGAAAAAGAGGGTAAATGACTCATTTTCAAAAAAAGTTTACACAATTAAGGGATTTAATAAAAACAAAACTTAATTGATTCCTTTGTGTGACGAAAGTTACCCATATAGTTTGTATGACTAACTATCGTAAATTTTTATCGTAAACTATGTACATTTTTTTTTAAAACGACTCAAAAGCGATTCCCGCGGGAAAGATAATTGAATGTGTAGGCTCACTTACTATGTGTATGGAGTTGAGCATGTGCCCCTGGAAGCGATCCCAGATGCAGAGCCGTTCGTCAGCGCCCGCCGAGACCACGTAGGAGGCCGTATACGCTAGCGACGTCACCGCGCCGTCATGCGCCTGCATGCTGTACAGGCACGCGCCTGCACACAATCACAACGAATCAATACTTATATCCCTAAAATGTACAGGTCGATTCACAAGAGTTGGCACTAATGGAATGAACGAAAGCAATGTCACTTTGACATTTTCATATTTGTGTGGAGTGTATTCAACAAATATTCAAATAGGTAACACATAGATACTTTCATTCACTCATTCGATCCATTCGTGCCAACTCTGGTGAACAATAAAACATGAGCCGTGTCTCTGCGTACTTTGACAAAATGTGTCCACAATCAAATAAAAAGCGCGCGCGAGATACATACATTCATACATTCCGCTTCGTTCTAACTTGATCTCGGTCGTTGAAAATGGCAACAGGTACATTGAGGGTGCATTTATTCGCCAAACAATAGATTGTCAAAACATATTACTCTTTGAGAGTTACATCTAATATTGGCTTCAATTACATACGTTTTCTGGTCCATCATAGTTGTCTTGGCGCAGTTGTATCAAGCACAAGTTATTCAGTCATGATAAGATAAAGTTTAAAAAATATTAAGTTTCAAAAAGTCATCGTTATACGATCAGTCGCAAAAAACTCTACTGCTGAACATTAATGCCTTCTATAAACGGGATCTATCTCTATCTGATCTCCATATTGCAGGAAGTCTATCAATATTTCGCCTTGTGACCGCCACTCCCAACCTTACAAAAAGCAGTCGCCTTAAATAGGCAATCGCATTAGGGATGCGAAAGAGAAGCAGACGGTCCCACGGGATGAGGTAATGCTATCGTATAGTATATTTCGCAAATCCTGGTCCTGGCAACAGACTACTCCCAGTCTACATTGATGCCTTGCAACTGGTTAGATCCACATATTCGTAATATAATGCTTCTTGTATGTATTTCTAGCACTTCAAATTAGGGCTGTGGGGACTTTTTCCGCCAGCCCCCAAAAACAGACTTCATTGACTGCAATAGTTCAAGTAGCGTTTTTACCGGTGTGAAGATCCCAAACGCAGAGCAAGCCGTCCTGCGAGCCGCTGCCGGCGATTGTGGGTGTGGCGTGGTCGATGAAGCAGCTCGTGATCGGCCCACAGTGCCCGTGTAGAGTGAACAGCGGACTCAGTTCCCCGCTCGTGAACACCTGAAACATGGGATTTAATCATCTATCATAAAAACCGTTCACAGGGAAAATAAATCACTGAATGCATGGTAATATACAGAAGAAAATTAAATGAGAATATTGCTTTTTTTGAAGTTGGATATAAAAATAGGGGGCACTTTTTACGAACGATTAATTCTGTTTTATGCACTAAGTTATGTATTTAAATACGCCTATTGTACATAAAACACAGAAAGTAACGGTTAAAACGCGAACTGATCCATTAAAGGAATTTCTTCCAGTTAACTTTCGACCGATTAAACAGATTATCAAAAACAAGAGTAGATCAAGTAAAGAGAAACTGAAAGATAACCCGTCAACAGGTCATAGGTTTGTCGATGGTTGGTGCAGAGCTGTCGACGGACTATGGTCGGTTTCTGGGACACCTATAATATGTATTTTCACACCACCTGCTCGACAATGCCTTATTATATATCATGCAAACCTTTCTCAAAGTAAATCATTATAACCCTTGCCTTTCGCCGGGGCGTAATGTTGTACTGAATTTCATTATAACCCGCCGCCGGGCAGTAATGTGATTCTCACTTCTCTTAGTTCTTATTGTTATGCACTTAAAGTCTAATTTCTTCAAAATCGCACGGCGTGTAGCTGCTGCAGGGTGAGGGGGCGCCGCGCCGAATTTATTTGCAACTCCGCGGCCAAACAAATACAATTTCAAATAATTAGGTAAAACAAAAGCCGCGAGTGTTTCAATACGCTGCAATTTTAAGAATGAAAACTGCAAAAGAAGATAAAACATTAAGAAAATATCGAGTGACGAAAGTGATTTGACTCCGGATTCCGTTAAAAGGCGCCTTAGGCCCACTTGCACGGAAATTTTGAGTAATAAAATAACCCGGAGTTTACTACCTCAGGGTTATTATGTTATTTTTTTAACCCGACTTTGTTTTGCACGGAACAAAAATAGCTCAGGGTTTTCTAACCCGTCCTGTATATGAGTCTAAATCGAATTCATTCACTCAAAAATCGCACCCGACCAAATACAATACGATGAATGACGAACGACATTGTATCCTTCTCTCTCTCACATAGCAAGAACTTGCATAAGTCTTGTTGTTTCTGCCAGATTTGAAGTGTCATTGCGTTTTCGGTCGTTTCTGTTCAATGAAGACTATTATTTTTACCTGTCAAATAATCAGTCATAACAACAACAATTAATTTACTAGTTCGTGTTTATAAAAAGTTTATCGTTATAAAGTGGACAATAATCATTTACGTGCCCCTAACAACGTTCAAAAACAGAGATTGTTGCTTTGTGATACAATAACCAAGAATCAACCATAAACAAGTGTAACGTTGTGTTTTCTCCAATGACTCGAACTGACCAAGATCTGATTAATCTGGCAAGTATTTCGTTATTTTTTAAAGCTGGTAACTGGAAAGAGGATGTGGTCATCTTCTATTGGAGGATTATGTAAACAAGTTTGTAGGGATGTCACTTCAGGGATTTTGATCTAATTTCGGGGGAAATAGAAGTAATTTTGGAAATGGTTGAATAACATTTATTAACTTAAAGAAACATACAAATTTGATACAGAATCGAAGGCTAATAACATCTAGTGATAAATTGGTATAGTAAATGTTATTCACAAAATTGTTGGAATTCGGGGGAAATTCTTAGGGGTTTTTTATAGTCCAAGTGTTGTGCACTCAAGCTTTGAGTAGGGCTGTACTGGAGCCTCCATCTCGCTTGTCTTAGGCCTCCATCATGTGTGAGAGACAGATCATTTTGCATCCGAGAAGAGACGAAGGTGGCAGCCTCAATTTCGAGCTGTTATGGCTGATGTGACTCAAAAGCAGCCCATTTGAATTTTATTTTGTTGCTGCAAGAAAACTGTAAGTAAATGTGGTTGCTGAAATTTTGGTTTGATTCTATATATCCAAGAGGCATTATTTCTCATCCATGTGGTTAATTTCAGCAACAAGTTTATTGCATGCGGCTGAGGGTGGGAAAACCAGCGTCGAGATAATCCTGAGCTTCAGTTGATTTACTCCGGTCAGAATCATCCACATCACCTAACCTCTCTGCCAGCCTTTTGCAAATGTCTAATCGAAGCAATTTCTTCTTCTTTCCAGCCGGTTAGGGAATAATAATTTTTATTTATTCTGCACTTCTTTTTGCCTTATAGTCTTTTTGTAAATTTAGTATAAGGATGCTCATCATTTGAATAAAGATTTTGTCCTTTTGCACCTCCATCTGGGAGCTTAGGCTTTAGTTGGATTCAGATTTTCGGACTAGATATGACTAATTTTGTGTTCTGAGAACTAGCCTTTCTGTGGAGCATCATAGCCTTGGCTGTGTCTTCTGCACTTAGCTTTTGCCACGTCTCTTCTTCCGTTGCTGAGACCAGAAGACTTATCTCCATCCTGTGGGATCCGTGCGGGCCATCTTCGGTGTCGGCACATAGAGACGACGCCCGAGCTTCGCGTCCGTCTCACACTGTGCTCATCCTTCTGCTCCGGACAGGTGTCACAGGAAGGTAGCCTCTGGCCAGGTCGGTGAACCTTTAAATATTATATTAGGGAATTATGATTAAAATTCTGTTAGTTGAGAATTGAAATTGATGGCAAGTTTTGATTTCCTTAGGGACTAACACCTTTAGGCTTAAATAAATTGTGAAACTAGCATCTAAGAACCGCTTTCTGCATCACACCCGCTTGCGGCTGAGCTAAAACCAATTTTGTAAATTGTCTGGTATAGTTTAGATGGCATGATATAGTTTAGATTTAATCTACAGAGAAATAAAGAATTAGGTACTTACATCGAAAATGAATACACTCTACTCAGAATTGGTAAACTTTATATTTAACCCACAGCTTTAATACATATGTAGATACGAGTATTATTTAATAGAATATAGTAAGCGACGGCCTTTAGGGGTGGAGTCTGCAGCAGGGTAACCACCCGCAGACTCGCTCTTCCAGGGCCTACAACCCAAGTAGAAAAGTATTGTAATTTCACGCTTTACGCCGTGCTGTAGGGAGGTTAGCGCCATCGGTTTTCTTGGTCTTTACAACTTGTTTAGGTATGGTTCGAAATGGTATGGTATGGTTTGGTTTCTTGTTTGGAATTCGATTTTGACTCATATAAAGGACGGGTTAGATAACCCTGAGCTAATTTCGTTCCGTGCATGACAAAGTCGGGTTAAAAAAAATAACATATTAACCCTGAGGTAGTTAACTCCGGGTTATTTTATTATCTCAAAATTTCCGTGCAAGTGGGCCTTAGGCCGGCTTGCGAGGACCTGGGTTAGCTACTTAACTCCGAGTTAACTGCTAACCCCGGGCTAACAAGTGTCAAAATGTATGGAAATGTCATTCTTAACCCAGGGTTAACGATTTAATTATTTAACCCTAGACTGTGCAAGTGGCCCTTAGTGTACAATCTACTACTAAAAAAAAAACTACTTATCGGGAAGTTCTGTGGATGTAACAAACAACTTGTCAGTTATTGAAAGTATAGGTATACCCTTAAAGCCCATACCATTACCTTAAGCACGTGGTCTTGACCGCCGGTGAGGATGCGGCCGCCCTCCGAGTGCATTTCCGTGATCGGCTGCTGGTGCGGTCGGCACTGCGTGATGCGGTTACACACCACCTCTGCCGGGACGGAATACAGTCACAGGATGGTCAAATCTCAAGTTTACACGCAACGAGGATAAGGTGACAAAGTTAAAAGTAATTCAACATTCAATTTGGGACATTGCTACGATTAAACTAACTCAAAATATCTTTTAAATATGATTTAACAAGTATTTATAAATTAGAAATGGAGTAATAACAAATACAAAAACCAAACTAATCCAAACATACTAACAGTAAAATTCCGACCTAAAAGCATTAAACATTTAATTAAGAAAGCACTGAATATTGGCTTAGCATAAGTTAAGAGAAATTGGTAAATAGAATACTAGTAACATAATGTTAATGTATATAAATCTAGACAAATAAAATGAGCATTATATACATATCAGTATGTAATGATATGAATAACATGTAATAAAATAACTATGCTTGAGGGATTGGGTGGTTGACTAGATGTAAACAAACTTCAGTTTCCAAATTTGGCACATTCAAGGGTTCAAAACATTTTATTTATCTATTATTGTAGTACAAACTAGACTAACGTTTTTTAATACAAAAAATGTACATTTTTAGATAGTTTAATGGGAGAATTACAGTATTTAAGACATCAGTTGACATTGTTTCTGTTTGCATTTGGTTAATTGCCTAAACCTTTCAAGTATAAACACCAACAATAATAATTTCTGTCATATAGATTATGGTAAGTATATACAGCATGATATGCTGTATATAATTATTATAAGGCTACTTTAATCTAGGTACATAAATGTACAGTCTGGTTCGCCAGTGTATGTATCGCCAGCCTTTCATGGATGTCTGTACATGGACCTTATGTTACCATAATAGGGTCTATGTATAGATATTTGTGGGATGCTGGCTGTGCGGATATTGGTGGACTTGACAATTCAGTCGGTGTCATGAAAGAGTGAGTGCCTTAGTACCTTGTCGCTTTCAGTCGTTATATACTTTGTATAATAAATAAATAAAATAAATATTACGGGACAATTCACACCAATTGACCTAGTCCCAAAGTAAGCTAAGCATAGCTTGTGTTATGGGTACAAGGCAACGGATAAACATACATGGCATTCCGACGCGTTCAGCTTGGTCACTGGTCAGGTGTTGGCCCTGCTCCTCGTTCAATTACAAACGAAGGGGCGCCCCCTTCGCATTCCTTAGTTATAAAAATCTTAAATATTTAAAGATTGTAACCAAGTTTATGAAAAAATTTTGTAACATTAATTGCAATAAACAGATTAAATTTTCAATTTTTTTTTCGACTGATCTTTTTACAAGTCTAAATAATAAATGTCGAATCGAAATAAACTATATTTTTGTGAGTCTTATAAGCTACCACAGATAACACTTTATAACATTTTTCGTTTACAAGATAATTCAAGTAAGTCTGTATATACACCGTGAAATTTTAGTGGTTGTTTTCCCGAAACGAGGTGATTTAGTATCGATTGTACAATCGATTTATAATTACTATTTTGACTAGAGTCAAAAATCCAATTGTGAAAAACGAAAGTCGAAAATGACCGCAAACCAATAGTAACGCTTCGTTGGTACCTAACCTATCGTACGATCGTACGCTACTTGTACCAACGAAGCGTTACTATTAGTTTGCGGTCATTTTCGACTTTCGTTTTTCACAATTGCATTTTTGACTCTAGTCAAAATAGTAATTATAAATCGATTGTACAATCGAAACTAAATCACCTCGTTTCGGGAAAACAACCACTAAAATTTCACGGTGTATAGGGTTTAAGGTCTATTCACAGTTGTCCGGACCATTTTTTTGAACATTTTTCATGTCGGACGGCAGTTGCTCTGCGTAAGTGTTATTCTTTATTCTGTATGGATTGTAAAACTGTTTAGGGCCTAAGGTACACGGACAATGCATGGGTCAACCAACTTACCTTCTCCGTCACTGAGCTCGGAGTCGTAGGAGAAGCTGAGGCGTGCGCGCGCGCCGTCGTCGCCCGCGCCGCCGCCGCCAGCGCCGCGTAGCGACCCCGCCGACCCGGTACGCTTGTGGGCTGAATAACCACACTGTTATAATTTTACTGCTTCTGCTCCACACCAAACGTCTCGCGTTCAAATTCACAAGCCATTATTTTATTTGGATTTTAATGTGTACGGTCTACCGTATATATCTAGGTCAATTGTAGTTTGTTGACTTTATTGCGCAAGCCTTTGCAAACGCTTGCAATTTACCTTAACGCAACCTTTTAATATTAAGTATATCATATAGTATTTTATGCAACTGTATCATAATAAGGGCCATTGAGACACGAGTGCGAGTTTATGACATGAGGCGAAGCCGAATGTCATAATAGATACGCATGAGTGTCTCAATGGCCGATTATGAATATGATTCTATGACCTCAAAATAAACAATTACCTAACGGACAATAAATGAATTTTTCGATTTTAAAAATAGGAAATTATTGCTCACTTCCATTGCCGCCTGTTTTATTTCTGGCGGCGTCAACATTTCTGCATCACTTAATTCAACAAAAAGTCACACATTCTCACAGATAAAAAGTCATTTAAATAGTGATTAAATCTTTCATTTCTTTCAACTTTCAAGAACTCCGTGCAAAAGCAAAACAAATTCCAGCTATTTAAAACTTTTTTTTTCACAAATCACTACCCGAGAACTTTAGGCCATACAGCAAAATTTAATGATGTTAAAATATTCATATTTAAAATTCATTTATTTTCCGTTATTTAAGTATATTTAATAATTGTTTATGTTTGTAAACATATTTTATTTAATGTATAAAGTAGATTTAACAATAATTAAGTACTTAAAACAAATAGAATGGCTGTTGGCCATTAGACAATAAACCAGTGAACTTTTTTTTTTTAATTTTAATTTCCGCCATTTGCATTGCGAAAAAGAACATTATGAAACGTTTCATAATGAAACGTCAAAGTTGCGATCACACAATGCACCTCATTAGACTACCGATAGCGATATCGTTAGTAGCAGATTGTAGTATGCGAGTAGAAAAAATCAGTTGTCATTCAGCACTCGCCTCGGTCGTTCTTATTTAGCATTCCCTTCGACCTTCTATCATTATCAAACAGACATTATCACTTATATCAATTATCTTCAAGTAGGTAGTGTAGCTTACCCCTACATAATGTTTTTCTGGCGCAATCAGAGACACATCTATTGTTAATTAAATGTTTCGTATATTTTTGTCTTTGCTATTTCAAAATGTTGGATGTTACATTATGTGTAGTCTTATTTTGTTCAATTCAACAGAGACTGAAGAAATAAATAGGCTCTAAATCTCATCATGACTGGGTATAATTATGAAGGCTAGTTCTTGGGTAAGACTGGTCAGCGAAGCAAAGGGTAGACCGCTTTCTGTTGCAGTGCGCGGTGCTGAGCTAGCGTTGTACCACCCCCCGACACTCACTGCGGCGGTGCGCAGTGCTGAGCTAGCGTTGTACCACCCCTCGACACTCACTGCGGCGGTGCGCAGTGCTGAGCTAGCGTTGTACCACCCCCCGACACTCACTGCGGCGGTGCGCAGTGCTGAGCTAGCGTTGTACCACCCCCCGACACTCACTGCGGCGGTGCGCGGTGCTGAAGCGCCAGTCGACGTGCGCGCCCGAGCTGGCGTTGTAGGCCTCCAGCCGCAGCAGCGCCAGCTGGCCGCCCAGCGAGGCCGCCGCCACGCGCCGCGCGCCCGCCAGCGCCCGCACGTGCGTCACACCGCCGCCCGCCTCCAACCCCCACCACATACACTAAACATACAGAACAATCTTCAACAACATATCCTGTAGCGTACTAATAACAAAAGGATAACAAAAAAATAATTAATGAGGGCACTCGATCGTCTAGACAAGGCTCTAGGCTCAAGGTCTATGCAGTGAGTGCGGAGCAGGGCCGTCTGCCCTCAACGCTCAATCGCCGACTTCCAGTCCGTCCGATCAGCGCGAGTTGGGACTCTACTGACTGCAGTTTAATTTCATATACATATGTACTTATCTGGTCACATGCAAAGCAGTCTAAGATCAACTATTGGCTGATCCGCTACAGAGCAAAACATTTGAAAGAAATTGAGGCGTGAATAAGATTTTAATCCTTGTGAAAAATCAGTGAGAAAGTTTCTAGTTACTGACAAATTAGGTTTCTAAGGGCCACTTGCACAGTTCGGGGTTAAAAAATTAAATCGGTAACCCCGAGTTAAGAATGACAGTTCCATACATTTTGACACTTGTTAATCTTAGGTTAGCAGTTAACTCGGAGTTAAGTAGTTAATCCAGGTCCACGCAAGTCAGCCTAAGAGGTACAAAAACACTCACCATTAACTTGCCCGAACTGGCTTCCCAGAACTCCAGGCGTCCATCGGCGCAACCCAATATGATTAGATCGTTACTAAAGTCCATGCACCAAATGGGCGACTCGCTGACTGCGCGCGCTCGCCAGGGGGCGTCGTGCGCGCTCGCCGCCGCCGCGCCGCTTGCCGCCGCTTTACTCTTATGTCTATTTCGCAATCCACTCACAGGAATTTCGTCACTAGTTTTATTCACACAATTGTACTCATCACTATCGTTCACACTATTTACACTTAATGCTTTATCTTTACTTAAATTACTAATGTCTACGTTCTCTTTTGCTTCGAAATTGTAAATGTCCTCATGTTGATCGGTACAATACAGCTCTCTGCGAAATAATACCACTCACTGCATAATATAAAACAAATGAAAAACGTCAAGGAATAATGCAAATCCGCTTAGATAACTGAATTCCACGTACCTATCTGACAAAATTTAGTCAATTTCTAATTTTTACTCCAAATTCGTTAAAATAAAACCAATATGAAGTTAAAACCATCTCCTGTAAAACTACATGTAGTGCAGATACGCGGTATTTATGTATGTTAGATAAGCGGATTCTCACTGTCCCCGACGATATGGTTAGTTTCGATTGAAAATCTTATAATTATGCGAATGACTAATACACTCACCGGCAAAAAAATTTGGCCCACAGTCCACCTTTCATACAAACCAGGTCACTTTGATGTCTTGGTTCTCCACTAGGCGGTGCTTTGGCTGTGATCTGATGATGGCTACTCCGAGCATTGATAAAGGACATTCAGAGTTCCTAAGATACCCACCTGATTGAATCTGCGTTTAACACGGAAATTATACACATTTAGAAAAACAGCTAAAATGGCAATAAATTGAATGAAAATCTCAGTGCTGTACAAATTCTCTCGCTGTGGTGTAAACTGGTTGTTGAATCAGTTGTGTGTGTTAGAAACTCTGGACCACCATTACCAATGTTCTGAATATCCATCATCAGATCTCAACCGGGGTACTACCCTGGTGTCGAAATAAGGCATCAAAGTAGCCTCGTTTGTATGAAAGGTGGACTGTGGGCCAAAGTTTTTGCCGGTGCGTTTATTATACAACGATTAACGCTTAGGTAAATGTTAAATTTCAAACCTTCATTAAGTCTCCGCTGGAAAGTGGAATGGGGCGGAAACACTAGAATGCATTGGTGACATGTTTGTACGTGAACATGTTTATAATGGGCAGTAGCCTTAAGGCCTGAGCTTAAGAGTATTACATAAGCAATTGCTCTAAGGGCCTGAGTAAATGTTGAAAAGAAAATGGTTACCTGTATGTCTTGGCGAAGTCGTACCGCGTAGTCTCCGCGGGGGAGAGGTGCGGTGGGGTGCGGCGCGGCCCCGCGCGCAGGCGCAGCCCGCTCAGGTGGTGGGTCAGATTTTTGCGGAGCGGCAGTGTGCTCTGCGACACACAACCCACACAACTAAGGTCGAGTACGCACTATGCGGTTAGCCTCGGCGGTTTAGCGCACCGTCTCTTTCTCAAGCGGTACTCTGAAGATTAGTTAACCGCATAGTGTGTTCTTGCACTAAGCCACGTGCTTGTGGCTGCCAACCGGGAACATTGTTGTTGGCACCTTTTTAGGGTTCCGTAGTCAACTAGGAACCCTTATAGTTTCGCCATGTCTGTCTGTATGTCTGTCCGTCCGCGGCTAAGCTCAGAGACTGTTAGTACTAGAAAGCTGTAATGGCATGAATATACAGGGTGTAATCGTTAAGTGTGGCCAGGCCATAATTTCGTAAATATAACAGATATCAGAAAACTTCCAACTGATATCCAAAGTGCGTTAACCAATGAGTAAATATAACATTAAATTTTTTTTTTAAATAGATGAAGTAATATTAAAAATGCTAAGTTAAAACACTCCCACATTTAGTATGACGACTTACAGCCTCAAAGAATGTCGGGTGTCGTGAGAGATAAAACTGTTTGAGATTCGTTATTTGTACGAATACATTGTATTAATAATTGTATAATAAAACTACCGTTTATGAAATAATTAATCGTCTAATATCGTGACTTTTGTGTCCGGCGGGAGCGGGAGTTTCCCTTCTACCCAGTTCTTATTTATTCTTATGCCGCCACTGCAAGCAATTTCTTTTCTTTGAGTACTATAAGATCACGCTAACAGTATCTTCTTTCAAATAATAAAAAAAATTAAATCGGTTCATATAATAAAGAATAACATCTGAAAAACTTATTTTTATTTATAAATGAACTGAATTACTTTGCTATGGTCGCGTTTCAGTTCATTGATATGGACCTCCGCAAAGCAACGCCTGAATCCATAAATTATAAATTAGTATTTATATGGATGTTATTTTATGGAAACTTTGATTTTATTATTATTATTATTTTACAATTACAAAATAATATAAAGGTCTCACCTCAGGTTGTTTCGTAGTTGTAATCGGCTGGAACGCTAAAAAAATAGAAAGCTAATTAGTTATTTTATGACCCAGGTGGAAATATTGTACTTTCTTAATTTAGGTATCTAATTTCCATTTACCTGGCTGGGAGGCAATCTGTGGTTCGTATTTTTTAGCGACTTTTTTGGTAAGTTCTTTTTGTAATTTAAAGAATCTGAAACAAAAAAAATAACATTACAACAACATTTAGTTTAACATTGAATTTATAACTAAAACCTTACATCAGCAATATAAAACCGTGTCACTGTAATGCAATGCTAGCACTTCACTCGGAGTATTAGTCAAAATCAAGTATGTATGTGGACGACGCTATTCGACATTATCCAAGACTCTTATTTTTCATACAAATATCTGCCCCGATCGGAGAACGAACCCGGGACCTCAAGCTTCGTAGTCAGGTTCTCTAACCTTTTAGGTTATCCGGTTGCCATACGACGTTACTAGCTTGAGCGATGGAGATGCCAACAGCGCAATCCGAAATGCCCTCATAAAAGCTGTTTGTCTTACGCTTCTACGCGCTATGCGGTCAACCGCGGCGTTTTAGCGCACTGTCTCTTTCTCGAGCGATACCCTAAAGAGAGGCGGCGTGGAACCCGCGCGGCTGCCCGCATAGTGAACTTGCACTTACGCTCCGCGGTCGATGTTGGTGACGATCTCTCCGTTCTGCGAGTCCCAGACCTTGATGTTGCCCTGCAGGCAGGAGCTGACCACCTGCTCGCCGTCCGTCACCAGGCACTCCACCTCCTGGCTGTGCCCGGCCACCACCAGCGGCACCGCCTCCATCACCAACTGCACGCAACACCGACTTATATTTATGTGGGTCATACACAGCGTAAAAAAAAATTGTCTCTTCTGTGGAAATAAAATTTAGTGACTCCGAATCAGTAAACTTAGGATTCGTTTAATTATAGTTTCCCAAACTTTTTTTTCTCATAGACCACTTTCAAGATTTAGCTGGTTCCGGTGGACCCCTTGCAGCGTAAATTTGTACCATATTCCCAAAACTTGACAAAAATGTAAAGATTGGATCTAAATCCCGTCGAGTCTCCCGTGAATCAAACTTTAAATGGATCGAAAGTTGGCCAGACGCCGCACACGCGGATGTAGACTTGACTAAAAGATAATGGCTATATACTTTTGCCATGTGCACAGGAGAGAAGCGAACCAAAAATTGTGTAGCTGACCCATTTACATCGACATCTTTATACAATATATACCTGCCAAAAATATATATTATAAGGCTTTCCTAGTTCAAGAAGCGGAGGGGATCGTTGGAGTACCTCAATTTTTTTCGCGTTAAGCTCTGCGATCTACAAGAATAACTAAAAATGAAGGCTACCGTCGTTCCCCACAGCCTCGAAATGAAGAAGTTCGAAAATGCTTATGGCTAGTTTTAACAGAAATAATGTGAGCTGCTGGAGGCTAGTGTGGTAGGGAGAGGGTTAAGTAATAGGTCCGCCTACTGTCTACCCTACTTTATATTATAATTTCACTGATTTGTTGTGTTCAATAATAGTACATTACTGCAGAGGTCGTGAAGTAAGGGATTGATGGACGAGATTTGGGGTATACGGCTGAGTCGTATACGGCCAAGTCGTAGACGAGGCCGGATAAAACGAGTCCAGCAATCCTTGTTCCGGCCGAGGATTGTATAGAGCTTTTCTCAAACATGCATCATTATCATCATCATCATCATCATCATCATCATCACCACCATCATCCATCCATCCATCCATCCATCCATCCATCCATCCATCCATCCCGTCCATCCCGTCCATCCCGCCCATCCCGTCCATCCCGTCCGTCCCGTCCGTCCGTCCGTCCGTCCGTCCATCCATCCATCCATCAATCCATCCATACATCCATCGATCCATCCATCCATCGATCCATCCATCCATCCATCCATAACCAGTAGTTTAGGCGGTTTTATAGAAATAAAAGAAGATAGATTTTTTTAATGTCGTAAGTTGGCTGTATGTAATTTTTCCTTTGTCAGTTTAATGTTAGTAAGCAAATTTAAAAAGTTACAGCAGCGGACAATAATGTTTTCTCAAACATGCTATGTAATGTTTACGTTGTGTTCCTTAAAACAGGCTTCAAAATACACCGTTGCAGGCCTAGGCCGGCAATGCGATCGTCTATTGTTTCATGTCACACAGCACCATGATGTTTATAGGTCTACGGCATCATAGCATTTAGCCATTTAAAAAAAAACTATAGGCAATATTTGCGTTTTGGTTCATTATGACATTCTGCCACTACGCTTATTTAAGGTAAGGTAAGATGGTGATGGTGATGGTAATGGTGATCTGCCTAGAGAAATATTTCACCATCAACATCATCATCATCATCACCATCATCATCATCATCATCATCACCATCATCATCATCATCGTCACCATCATCATCATCATCGTTATCGTCATAATCATCATCATCATCACCATCATCATCACCATCACGATCATCATCATCATCATCATCACCATCATCATCACCATCACGATCATCATCATCACCACCATCATCACCATCATCATCATAATCATCATCATCACCATCCCCACCATCATCATCATCATCACCACCATCATCATCATCACCATCATTATCATCATCATCATCATCATCATCACCACCATCATCATCATCATCATCATCATCACCTTCACCATCATGATGACGACGACGATGATGATGATGGTGACGGTGCATGTTTGAGAAAAGCACTATACAAGCCTCGGCCGGAACAGGGGTTGCCGGCCTCGTGTACCACTCAGCCGTCAACTTAGATACTCGGCCGGCAACCCCTTAAGTCCCGGCCTCTGCAGTAATGTACTATTTTTCATACTTACTTTTATGGCCTAGGCTAAGAAGTAATGTAGGGAGCCATAAACAACAAACTTCATGGCTTCATTTCGTGACATTAACGCATACATTTCAAAGCATGTTTGAGTAAAGATTATTTGTATTGGTACGCTTCGTACTATCACTGAGAAGGCCTATTTCGTCAATGTTCAAGTAAAAAGTCACAAAATGTAGACAGTTGGCCAGTTCGGGAGCGAAAAGAAGGATCCTGGAATTCCTGGACCATATTGTACAGCAAAGTAAAAGCGTTTTGGACAAAAACATTCTTAGAGGTTTCCTAAAAGTGAAAATTGTTCTAGTAACGTAAAGATAAGAAATCATATAAAACCAGTTCAGTTTGTATTTAGTTTGAAATATATGGTTTCACGGGATGACCGTAAAAGTAATAAAAAAAATGAAGTTGAAGAAAATAAAAAATAAATAGAAAAAGATACTTCATACTTAACATATAAAACCAATTCAAAGTGTAAAAATATAAAAGTGCGGTCAAGCAAATATAATGCTGCGTGCACATACAGTTTACGTATATGCTAGCAACAATGTTTTACGGCAATGACAATAAATAATACAACAAACAGATTAGATACCTACGCTATTAAATACAAGTGTGTATAGCTAGTGCCATTCACGAAGACGCGTGGATTTGTCAAAATTAGACATTAATGATATTGCAATAAAAACCACGGCGCGCGTCATCATGAATGACTCGATCTATACGCGGGATTACGATCAAGTTACCTGCACTGCGGGTTGCTTTGCTATTATTTTCCGATATTCATTTTCGTTGTTCCAGGAGGCGCGCCATTCAGCATAGTTGCGGGAACAAACACATCTGCTCGGAGGTACAACCATCAATGATTATGATTATGACATACAACATCGAGTGCATGCAGGTGAGGACGATTATGGCAACAATTTGACGAAATTCTGTATGTGGTCTGAGTAGATGTAATTAGCTAAGGACCGATAAAAATAGGAGTAGATCAAACCGCCAGGTGTTCAGATGCGGCCGAAATTGGCGCGCTTCGTTATGATTTCACTAGAAAACGAATCACATCGAGCAGTTAAAGATCGCGACATGAAGATAAGATATCACTGAATGAAGATAAAGCGTTAATTGGAATGCTAATTGGAAGTAAACTGTAGTATTTCCCCGCTCGGGCGAGTAAAGATTGCATTGTTTACCTGTACAGCACGACCATCATGTAGGCGATGACTGCGATACTGATAGTACATAGGATGGCCAGCAATAGAATCTCCATCGGCGTGGTCGGGTAAATAGGCAGTTCGGTCGCCTTGCGCCACTGGTGTTGCCGACTCTTACTATCAACAGTCTCAAACTCTAAACAAGGAAAAAACAAATTATTAAACTTTACTTTTTCTCAAATAGTTTATTTCCCATTTACGTAACAGGGTTAAAAAGTTACTCGAATATTCATTTTGGTAGATATAATGTAGTGACAGATAAATTAAGCTAGAGTTCATCCTGTATCGGAATAGTTGTGCCGTGCCATGATAGTACCGACGATTGTATAGAATTATAGATGGTGCGCGCTAACAAGACGCGACGCAATCGGCGTCCGCTTAAAAAGCTTCCGCACAATAGGGCAGCAGTGACCGCCACAGGTAAACCATAAATGTTTATTTTTTTCTATTTGTGGATGGCATATAAAACACCTAAGTAAGTTAACCTTAAGTTCCCAATCCACAGTGGGCCCGGCTGGAACTACAGCCCAAGCCCTCTCATTCTGAGAGGAGGCCTGTGCCTTGCAATGGAATACATATAGCCCGGGATGATGGTGACATAAACACCCCAGACTCGAAATCAATCATTTGTATTTTTATACAAATATCTCTGTCTGGACTGAAGATCAAATCCGGGACCTCAAGCTTCGCAGTCAGGTTCTCTAACCTGTGGGCTATTGCAGAGGTTCCAGATTTTATTTGGCCATGGAACTCTAATTGATCATACTGTTCTTGGCGGAACACTAGCTGGCTATTTTTATAGTAAAATGTTTGTTTACCTTGTAGTTTGAATATATTTCTGCTAGACTAAGAGAAATAACAAAAATAATAAATAATTTATTGAATCAGGCGTTACTTTGCGGAGGTCCATATTAATGAACTAAAACAATTACTTTGCTCACCCGCGACCTTACAATAGTTACGTTTATGCAAGAAATGTGCGTTCATGCAGTTCCTCCACCTCCACACTGTACGAACACACACAAATCACATAAACCCAACCATCACCACCACCAAGCTACACTGACGCGTTTCGAACTCAACCAGAGCTCATCTTCAGAGTTACCACAACCGTATGCTATGCTACCAAACGTTAAACTAACAAACCAAAACAAATGTTTTAACTTGTCACTGTAACTTCTCAAGTACCCACTTTATTTTTCTTATTCTCAAACTACCCCACAAAAATTAACTTTTATTGACATATTTAAAACTACCTTGAATTTTTTTGTTTATTTATTTATAAGGCATATTTAATTAATACTAACTGTTCAAATTCGACCCAAGCCGCAGTAAAGGAGAAGATACTAAATTTACCTGTTCATTAATAATAGACCCCATAGTGTTGTACCTAATTATTTCCATGCATTCCAGAGCATCCAGACGCAACCCCTTGCCGCAATAATGTAACACTTCATAAGAATCTGAATCTAACAATGAATGATTTGATTCCAACAAATGTTTTGCAAAATTCGATCTATCTAATAAATGATAAATAATTACGGTGCGGCGCGGTTATGATGAGTCTATTCCACGAACGTTTTATTTAACTCTTGGAAAGACTGTGGAACCCTCTGTCACCCTTCCACGGAATCCCGGGAATTTGCGGACCATCTTTTAGAAATCGCTGAGCTATCGGGTTGTCAACATTGGTCTTCAGCAGTGTTAGGCGTAATTAATTACTTTTGGAATTAAATTAATATTTCATTGTAATTCAAATTACATGTAGTTCCTAATTATCTGTAATTGTAATTGAATTATCTAATTATGTAATTGTGTAATTATGATCTGTAAATATAATTACGCAATTTCATTTTCAGAGTGATAGAACGGGTCTCTGATAAAACAAAGACGATGATTCATATTTTGATTTTGACATAGATTATTCTGAAGTCGAACTGGTTGAATCACTTCACAAATATCTTTTTGATGTATTAGAAATTAGGAAAAGTCCTATTCAGGGATTAATCTCATACACCACAATTTATTTTTCCCTTGCTGAGCGGCCCGTCTGGAAAAGCCACCAGAGGCTAACAGCAACCGTCCGTCCGAAAAGAAAACGCCCCAATGATTAACTAATTAAATAAATACTTCAAAATTTCGCATACATAAAATGGCTTTATGAACGTAACTCCCAGAGAATGTTGAGAAATTAATGATTATCTACTCCTATCACTTAGGCGACCAGATGGCCTAGTGGGTAGAGAACCTGACTACGAAGCTTGAGGTCCCGGGTTCGATTCCCGCGTCGGGGCAGATATTTGTATGAATAATACGATTATTTGTTCTCGGGTCTTGGGTGTTTAATATGTATTTAAGTATGTATCTATCTATATAAGTATGTTTATCCGTTGCCTAGTACCCATAACACAAGCTATGCTAAGCTTACTTTGGGACTAGGTCAATTGGTGTGAATTGTCCTGTGATATTTATTTATTTATTTATTTATTTATCACTGTGTGTGTACTGACGTGGATTTCGAAAAATAAACAGCATCTGTCTCTATATAATTTTATACAAACTTTACCTAATGGTACATTATTGAGGATTTCTATATATGAGTCCAGTATGGCACTTCTTGGTCGAAGATTGTTTAGTGCTTTTCTCAAAAATAACACAAAAACAACAGAGACGAAATAAAGTACATGACAATAAAATATTTCCAAAATGTTAAAATTTTACCGGTCTTTTATAGTATGCAACCTCGTTGCACGAACGCCGTTGCTCTTGTTTTTTTTTAGTACTTAATCGCGTTATGCCATGAAAATTCCAACCTCTGGTAGTTAGTAATTTACAATTTATAATTGTAATTTTGCAATTAATAACATTTTGCCCGACACTGGTGTTGTACATACCGGGCAGCGTGTCGATAGGGTCGAGCGCGGCGGCGAGCGCCTGCCAGCGCAGCGGCGGCGGGTCGCGCTCGTCGGGGTGGCGCAGCGCGGCCGCGCGCTCGGGCCCCACGCGCTGGCTCAGCAGCAGCGGCGGCAGCACCGCCACCACCCGCCCCGCCACCGACTCGTTGTACTGCCCGAGGATCGAGGACCAGTGGTACGGTGACAATCTATACCATACGACACATATTCAAAGTCAAGCTCAGTAGTTGTATACAAGTGCGGAAAGTAGGCAATTCCCAACGAATGGCGGAGACCTAAACACACGAGCGAAGCGAGTGTGGTTTAGCCGACATGAGTTGGGAATTTCCTACTTTCGACACGTAATATCACACAACGTTTTACAATGCATTAAGCGAGGAAAAAAATTGGGGCTAAACATTTTTGGAAAAGACGTTGCGTTCTTATTTACCTTTCATTGAGGGAAAGTCTCGTAGGTGTTTACATATTTCAGCATCGGCTTAGTCGGGAGGAGGCTGTCACATTTGTGCTTAGTCTAAGACGTCAAGCGGCGTTAAGTCGTATGTAAATTCATCACTTGAACTCTCCATTTTAATTTACTAAACTTAAATTAATTCTCCGGACTGAATTCATGAACATTACTGTGGCGGGTTTTCATGAAAGGCGCGAACGGGTAACCATGATTGGTTCGTGGTAGGTACGCCATGCGCGCGCACTGAAAAAAGCTCATTGGTTGAATTTCGATTGCGCGCGCATGATGTCGTACGGTCCGAAATGGACTCTAGGAATTATTTTAGTACTAAATTTTTTATTTCCGAAATTAAAATTTGTGTGTTTTAATATTAAAACAATCTGTTTTATTATTTTATCAGTAAATATTCATTTGGTTGCATCAAACATTTTCTTATTTGTGCAAAGCTGAATCATAAAGACACAACGCTCTAGTCTTATTTTTTAAACACTAGTTTGGACACAACTTTTTGAGATTTAGCAATTTAAAAAGTTACTTTTCCGCACGCGTGTGGAGAGTAAAATCCATACAATTGTTTTTCACACTTGCGGAAGTGTGCTGGCATAACTAACTTTCTATAGATATGTTGACTCACGTCAAGAGGCACTTTCCGAGCATATGTATTGTAAAATATCTTTATTCAATTTAGGCCTATAACAAGCTCCTCTTTGTTCACCGCCTGCCTAAAACGGATTGTGCCTCTTTCGCGATCTTCAGAGGCATTATTTGGTTTGCCGACTATTTCCTTCAAGCAACTAGACGTTTAAAATTGCTGAGTGAGTCAGTCGGTGAAACAGGATTATTCATTTGACGAATAAAAGATTTAATAAAAGAAAAGTGGGCGTAGAAAGTACTTTCCATAGATAAATATTCTAAATCAATTTTTTTGCAATTATATAAAATAGCTTCAAATTAATGACAAGAGTGTCTTAGTTCTAATGCGTTTTATTTAGGGCAACACGTTTTAGGCATAATACATTTTTAGCCATTACGCGTATTAGGCCTACGCCTTTTTAGTCCTAATGCATTTCAGTCTTAATCCCACTATAGTTCTAATAATGCGTGTAAGTCATAACACGATACATCTCTAGCGACATAGGCATAATCCGTTTTAGGAAAGCGGAGAACAAAGAGTAAAATCCTTTTACTGTAAAATAGACTCAAAAATATGGATATGCAATTTTAATTTTAGCACAAGGTAGTACTAACCTAGACCAAGGACGGGATTTCATGTAATGCTTTAGCAGTATTGTCTCGTTTGCATCATCAACTCCTTTGTCTGTATCCATTTCCAAAACCGGTGAATATACCATCGGACTCCTGTCGCTATTATTGTAAAACGTGTACATGCTCTCTTTGGGTGCATTTCTTTCATTGCTCATTTTGTGCGTTTGTCCGTTTCCGTCGGACTTTTCAAGCTTAGTTAAGAAATCTTCTACGATGCCCGAGTTGTACACTATCATGGAGATCCACACCAGCATCCACACCATAAACGCGCGCTGGAAGAATCGAGTCCTTGCCCACATGTTCACCAAACGAATCCGCTTAGGCACCTTCTGCTCCTGTAACTGTGGACTAGCGTTTCTCTTCGCCAAAACATCTGTGGGGCTGTTTTGAGCCAAACCATTCAACCTCGGGTGTGATTTCGATTTGGTCATCCGCAGAGGGGACGTGTTTTCCTCTGTATAACTTTTATTGAAACGCCAATTCAACGCGTTATTGGCATTAAAATATTCCTTCAGGTGAAGCTTACTGTTTTGATCTTGGAAGTACTCCATGCGTCTGACGTCGATTCCGAGAATGGTGGCAAAGAACACCATTTGTACAAAGTAATCCGAAATCAAACTAACTATCATGAAAATTGAGAACTCTTGAATGAAGGGAACGAATGTGAAGAAGCTGACTGTTAATATAGTTATTTCTGTGAGCAGGTTTTTTGTAATGGACCAACCTTCCTTACTCAGGCCCTGCGCAAGACGGATTTTCACGTCGAGTCTCGAATCCGTCGAAGTGACGCTCTTTGTCAACACGAGAACGTTCTCCAGCCCAACTATTATTACCAAGTAGGGAAAGATTTCTTTGCCTTGTAGACTTAATGAGAAGCCGAAATAGAAGCATATTCCCATGGACATGGAGAGACTGCCTGCTATTGTGACAGTAGCGCACGCAGCCAGCCCTAACTTTGATCTTATGTATTCTATTTTCCTCACAGAGAAATAAACATACAAAAATATTCCCACAAAGGTTATCATTAAAGGCACAAGTTCATGGTAGTTGAATTGTCCGGGATAGTAGACTAGAGTGACTTCACCAGCATGCTCGTAGGGTTTGTCTTGGTATAGAGGATACATGGCTTTCAATTTTTTTGTCAGAGAATTGATAAATCTGAAACGGATAAGGGTTTTTATCGTCATTAAAACTAAATAGGTGAGTGATAGATTTTGCTAATCGCAGAAGATAGTGAACATAAAGCGATGGATAAGTTAAGCGTAACCACCATTTAATGAATCACTCATTATTTATTATTAAAGTAAAAATGTGTAAAAAAACATGACTTTTTTCTTCGTTTTTTATTATTGTTTACTTTTGTCGTAGGTTATTGCTTTTTTTCTTTCTACTTATACACTAAACGGATACAACAAGTACGTATTAGAATTATATGCATATGCCTAGTAATAATAAATTATATATAAAGTTTAGGCGACTTCCGCTTCCGACCACCACAAAATGACCAAAATTTAAATGACGATAGGTAGTTATCTCTAATATATAAAAATCTCGTGGCACGGTGTTCGTTATCGAACTTCTCTGAAACGGCTTGACCGATTTTTATGAAACCTTTTTCTCTGTTTTCGGTAGGTCTGAGAATAGGTCGTAGGCTGTACCCCTATTCTTCGCGGACGGAGTCGTGGGCAACAGCTAGTAATTATAAAGATTACTGCAGTTTTATTAAATTTCACTTTCTCATTGTTAATAACGTCAAACGTCTAAATCAAGTCGTTCGAATTTTGTAAGAGAAGAATTTTACAAAACTTCTTCTTAGGTATAGTCGACCAAGAAATTCCTTTAGCACCCTTTGGTTCAATGCCGGTTGTACGGCTTAAAACATCAAAGGCTATTTTCACCTTCAAGTAAATGTGACAGTCAGCCTTATTGTTTTTATTCTGATGTAGGAAATGTCATAAAATTTATAAAGCACTTACTTAGTCGACTATACATGCACCATCTAAATAAACCAAATTCAAGAGTTTTAATGCGAGATTAACAATTACAACCCTAAAATTGGACTTTAATTATTTGGTTTTGGTTGGTGGTTTATTTAGCCCCTCCCCAATGTTCTAGTCTAGATATCATATTGTATATTCCAAGAACTGAAAGAGATTTCAGAGCAGGCATTTGAGGCAATGTATAAACTTGCACAACACTTCCTTTAATATCTAAACATTATCCATCATCTGGTGGGTAGCATTTGTCGCCGAAACGAATAGACTTCTCTAATATTATTTGTTTTCTAATACCAATAATATTCCGTTAAAATGTCAACATGTTCCAAATATAATTCAAGATTTTCTTGCAATAGGTATAATTTAGAAGGCGTGTTTCTAATTTATGGACTCAACTAAATTATCTGGCTGATTATTTTTTTCACTCCTCATGAACAATTTTCAAAGAAAATTCAAAGATTGTGTTCACCTCACTACCTTTTAGCCAGGTCAATGTTTCGTATTTAGATACGTGTAACGTATTTAGTTAATAACCGATAATCATGTATTGTACACGTTTTTACGTCGTCTGAAACATCTACTCTAAAATGTCTACCAGCTCTCGGACTATAGTGGCTAAGCAATTCATGGGTGCGTTTCTAGGCTCGAACTAAGTCTGAGGAGCTCACCTGGGCTCCGCTTGCTGGTAGAAGACAGAGACGGCGTACTGTAAGACCCGTGGTCGCGCGCGCAGCGGGTATTGCTTGATTCCGCAGTCGCGCAGTTGCATGCCAAATGCCATTTCTGCGATCGATACTTTGTTCTTTGGTAGGTTCTGCGAAACAGCAGAATCGATGTTGAGGTGTAAAGAAAAACAAGTATAAAATAAGATCTTACAAAAATAAGTTATTAGAACCCCCTACCCCTACCCTACGAAGATCGATGGTCGATGGCATTGATATTGGTAGGTATACATATCTACAACTTTCCCAGAAGTGACAAACCCCCGACATTTCCATTTCAATGTCCAATATATCATCAAGTAAAAACCATACATGACGATTAATCAAGCTTTTTCTTAAATAGTTTTTGTTATACCTTGACAAGCTCGTGCGCGGCGCTCGGCGGAACCCTGTCGCAGGGAGCCTCTGCTGTCCTTAACAAGATTGTTTTTAATAAGTGCGGCAAACGCTGACTGTGACAGGGTTCCGTGGAGGGTCGCGCACGAGCTTGTCGGACTATAGAAATATCAGTACAGTACAGTTTTTGTTGGGTATACCGGCATTGTCCTCTACACCAAACTCCAAGTCAATCAATAGAAGTGCAGAGGTGGTCGAAAAATGGTTTGCAAATTCTGAAGACACCTTACATATAGGTAACGCCATCAGAGTTGAGGCGAATGATTACACACACAGCTTCATAAACTACTGATTGCAAAAAAGTAGCGAATGAATGAAATGAATGAGTGAATGAAAATGTGAATTATTATGATCTTAAGGTGAAATACCTACGCTAATATGCATATTATAATTTTTCTTTTATCATACCTATAACCTATTTTTGAAATAAAACAATTTGAAACTGATAAGAAATATACGCAACAAAAAAAAACGGTATTTTATAAATAGCGAAAAATATGCTTATCTGATTAAATAAAATAGATCAAAATATTTTATTTTCTGTTTTGTTTGAACTAAATAATTCTTAACGAAATTGGTTGAAATTTTTAGTAATTTTTGTAATTCACTGTTGAGTCTGTTGATCTTGCTGTCGGTACGAATAAACGTCAAAATCCCACTGTCATTACATGAGATGTGGTTGTGTGCGTGGCCTCAACTCTGGTGGCGTTACCTATTCATACACAGCAGTGTTTGGCGTAATTAATTACTTTTGATAATTGAGAATGAATTAATGAAATTGTAATTAGTAATTATAATAACTCAATTGGGGATGTCTATTTTTTTGCAATGTATAGTAAATCGAAAACCATTTCGAGATAAAGGGTTTTTAACTCGTTTTCTGTAGTTATTTAATTTTAATATAATGTAATAAATTGATTACATAACAAATAAGCTATGGCCTTCATTTGACATCGGTGTAAATTGCGTGACCGGTCCAAGTCGTACTTTATTCTGTGTGTTTAGTATTCTTCAAAATGCACGCGTGGATTAAGCTACGGAGTTTGATTTGGACTCGCTTTCTGATATCTAGCACTTTGACAGTTCCAGTAAAGTGACAGTAGTTACAGTATACCACTAAACAAAAAATAATTAAAGTAGTTGTCTTATCGTACGCATTTAGATAAATTTAGAAATTTGGCCTACACAGCCAAATTTCTAAATCATACATAAGACAGCCAACCACTAAGATAAGACAACCACTTTTTTGTTTGTTTGTTTGCCCTCAATTATAATCTGACGTCATCAACCAAAATAGTATTAATAATTTTTTTTTAAAGTAGTGAACTAAATGAAAAATATTGAAATTAGTTTTTTATAATTGACTTTTCTATAGAAAAAAATATAAAAACCAGAGGTATTTTATTATAGACATTGCCAATTACATTTTCAGAGTGATAGGACGGGTTTCTGATAAAAGAATGACTATGGTCCATATTTTGATTTCGAGAGAGATTATTCTGAAGTCAAAGTGGCTCAATCACTTTTCAACTACCTTTCTGATCTAGAAAAAAACCGGTTGTCGGTAAAGTCGGTTTACGGACGATAGTTTAACGTGACAACGTCATTTAACAAAACATTCAATAATAATATAAAGCGTGTAAAAAAATCACCCGAGCGCTAATACTACGATGATTGTATTACGTAATATTGCAACTGGCCTTCGCCGCTCTATTGCAACTGGCCTACGCCGCTCTATTGCAACTGGCCCTCGCCGCTCTGTAGGTACATGTACGTACATGTTACGTGTAAGTACTGTATAAAGTAGTGTGTACAAGGCAAAACAAGCACATACTTGGTAAGAGTGAATTGTATTAACAACATTGACATCCATTGCAAATGTCTGAAGGTTTTGCTGCCACAAGTTAGCAGGAGAGAGCAATAGACAGCTATATTCTGGCAGAACTCGCTCCAAACTTGCTTTACTGTTCTGTTGCTTCATGCCATCAATTTGGTAGCAGTACTGTGATAAACTGCTTTTGCTAAAAAAGATTATTAGGTGGTTACTCACCATATACCATCATGCAATACAAAGAAATATGAGTTTCACAATGTTTAGTAGATTTCGCAAACAAAACTTATGAAATATTTAAATAATATAGACATTTATATAAAAGCCAATCCATTTATGAAATAAAATAACTTGAAGACCACAACATAATTTGTTGGGTATGGATAGTCAAAACTTGGTTATGATTTTATTTCTTTCATAAAGACGTACAGTAAAATTACATAAAGTTTACCACTGACAGATGGTTTGCCTTAATTTCATATTCAACTTTAACGACCTACAAATAAAGCCTATTTTAGAATACTGTTACCCACGTTTGCAGATTTTGTAATAACTACTTTATTTGTATGGTGTTAAAGTTGGAAATGAAATTAAGGCAAGCAATCTGTCAGTGGTAAACTAAAAGTAAACGTATTGTAATATTGTAGATTTGTTCAGATTAAAAATATTGACTTACGTTTCTGGGTCTTCATGATTTTTTATTGCTTCCACCAATCTAAATACTTCTTGGAGGGGTGCTCTGAACGCATCCCACATGCGCAGGTTACTATTCCATGGTGATACACCTAAATAATAAAATTTTAAATCAATCACAACTAGTTACAGCTGACAAGAGAACATTATGATAATAATATTTACCTATTTTCATTATTATTTGTTGCACATAAAGTAGAGGTTTATCTTTAGCCCAGATATATGGTAATTTTTGCGTCTCATTGAAAACAAGCTCTAGGGTATGAGGTATTTCTGAAATAAAGCGCGTAAAAAAGTACAATAAAGCAACAGAGGTAAACGACAAATTTATGAATTAAATAAATAAAACATTTTCACTGCCCCAGGGTAATTTGCCAACCTATCTTTACAAATAATTTTCAGTCCAATTACCATAACTGCTGGAATTAAAGTAACTGAACATAACTATACCTATTAGTCATGTAATGCACATATTTAATAAGCAGGAAAATAATGTATGAGCAGTGAAAGTGTTTAAAATGCTTATGATTCATATCATACTTGACACATGAGCTTTGGTTTACTTTCAACAGAAACAGTCACTATTGTTAGGGAAAGAAAAGGAGGGTAATTTATTTTACTAAGTAGCTGGTACAGGTAATGGTATATGTATTTTTAAATAAATAAAATAAATATCACGGGACAATTTAAACCAATTGACCTAGCCTCAAAGTAATTAAAGCTTGTGTTATGGGTACAAGGCAACAGATAAACATACTTAAATAGATATATTAAAAATTCAAGACTCTAGCACAAACATTCATATTTTTCACACAAATATCTGCCCCGACCGGGAATCAAACCCGGAACCTCAAGCTTCGTACATACAACCTTGGTTTTACACCACAGGACACTTGGCACCAATTCACTTAGTCCCAATGTAAGCAAAGCTTGTATTGTGGGTACTAGGCAATGGACAAATATACTTAAATTAAATGGATATGACTTAAATACATATTAAACACCCCAGACTTGAGAACAAATATTCATATTGTTTATACACAAGTATCTTTGCCAACATCATTGCTGCAGACCAATTTTGATCATTCTTTTAGGAATATTTTTCTAATAAATTAAAGTTCATTAATAAGCTGCTTCTCATGAACACTGGCATAAAACAAAATGGAATGCGATTTGATTTCAAATCTTACTAGTAAAAGATATAATATTAAATGCAATAGCATTTTATTTTGAGTTGTGCCACTGTTTTCGATAAGCAGCATGTAAGGGCCCCAAGGAGGCGGTCGGGTAAAACCACAATTATCTAAGAGTTACTGTTTCATTAACTTTAATTTCAAATCTAGATGAAAACCTACCTGTATAATTCCCATTCCCAAGGGAATTCCAGGAAAATATATACCCTATGTCATTCTCACAACTGTGGCAAATGTAATGACACCTCACACTTTAAAATCCATTGCATTGTTTAGGTTGCAGCGTGTGCCAAAGAATGATACATACATACCCACACACATAAATAAATTCACTCGAAAAACATAACCCTCCTTTAACAATTGGGTAAAAATGGCAGCTTTTCTAATTATGAAGTAATCATAATCCATATCATAATGATATAATAGTAGTCTAAAATACCTACATAAATGACTTTTGAAAACAGAGATGACCAATTCAGTTGCACCTTTTTTAGGGTTCCGTACGCAAAGAGTAAAAACGGGACCCTATTACTGAGGCTCTGCTGTCCGTCCGTCTGACCGCCCGTCTGTCCGTCTGTCACCAGGCTTATATCTCATGAACCGTGATAGCTAGAGAGTTGAAATTTTCACAGATGATGTATTTCGGTTGCCGCTGTTACAACAAATACTAAAAAATGTAATAAAATAAATATAAGGGGGCTCCCATACAACAAACGTGATTTTTATAGATTATTGTACGGAACCCTTGGTGCGCTAGTCCAACTCGCACTTGGCCGGTTTTTTTAAATAACTTTTTATGTTTTTTGCCTCAAAACTCCATCATTTATAAACTGATTTGAAAAACTATTTTTTGCTGGACACTGAAGACAGCTAATTAGGTCCCAGTCACCAAGTCAGGATCTGATGAGTGGATCCCTGGGAAATTAAGAAACTCTTTAAGTATTGTAGTGACAAGTATAGAAACGTGGATATATTGTAGTAAATCATGCATTTTCTCTTGGAAATCACTATTTAGCAAAGTGGAACTGATGAGCAAGATCACAGTTGCCACAGGAACTACTCAAAAACAAGTACCTGTTTCACAGGTTTCTGTTCAATTACTTTAACACAGGTGCTCAGCAATTTGTGATTGTTGCAATGCATATGGTGAAGTGGAACTGATGGTGAAGCACCAGGAGGACTCCTCAATAATTAATATCTCTGAATAGAGAAAAGCAATATTTTGCAAAAGATAACGAGTAGCTGACATGACACTATTTTAACTTAGAATAGTTATGCAAAAAAGTGAGAAATAAAAAAATAATCAACTGATTCCGAAAAGTCACATAACTATCTTTCTACTGATCTGTTTGAAGTAGGTTCCTCAGCACAAACCAAGCTTTAGCAATTCATCTATTTCTAAATCCAGATGAAATCTTTTCAAAGGAGGAGGTAAAGCCCATTAATCCTATGTGCCTTTAGATGGGAGTAGACAGCTATAATTGTTCCTGCATAATTTATGAATTCCTCTGAGTAAATGAATATTCACATAAATATCACAACCGCTTTAGCCTAGTTGGTAGTGACCCTGCCTACGAAGCAAGAGGTCCTGGGTTTGAATCCCGGTAAGGGCATTTATTTGTGTGATGAGCACGAATATTTGTTCCTGAGTTATGGATGTTTTCTATGTATTTAAGTATTTATTTATCTATATAAGTATGTTTATCGTTGTCTAGTACCCATAGTACAAGCTTTGCTTAGTTTGGGACTAGGTTGATTTGTGTAAGATTGTCCCCTAATATTTATTATTATTATTATTATATGATATTTCCTGCCATAACTTACCTTTAGGAAGACAGCTGTTGGTGCTACAATCTATTTTAGTCAGTTCTGTTGCATCTAGTAGAGGTAGATTAACAATGGTTGGTATGTTTCCAGGCAGCGGAACATTCAACAATGGGTAGCTGCAAAAATAGTGCTTTTTAGCAAATCATTTGTACAGTGAATATGAATCTTCAATACTTGATAGTGGTACTCACCAGCATAACAGCACAACAGATAGTGCAAGGCCTATTGCTGCAATGGGATATGATGAACAAAACAAACCATATGTATAGTAAATTTGTGCCACTCGCTCAGGTAAGGTGCCTCCTGCCATGGTTTGATCTCCGAGTGACCACTTGGTTACCGTGAATATTAAGTTGCAAACTACTTTATACGAACGTTGGGCTAAGTTAATACGAAGTTTATATTGGAAGTCGGGTTCCCACAGTCGTGTATTTCAATGATGGTCGCATGTCTCAATGTGATGGAGGCAATTATTTGTGTGTTTTGCATCATGCACGCTCATGCCGCCTTCTTAGGTTTTCTAAGAACTACTGTACTAGGTAAAGAATAACCACGCAATTTTGACAGCACTATTGACACTTCTCGCAACAACATTCCATAAGAAACTAGCAAAAAGCCAAAATTATTTTATAAAATTTAGATATGGAGCTAGCCTCTAACGTTTTTTCCCAAAGTAATTATATTTCACATTAGTTCGAGTATAATTCCTCTAATATAGGGTAAAAGTTCCAAAATATTTGACATGTTGGTTTTGTTTGTCATAGTTTTTTTTTTAATTTGTGTCGCCATTTTGTGCCGGCAGAACCATACAGCCTTCGTTCATTCATTGTTATTATAAAAACAATAAAATTAATAAAATGTTGGTACATAATATCAATACAGAAACCTTATATCTTATATACTTTTAATCCCTTTCAGATATAATTGGAAGTAGATTATTTTAAATCCATTTAGCATAATTTGGCATGGTTTGACAGACTTTACGACAGAGGTCACCTCAATTATTGCTTCTCACTCGTTTCTCGCGATTTTAGTGCGAATGATGCATAACAGTTCCGACAGAGGTCGCCTTTGTTGAGTAGAAAGTAGAAATAAATAAACTACCGACAGCGACACCAAAATAATACAAAAACAAAATAGGGGCCACCCACCTATATATTTCTGTTTAATAGTTATTTATTGGACACAAACTATTAGTAAGTAAGTATAACAACGATCATGTTATGAATTGATCGCTATTTAGCCTCTTTGGTGTTAGTGTTTGAATTTAAATACGGGCCATGATTTCAAGTAAAACGTTGATTATAAAAAAACCCTAATTTAGGTTAAAAATTCTTTGAAATTAATTGATGTTGTATTGTATTCACTCTAAAGGAATAATTTATTTTCTTCGAGTTGCCTTATTGTGTTGTGTTAAATGATGGCACGATTACGAAGACACATATGGACACAATACTTAAACTTCTACCAGAGCCGTCACAATGGTAGCTGAAGGTCTAGTGGTTTGTGGCTTCCTCGTTGGGGTTTTCTCGGAGAACCATTCAAAATGCATGGGATCGCTTCCAAGAAACTGGTAGTGTTGCAAGGAGACCTACTTCGGGGCGAGTTCGTGTGACTGCGGCTTAAACGATCGGTACAGTCGGTTAAGTGCACGACGGGAACGCTCACTCACGACTCGCAAGTTACAAAATCGCGTACGACTGACGATGGGTAGTCGTGTTAGCCTGTTAGTGACCAAACAATACAAAAGCGACTGCATGAAAACTAGCAATGGTCTAGACGACGTAGGGTAGGTACTAGGTATTGTACGAATTCCTTTGACTAGGGTTCATCGTGCAGGTCGCTTGCTTAAGAGGGTTTATACCTGCTGAGCTGGCAACGTTGCATTTTTGTTAGTTTTTCTCGATTATTCCATAAAAATTGAACGAATATTAAAAATGTTTTGTATAAAAATTGTTCTAATATATGTATAAGTTAATAATAATAATTCGTGATAGACTTTTATTTTCTTTAAAAACCGTTAGGTAATAATTTGTTCGTTTTTAAAGAAAATAAAAGTCTTGTCACGAATTATTATTAAGTAGACACATTAACTTATATATTAGAACAATTTGTATACAAAACATTTTTAATTTTCATTCAATTTTTATGGAATAATCGAGAAAAACTAACCAAAATGCAACGTTGCCAGCTCAGCAGGTATAAAACCTCTTAAGTTTTTGTCGCCAATTTCTAAACTGGGGAATAAATCAATGGGGATCGTGCTTTTCACAGATGAGTGCAAAGTTAATTTTCGTAATGAAGATCGACCGATTCCAGTATGGTGACGGAGCGGCGAGAGATTTTCGGAACCTGGCATCCACAAAAGTGATCTTTTTGGTGGTCCTAATGTTATGATTTGGGGTGGCATTAGCTGGCATGGCAAAACTGAGCTCGCCATTCAAATCAATTCAAAGTTACATCGATTAAGTCGTCAGGCCTCATGTGATCCCATTTGCACAGCGAGTGGGTCCTGACTTCATCCTGATGCAAGGCAATGCCCTTCCACGCACAGATCGAGCGACTCAGACTGAACTGGAAAACGCTGGTATCTCGGTGTTGCTGTGGCAAGCGAATAGTCCAGATATGAACCCGATAGAACACCTGTGGGACCAATTAAAACGAAGGGTTAGAGAAAATGTGCGAGAGATTTACAACTTACAGCAGCTCATCAATGCTGCAGCAGCTCTGAAATGTGCTTGGGAAGTGATACCACCTGAAAACGTGAGGAATTTGATTTAAAACATGCATTCTAGGCTTCAGAATTGTATAAACAAAAGGGGAGGGCAGACCTGTTATTAATGAATAAAGAAAACACAAAGAACCTTGTTTTTGTTTTCTTTTGTGTTTTTACTTTGCATTAAGTTAATGACGGATTAATTTAACTCAATCTGGAATAATCAAAACAAATGCTATCTTAATTAAAAAAATAAATTACCTAAACAAAATGAAAACTTTTGTTCTATTGTTATCATACCTATAATATAATAAACTTGCTCTAACTATTGTTATTTTCATGTTACACAAAAAAATACTTAGTGGCCCCTATTTTGTTTTGTGTAGTATAATTAATAAATTATAGGATGAGGATGTTTGTGACAATAATACCACCGACTTAAAGTTCAATAAGGTCTTTGTTGTTGTAAGTAAAGTAGATGGGCATTTACAAGGTACAAAATTTTTTTTTCTCAAACATGCTATGAAATATTCACGTTATGTTCCTTATAATACGCCACGAAGTGTCACGTTGAAGGTGCGGGGTGCGGCTAGCCGTGCGGGCGGCCGTGCGGCCAATAATGGAATTCATTTATCAGTGTTGCCATATCCATTTTATGTAAATCCGTAGGTCCAGGCGAAAAAATCCGTAGAATTCCGTAGATCACCTGAAGAAAAATCCGTAGATCTACGGATTTTTTAAAATTAGTTATATTCGACTGCACCTGAACGTTTAAATGCTATTCAAAATTAGATTACAGTTTGGCTAAAGTAAATTAGCAATAGAAAATCGACAAAAATTAAAAAAAATTGGCAATCTGTTCTGACAAGGAAGAAATTTTCTATTCATACGCTTCGGTTTCCCGTTCATTCCGTTCCGTTTTGTTCAGTTTTGCTAGTTGTCAGCGAAACTAGTAGGTAAATTTTAAAAAATGAGGCTAATCTGAAATTCCGTAGATTAGCCAACCATTTCCGTAGGTCTGGGCACAAGGCCTAAAATCCGTAGATCTACGGATTTTTCCGTAGATCTGGCATCGCTGCATGTTATAATGGTTTCATGTGACACATCACCATGACGTTTATAGGTCTATGGCATCATAGCATTTAGCCATTAAAAAAAAACTATAAGCAATATTTGTGTTTTGGTTCATTATGACATTCTGCCACTAGGCTTATTTAAGGTAAGATGATGATGATGGTGGTAATGGTGATGATGATGGTGGTGATGATGATGGGGTGGTGATGATGGTGATGGTGATGATGGTGATGTGATGATGATGGTGATGATTATGATGCAGGTGATGACGATGGTGATGGTGGGTGGTGGTGATCATGGTGATGGTGATGATGGTAATGATGATGATGATGATGGTGGTGATGACGATGGTGATGGTGATGATGGTGATGTTGATGATGGTGATGATGATGATGATGGTGGTGATGATGATGGTGGTGATGGTGATGGTGATGGTGGTGGTGATGATGATGGTAATGGTGATGATGGTGGTGATGATGGTGTGATGATGATGGTGATGGTGGTGATGGTGATGGTGATGATGATGTGATGATGATGAATTGATGATGAGGATGATTTTATGATGATGATGATGATGATGATGGTGGTGATGGTGATGACGATGGTGATGGTGGGTGATGATGATGATGGTGATGATGGTGATGGTGATGATGATGATGATGATGATGATGATGATGATGATGATGGTGATGATGATGGTGGTGATGGTGATGGTGATGATGATGATGGTAATGATGACGACGACGACGAAGACGATGGTGATGATGATGATGCATGTTTGAGAAAAACTCTATACAAGCCTTGGCCACGAACAAGGATTGCCGGCCTCGTATATCTAGATCTATAACTACTCGGCCGGCAATCCCCTATTTCGCGGCCGCTGCATTAATGTACTATTTTCATCTCTCCTGTTTGGAAAGTTAAATTTTCATGGGCAGATAGCCGGGTGGAAAATTGCGTTTTCATCTCTAGGGTGGAAAGTAATTTTTTTTTACGATTAGCCTCGGAGTCGAAGATAATTCAGTTACGTCAGTGACACTTTTTTTCACGTTTCGGCATGGCTATCTAGATGCACGTGGCGACCATGGAGCTTATATACAATACTGGAGGTTGTACTCCGAACATCCGTTTGAAACAAGAAATTTGATCTAACTTTTTAAATTTGCTTACTAACATTAAACAGACAAAGGAAAAATTACATAGGTACAGCCAACTCTAAGCATTCTTACGACATTTATCTTATTTTATTATACCTATAAAACCGCCTAAACTATATGGATGGATGGATGGATGGTGATAATGTACTACATATTATTATTCTTCTCATTTTTTTGTAGTATTTTACTTTCCTCACTGTCGAAATGAAAAGTAGAGTGTCTAACTCGGGTGAAATTACCCATATCCCCTCGAACTATTGGCGCTCTCACTTCGTTCGAGCGCCAGAAATATCTCTGGTTCAATGGGTCACTTTCCACCCTTGGTTATCAATCTACTATTTCATGAGGAAATTTTGATGTTTTCTTACTCAGTGCGCTATTGATTTTGATGATAAAAGGTGTGTGTCTGCGCTTAGCTCAGCCAATCAAGGGACAACACGAACATCCCAAAATGCAATTGCATGAACGTGCCGCCACAAGATTGGTCGATAACCTATCGACTGCAGCGCCCTCTAGCGTCAACGAGAAGCCGTGGAAGCCACGTACATTCGCTTTTTCTCCGTGGAACAAAGAGCTTTGCCCAAAAACTTAAAGCTACCAATTAGAAGCCCGTTTTAATTATATTTCCTTTTTTATTTTGTAAAGTTGATTTGTATATTAAAACAAGTTCAGATCAGCTTGAGGTTTAATTTAAACTTCCATTATGTCCGTATGAGACAGTGTTCTTAATTTTCCATACAATTTTTTTGTGTACGTTTCGTAACGAGCCTTACAAACTATGTAAGTATACTTACGTATGAAAGATGACTCAAAATTAAGGACACTTTTTTCTTTTTAAAAATAAATTGCTCGTGATTCTGATTAAGAAAACACCAAAATTCAAGTATATATATATTTTTTGAAAGTATTGGCCTGAAACATTCAAGGCGTGGAAAGGACAACAAAACAAATGTCACCGTACCCAAGCTATATGAAATAGTATATTTCATTACGAGTGCGGAAAGCCTGTCATTGCAATGAGTTCCGACAAATGTCTACCCGAGCCGAGGCGTAGCCGAAGGTGAGGGTTGACAGTCGGAACAAGTTGCAATGACGGTTCCGCACGTGTACTGAAAAACTATTTTTAATACAGTTGCGAAAAAATGTAGCAATTTAATAAAATAATATAAACACAATAAACTCAACTAACCAATCATTTATTTCTTATAAAAGTTATAATTCACATATATAACATATGTATCTTTTAAAGTAATATTGGCTTGTGCGGTAAACTTCAACAACGCCAAAAATCAGCGCAACCTACAAAAAAAAGGATTTGATTAATATTTTTTTAAATAATATATTGACTGTATTTTGCGATTTCGTAAACTGAATACTAAAGAAAAATATAAGTATTTATTAATAAATTACCTTTGTGGCTAAATAACGATCATCGGGAGCTTCGTTCAATAACCTTTCCACTTCATTCGATGTTAATATTTTCAACTTTTTAGTTGTAAAACCGTCTGATTGTCGTTTTAAGAAAGCATTTTGTTTTGGGTATTCACTTATATCCACGTTGTTCCTTATTTTCAGTATACTTTTTATCATCGAAAACCTCGACCATAACGTAGAAGGTTTTAATTTTGATGAGAGTTCGGAGAAGTATGCCAACATAACATTTTCTGAAAAACTATTTGCTTTTTTCTTTTCTCTCCACGCAATAAATTCGTCGTATGTAGTAGATATGTAGTGACTTTTTGACTTTTCCGGTAAAATGTTCTCCGAAGCATTTTGTGCAATTATACTGAGTTCCGGTGGTGTTAATTCAAATAAAATATCGTCGAAATTACTCATTTTGTGCAACAAACAACTAAACTCGCAAAGAACATTTTTGGAAAATGGCGCCAACCGGAAAAGAATATAAACAGAGATTTTTTTTTGTTTTCTTCACCCATTCTGGGTGGGCAAAGGGAACTATGCCCATAAAGCCAAGTCTTCAGTAGAATTTTTTTATTGATATGAAATGAAAATGAAATTTAATGAGATGAAATGAAATGAAACCTAACTAACTCATTGAATCAAATCATTAAATCTGATATTGAAACAAATTAGTAGCTTCTTTTTAGAAATATTTGCATGAATCATAAAAAATTCGATGAATTTTTTTTAGTAAAAACTTCGTGGTTGGTTTTTTCTTTTTAATAGACATTATTTTGACAGTTGGGAAAGAGAACGCACGAGTTCGGAAAAGGTAAAGAAAAAGCTCGAGTATGTAATAGCCCACATCCCGAACGCTATACGTCTCTGCAATACGCCACTTTTTGAGCAACTGTATTAAAAAGAATTATAAAATGCCTAATTCCGCGGGAAATTCGAACTATGTTTTTCTAACAATGTACCATGTACCCTTCATTCACCGTTAAGATCTTCAGTTTCAATATTTAAGCCTTTAGCTACAGTGGTTTAAGCTGTGCGTTATCTATCAATCAGTCACACCACTCTTTTCTAATTGTGGGTATACCTATCTAATGATAACTTATGTCTTGACCGTTGAACCGGTCGAGGACCGATCTTCTGCGTCTTAAACATTGGGAAAGGATGTTTTAGACGATTCGAATACCTACATACGCCTACTCCAAGTAGGTACTTCTTTAAAATAACCCAATGAATAGGTACCTCATAGCAGTAAGTATGCTGCATGTCTTATATACGTGGCTGATGTAATGATCTAAAATTATACTTATAGGTCTTAGATTATTTATACACTAGATAGTGTCAGTAGCAAACACTGACATACAAAACGTCCCAAAACCCATTTGACAGGCTTCATATTAAATATCACGTTCTGACATATAAGCCAACTGTTGGCTTATATTTTTCGGGACGTTTTCATGCCGCCTAAGCTCTATCTAGTGTATAAATAATCTAAGTTATAGGTATAGGAAATAAAATGTCGTAATCGTCTAATTACTATAATCAACGAAACAAACAGAAATGAAAGTGACTGCTATGGGGACGTAAAAATGGCTCAATCGTTTGAGTCGGGACAAATTAGTACTTAAGTGAAGATGTCTTTGGAAACAACACTTAGGGATGAAATTAAAATCCAAACAGTTTGGTGAGACCCAGGGGTGGGCGGAAGGGGTCGCGGCGCGTCTTATCGCGGCCCCGTGCGGAAACGCGGCCACTTGCACACGCCACAGGAAAACTGTCGAGTAGCAAAGGAACAAAATGAAAAAAAATGTTTAAAACTATTTGCTGAATATAGATGTCTGCACGCACACCCGCACACATTTCAAAGAAAATAAAAGAAAGTAGGTAGGTACCGATGTTGAATCTAATCAAACGGATATTGTTGCTACATATTTATCTTTGCGTTAGGTAATATATAATTGTGTGAGAGTAATAACGTTTGACCCGAGCGGTGAATAATCTCCCAAACAGGCTAAGTATAGTATAAGCAAAATAAAAAAAAACTTTTAAACTAAAAGAAGCTTCTGGATATCGAAAATTGTTGTCCAAAGAATCATCCATTACAGCTTTTATAAGTGCTAATTACTTTAAAATTAGCTTTCAAAAGACCAATTTTAACCCTTAACTTGACAAAATTTTACGAAGTTGATAATTTAAAACCCATCGTTATCCTACCAATCCTTAAAATTCTACATGAAAAAAAAATGTTTGTCTTATATTAGGTACTTATGTGCACGCTGCCAATTTAAAGGTCATCATCTAAAATCGCTGTCAGTTGAAATTGCGAACAATGTAAATAAACCATTTGATGAAATATCCATATTCTAGCACTTGTTTATTGTTTTAATGGTTTAGGATATTGGTGTGGTAAAGGTATTGATTAAATAACACACGGAGTTAGCAGTATTTGATGAGGGAAAATGGAAATTAAACACATTTTAAATATCTACAAGGTTTGTTTACATTGTTTGCAATTTCCATTGATTGACCGTTTAAGTAAGTATATGTGAGTGAGCTCGAATTTCAAAATTTCCTGTCCAATGATGGCCCTGTTCCAGCCACTCACTTTTTAACAGCGTTAATAACGGTGGAATTAAAGCGCGAGAGGCCGCCGAGGACGATTTAATTAAACCTTAACGAAGATCCCTCCCCCACCAGGACACCTCACCTGCCCGATGTTTTATTTAATTTTTGCATTTATTTCTACTTAAGCCACCTTGGTAAATAAATAACCTCTTTAAATTTCAGCGTTCTTTTTTAATTTCATGTGTAAAGCTGAAGTAACCACGAAGTTTGCCAATGTAGGTAATCATAAAAATATGTTACGTAGCTACCTAATAACCTACCTACCTAATATAGACGCGATATTTAAGTACGTGCTACATATAATTTATAGAATATACTTACTTAATATGGCTATCACATTAATTACTTGTGATTTAACCCGTCCCCAAATGCAGCAACATACCTTAAACCTGACACGCTCCGAATTGAAACCTATTTACGGCTCCGGGATCATGTCTGTGCTCTTCATAAGTGTCCCTGTGGCGGTGGGCCTGCTAGGGCTAGGACATCACGGACTTTACTGTTAAAAGAGTACGGGCCCCTTCTACAGACACACTGCCCTGAACTAAATGACATCATACTTACGCCGGTCCCTTTCGACCGTCAACGTGCCAACACTACTTACTACTTGAGCCCGCAGTCATTGCAAGAGACGATAGTAAGAGACCGGATGGATGGTATGAGTTTAATTCCATGGAAGTTGGGTCAAGTACTAGTGTGGGATGCTATCTGCTGTTTTCTTATATCCATGGAACTAGCAATAGAGCTGGTGCGGCATCTGAAGCAGATGAAAAACTAAAGGCAAACAAATATAGTGGTCTCGGCTTTAAATACAAATTTGTACCATTCGGGATTGTTTGAGACCTTAGGTCCGTGAGGCCCTAGCACCCAAATTCTTTTTAAAGAACTTGTAAAACGACTGACTGATGCCACAGGGGACTGAAGAGCTTTCTGTTCCTCGCACAATGTACGAGTATCAGCACTGCTATAAAGCGAGGAAATGCTTCCAGCATGCATCTTTGGGTCCATAGCGTGGGGACAATCTTTTGTATTTTTTTAGAGTTACTATAATTATTAGTTAAAATTTAAATTCTTATGTAATTTCATTAATTTCTATTTCTATTCATACTTTTTATTTCTTGTTGATCATCGCGAATTAAATAGTTTGTGGTTATTTTTAGTTAAGTGTTCGGCACCGTGTACTGCCTTTTCGGCGAATTATTTTTCGCAAACTGATTCATTTGGCAAATGTTTCATTTCCCAAATGTTAATTTTTCTGAAACTGTAAACTATTCAGGATATATTTCAGGACTATCCTGTAGGTTAGGTTAGGTTATGTTTGTTTTATAACAATCTTGAAAAGTTTACAGTTTCAGAAAAAAATAACATTTGGGAAATGAAACATTTGCCCCATTCGCCTAATGAATCATTTTGCGAAAAGTTTTTCGCCGAAACATTAGTAAACCGTTCGACACATATTTAATTTAAAGCAACATTGGCCGTTATGGTGTCAACTGGTAGACAAAAAAAAACTTAATTCTTCAACGGTTTTTCGAGCAGACTTACTCGTTTTTTGTCTAAAGCGGTAAAAATCCAGCGAATTATGAGTAGATTGTCAAATTACAAATACTAAGCAATTTTTATTTTCAATACAAGTTTTTTTGTTGATTACCTATACCTACTTGCACTGTCATCCAACTTACATTATGTATCTGTATCAAATTTTATGTCATTCGATTACTGGAAGTACCTAAGTTAAACTTGACTTCCTAGATTTGACCCACACTAGCACGGCAAGTTGAATATAAAGTCAATTACATCGCTATTTTATTCCGCTACCACATTGACATAGAGTTTTGCGAAGTAACGCGTTATTCAATCAATTGTTTCAAAATAATTATTATGAAGTTCTGAGAACGCCCCGAGTGTGTTGAGCTGCAGTGACAGCGCCACCTAATTTCGGTGTTTATTTTTAGTTTAGGACGATAAACGGCAATCATGTGGTCAGGTGTCCGGGTGATGCGGGTAGCGCCGATAGGCGTGATCCTGGCTGATTTATAGTCACTGGGGCTTTGAGCGCAGTAACGCGTAGTCTCCTCCAACGCTACAATAATGTCACTTTAGCTCAACGACTCTACAGTCTACATACATACTTCTTTCCTTTTTAAATTACGTACGACCGTAAGTACAATAATACCAAGGAATAATACTTAATAAAGCTTAGAAAAAGAGTTATTGCCAATACGATATTCAAAAAAAGAAAATAAAGCTTTTTATAAATTCGGTGAGTACCTAATTCAAAAATCAAACTTGAAACACAGTGAAATTTTGGTACGCCGTTTTCATTAAGGTGAGACTTCTCATTTGCAAAATGATAAATATGGCATAAATTATTTCATTTAATATTCAATTTCGTTCTTTCGCAATGGCTTCGGATATTACGAGTAACGAGTAGGTAGGCAAGATACTTTGCGCAGAGCAGTCATCCCTTTTTTTTTGCTGCGCTACGATACTGTTTGCTTGTAGGCTCTTCATTTTGTGTTTAAATACGGGGGAGATATTCGCTCAAAAGGATACTCGACAATCCGGTTAAACATACGCACGCACCTGAGGTTTATACATGCTAAAAATAGATTCGCATTATATGCGTGTAAGTAATTTAAATAATCACATTATCAGTAACATAAAAATAGTCTATTTACCGTAGGTATGTAATTACTCGTATACATATAATCAGTATCGGATAGCCACCTTTACTTCGACCCGGACGGTTATTGTCGTTGTTATTAAGTCAATACTAAAGTCAACTGTGTCATGAACGGATAGTTTTGGAAATTTACGATGTGTTATATTATAATTTAGTGTTGCGAGCGGCGTAAAGGCGGGCTTAAAAGATCAGGAAGGCGTCGCAGGCGGGCGGCGATCGGCCACTTCGCTTTGAATTATGATCCTTGAACGCCCAATCTATTAATTATAATGGTGACCGGAATTATTGTTTTAACGGTTTTAAAATGTACAATTTACCTATTAATGTAGACATGGTTATTGCTATTTAAGTTATGGCGTATATTTGAGTAGGCACCTACCTACTTATATCGTGAATTGATTTTAGTTATACCTAACTGCAATAATAATTTACCCTTATCACTAACCTATACCTATCAGGGGATGACCCTAACTAATGTTACATGTATTGCTGTAGGTCTCATAGCTACAGGATTTTCCACAGATAATATTTTAATTGGAACTACAAGTATCGAGATTGATAGACCGTGAAATTAAATTATACCTGAAATTAAAAGTTCAGTAATTTAAATGTATGTAGATATTGAGTTCTGGTGATTACTGCTGATGAACATTTAGTTTAGCTACAACTTCTAATATTCTTATTAAAAAACAGATTGCAAAACATAGGTACAAAGAAGTGGAAACGACCAAATTGTTCTTTTAAGATTAAATCCGAGGCGTCATCCCGCTTCCCCTTCAGCGGGCTCAGCTCGTCCTTTTGCCGCCGCATGAAATTTATGAAATTTAAAAAAGTTCTCTCCTGCCGGGGAAAAATGTGATTAAATATGTTTTGTTCAAGAGCAAGACATTAAAGCGATGTTAAGGGTGTGATAATGAGGCCGTTGATAAGCGTTTATTAGCCGGCGCGGCGGCCGGCGGGAACGGCCGCCCGTAGCGCTATCAAGGGGGAGTTAAATCATTTTAACGTAGTTTGCGATGAGACTCCTTTAAGAAAAACTTCGTGATACGACCTTTTATTTGGATTTAAATTGCTCGCCTTTGAAACGACCACGATGGCTCGATCGTTGTTAAGGCTTTTGTTAATATTTTTTTGGAAGAAGCATGCAATAATTTGGTGCCTAACTGTGTTTAGACAGCGTAGATATTATACAAGTAGGTACGATTGTATTACCTTTACTATTTTGTACACAAAACCAAATAATGCAGAAATTACTGTTATTAGGTACAATGCCCCGCGCTGCCCTACCTTTGGAAGAGGAAGCCCCGTTTTAGTTAATTTTATGTGTTTTTATTTTTTCTTGTAAAATAAAATTATAGTACTAGTCTATATCTAATCTACGTATAATGAATAACAAGTACAGTTGATCTTCTTGTTGATATGGATATGCAGGCTAGACGATAATACAAGTAAAGTCAACAAAAATCACAGCCAGAAAAAAAGCTTATACTTACTTATTAATTTTTTTATTGAAAACTTATTTGAACATATTTTCTGTTTTGAGCTATTCGTAAATCACATTTTAATGCCTCCTTTTATGAGGTGTTGTGACGGTTCAGAATACTGAAAACCGTCTCATTCACAAATATATATTTATATTATGTTTGCAGGCCCGTAAAATGTCCAAAGAAGTACATTAATCTACATAATAAATAAATAATATAACAATATGTATTATTTTATCTTTATGGACCGTGATAGGACCCAATCTACTTCCTTATAACTCACAGAATTAAATAGGAAATAACTTATAAATAAATAAATAACTAAACAAGTGAATAAATAAAAATACTTAATTCCACCTAGATTTATAAGTCGGTTCTGTTTCCAACAAACTTCGTTTGTCTTTTTCCACATGCTACTACAAACCAATTTCATATGACGATCTCATTTTATGCCTATGTTCAGTAGTGGACGAATGTTGGCTGAAATGATGATGATGATCTCCTTTTATTACGTGCTCTATCTCCTTCACATCTAGTGACCTCATTAATTAAAAGAATAAATACTCACACTACAATGGATCATAAACACTCAGTAATAAGATCCATATTCTAATAACTGGCGCTGGAACGGTCAGCCACAGACAAATCAAACATGTCTCACGGAGCGCTTAAAGCGCTACAAAACTCTTTTGTATGACTAGACGTGCTGGCCGCTACGCAACGATTTAGCGCTGATCGGTACCGCGACGTGCACCGGAGGCGCGTGTCACATCAAGCGCTTAAAGCGCTACAAACTAGGTTGTAACTTGGGAGGCGCAGGCCGCCGTAGTAACTCGAGGCGCACCAGACGCATGAGCCGCACGAAACGCTTGAAACTCAGTAATCTTCAGTATCTCGGGACGCACCAGACGCACCAGATGCACCAGACGCATGAGCCGCTCGAGACGCACCAGACGCATGAGTCGCACGAAACGCTTGAAACGCAGTTATTTCTGTAGTATCTCGAGGCGCACGAGACGCACCAGACGCATGAGCCGCTCGAGACGCACCAGACGCATGAGCCGCACGAAACGCTTGAAACTCAGTAACCTCCAGTATCTCGGGACGCACCAGACGCACCAGATGCACCAGACGCATGAGCCGCTCGAGACGCACCAGACGCATGAGTCGCACGAAACGCTTGAAACGCAGTTATTTCTGTAGTATCTCGAGGCGCACGAGACGCACCAGACGCATGAGCCGCTCGAGATGCACCAGACGCATGAGCCGCACGAAACGCTTGAAACTCAGTAACCTCCAGTATCTCGGGACGCATCAGACGCACCAGATGCACCAGACGCATGAGCCGCTCGAGACGCACCAGACGCATGAGTCGCACGAAACGCTTGAAACGCAGTTATTTCTGTAGTATCTCGAGGCGCACGAGACGCACCAGACGCATGAGCCGCTCGAGATGCACCAGACGCATGAGCCGCACGAAACGCTTGAAACTCAGTAACCTCCAGTATCTCGGGACGCATCAGACGCACCAGATGCACCAGACGCATGAGCCGCTCGAGATGCACCAGACGCATGAGTCGCACGAAACGCTTAAAACGCAGTTATCTCTGTAGTATCTCGGGGCGCACGAGACGCACCAGACGCACCAGACGCATGAGCCGCTCGAGACGCACCAGACGCATGAGCCGCACGAAACGCTTGAAACGCAGTAATCTCCAGTATCTCGGGACGCACGAGACGCACCAGACGCATGAGCCGCTCGAGACGCACCAGACGCATGAGTCGCACGAAACGCTTGAAACTCAGTAATCTCCAGTATCTCGGGACGCACCAGACGCACCAGATGCACCAGATGCATAAGCCGCTCGAGACGCACCAGACGCATGAGCCGCACGAAACGCTTGAAACGCAGTAATCTCCAGTATCTCGGGACGCACGAGACGCACCTGACGCATGAGCCGCTCGAGTCGCACCAGACGCATGAGTCGCACGAAACGCTTGAAACTCAGTAATCTCCAGTATCTCGGGACGCACCAGACGCACCAGATGTACCAGATGCATAAGCCGCTCGAGACGCACCAGACGCATGAGTCGCACGAAACGCTTGAAACTCTGTAATCTCCAGTATCTCGAGACGCATGAGCCGCACCAGACGCACCAGACGCATGAGCCGCACCAGACGCACCAGACGCATGAGGGGCTCGAAACGCAGCTATGCCCTGAGTAGCACGGAAAAAGTATAAAAAGGGCGACGTTGTAGGAGTGGGGATCAGTCAGTTTGGGAAACTTTTCAAGCGAGGACGTTACGCTGCTGGGTAAATTTAACATGCGAGACGCGATACTTTTAATAATATTATAGTTTATTTTTAAAAGAATTAGAATAACTGGCGGACTGGCAGTTGAGGCCTAACTGTTATTTCTCCAGTTTCGCGATTTTTACGTTTTTTGGGTTTATTCTTGTGTCCACTTGTATTCGCTTGAAAGTAGGGACTATACGGGACGAGGTTCCTGGCCTTTAAACCTGATACCTAACGGTGATATACGAAAGTTTAAAGGTGTAACGTCCTTCGGGACGGGACCAGGCGTTGGAGATCGACCTGGCGCTCGACTTTATTCGCCTTAATTGGCGGTCGAGTTACTTCTCCCTAGCGTGTACCCAGACTCCGTGTATCTGCAGGGTCAGTGCACGAGAGACTGGTGGCGCTGGTCACCTTATTTACATATTTATCTATGTCCTCATCTATCTCTCTGCACTACCCCATTCGCATCCTTAACTTCGGTCGTGGATGGGGTTATTACACATGGCGTAGGAAGTAGGTAAGAACACACAGAGGATGCCACCTCGATCCCTTAGTCAGTTTCGTTAGCAGTTTTCCATTGCACCCCGGAAAACTACATTACACACCACGCAATTAAAAGTAAATGTTAGGTGCCCAACGCCTCTAGTATAGTCTAAATCACATTTAGCCTAGGGACTAGGTAGCTCGCTACATGGTTAGATTTTGTTAGGAATCTAGGGTAGGTTCGTCAAATAGTTCTGGTCTATAGACGTCGGATAGGGACCGCGACTATTGATTTAGATTTTATTAGGATATTAGGGGTCAGTGGTTAGGTCTTATTCGCCTTTTAGAGATTGACAGGTAGTAGAAAATTTTATCTATGATTTTCATAGTAGGGCAAGGAATGGGTCACCGTTTGTGAGTTGCTGCCTGATTGGACTGGCCGATTCAGTCTGATAGTGATTTCGCGAGCGGGAACTTGATAATACTATTTACGTAGTACTAATAGGAACCCAATTAAAACTACTTCGCGTTGATCATTTAGTTGTAGTTGGTAACGTTATTAAATAGTTACTTGATCGGTATTGTATTACGTTCGGCAAAAACTTTAAAATATTCGGTTGAACTAGACAGATACCTAGGTAGTTGATATTATTAGTGGCGGGAAGCCTTACTAATTTGACTTAGTGATACCGGACACTTGATATACTTACTTACTTACTTATAGGCTTAGTTCCGACGGATGAAAGATTTTGGAGTTTACTTTCGTCAATATGTCCTACGTTGCAAACTCTAGTAGGAGCAATTGAGTGAGACAAAATGAAATCAATAACTCACCATGAATAATACTTATTTGCTGAAAAAAGTAGAATCTCCTTTGAAGTTGGTGGTTGTCCCTGGTAAAGCAACCTTGTGGATTATTTGGTCCTGTAGTGGCTAGTATACAAACTAAATTTAATGGTAAAAGTTATACCAAATACTTATCTCTATAAACTGACAATGGAAGTCACCCTGACTAAAACTAAGGCAGATGCAAGTTAGTGGTTTACCGGTACCAAGGGACCCGGTAGCTACTCATTAGTCATTATGATAAACCAATAAAGTCTACAATTACCACTGAAGTTTGGTCAGCTAATGCAGGAGTATTATGATCACAGGGTTGATCCAGGGACAGCCTCGGGCTATAACTGACATTCCCTTTGTTTGCCCTCTTATGATATTATATTATGTTATATTCTAATTACCTGCAAGGAAAAGGTACTTGGTATACTCCATCAGAGTTAATGCGGGAGAGGTGAGTCCCAGTTCGGAGTCGCTAACCATCTCTTAGAGCGGGGAGAGGGCTCTAGGACATAGCCGCAATATAAATTTCCTTGCCACATTATCACTACATTGACTATTGACCAATGACTTTATATACCTGAAATTACCTCTTTCATTTAACTATCTTTACCTCTCTTTCACAACTACTTAAGTTATCTATAACCTGAATTAAACATGGGCAACCATATTTCTACATTACTAAAATAGATAGAATACTATTATGTTAGAATACCATCTTACTGCCTAATGAATTTACTGGGGCCTTAAGTAATGAAACATAATATCCACTCCAAACACATCTGATTTACTTGTCTAGGCTATAATCTATTTTAAGACTTACTCACCCTAAAACAGATAAAACCTCAATAATTGACTGGTTTCTCTTATGAAATTCATTATTAACCTTTTTCTCTAAATAACTCCAGTAATGTACTATTAGCCGCTATATAACAATTAATTATAGGTAATTCAATCTTTACTTCTCACTGAAAAGCTCTTGGGTTACTCAGGTACGGGCACAACGAAGGGTTCTCTTAGGTACTAGACGATCACATGGCCATATCACGTATCACATCCAATATAAATAATCTTAGGTTTCCTCGCTGTATAGAATTTATTATATAAGTTCAATATTTATTTGGTTTAGAACTCTAGAGCTTGAGAGCTTTAAGATTAGATAGATAATTTAGTTCCATTAATTTAGTTCCTTTAATTCAGTAGTTTTTTCAGTGTAGGTTTAGTAGGTAGTGTAGAGGGGTTTCAAAATAAATTTATAATAGGGGTGGGGGGAGGGACTGTCACAGTGTTAAACGTTCGTTGCATCCAATCAACTTATAATATCCTATCTTTAACTTTTATTTAATTTGATGTATTGATTTATTTAATGAAATGTCAGTATTAGATAAATGACAAGAATCAGTAGCATTACCGAGCTAATCTAATAGCAACAACAATATAGCAAGCGATCGGAGGCGTGTCGGACGCGCAACCCACCGCCACGGAACTAAGAAGCTCTTTTATCAAAAATTACTACTTTGAGTATTTTAGTTACTCCTTTTTTCCCTACCTTCTTTAGTCATCTATCACTGCCATCAATCCAAAAATAAATAGGTACCTACTTAAGAATGTAAATTATGGAGAACGACCTCGACTTAAAACTCAGCCACCTTTTCCTCATTAGTATTTCTCTAAAGCATCAGTGGATCAATTTTATTATACTTACACCATAGCAATGAAATTACCTATTCAAGTAAATATACTTAGGTATGAAAAAACTGCTGCCATGTTTAATATAATATCAGGTTATCAGCTTATAGCAAATAAGTACTTGCACTACTACAATAATTGGTACTACTACTACTTAAATAACATACTGCTGGTGCTAGTTAGCTGCAAAAGATCCCTTGTTAGGGATAAGTTTGGATTTGTACCACTTTTTGTGTATGATTGTATTTTTACGTGTTACGTACAGTTTCGTTCGAGTCATAAATATTATTAGGTATGTATGTTACCAAGGTGTCGAAGATACATATCTATACAACTCTATGTCAGTAACCTTAAGGTTGATGTTGAAATATATTCCACGCGATAGCTGTAAGATATTTATGCCTTCGACTGTACAGGAAAGAGTTTACGTAAATAAATAGGTCTTGTACGTTATCAAAATAGAGAAAATAAGAGCAGAGGACATTGCCGCCTGAGGGAGGACGGCTTGCCGAATAAGTCAGCAAACGACTCATGCCATATCCACGTTTATGCAATATGTAGATCGGCGTTGCAGGGGTGTTAAGTTGCGGGCTAAATCCCGAGCGATGCGGTCACAGGTGCGCCCGGGCGCGGCTTAGCGCGCCGCCATCACTACGCGAATCCTTCGATCCTAACAGCCGAATATATCACACGCTGACAGCGCAACAATCTCCAAGCCCTTAAAAAAGAAATATGTAGTTTTACGGCCAGTATTCACTAAAACGCGACGATCTAAGCAGATCAAATTGGAGTGTTGGTATACTTATTGTTAATATGCTTTACTTCAAATTCATATTTTTTCTGTGGCTGACACGTTACTTAATAATACTTGATAGTACCCAAATAAGAATATATATACAAAATTACGTCAAAAATCAGAACCCGCATCAGTCAAGCTGCATTATTAGTAAACAGTAATGAGTAATTCATCACAACCTAATGTTTATTCTATTTCCATGACGCAGACGAAATTAAATGTTACCAACCCGTGTCCTAAAGATCGTTCCATCTCTAGATTAAAGCTCGAGCCATAAAACATGTCGAGCACAAATTAGTGTTCTAAATTTCAATTTGATTGGTGTAATTGCACCTCTTTACAGGAAGAGCGGGCACAGTTGTTATTAAGCGTTCCTAATTTAATATCATTTGCATAGACGTGACCGAACGGCGCTCGCGGGAGCCCGCGGTCGGCTTTTCAAACGGATGCACGAATTTTACATTCGTAAGTAGTTAGTTATTCACTGCTACACCATTATCTAAACGTAGAATGTGCAAATATATTTCTACCTTTTTAGTCGTAATTATAAAATTTGGAATTGGTATTCACGATTATGAGGATTTCACAACATAAGTGAAACCAAAGTAAAAAATAAATTTCTAATGCGAAACAAGCTGGCAAACACCTTTTGTTTATAATAAAATAAAATAAAAATTAGCAAAATATAAGAACTTATCATAATATGAAATGACAAAAAAGCAAAATTTCGCCGCAATATTGATGAATGTTCCAGTGGGCGACGTGATTAGTCGGCCTTTTCAAAAGTATCTGTCAAATTAATTGTGTCGGAGGTCGCGGGGCGGGGGCGCCGGCGCAGGGGCCCGCACTCCCTGTCACAGATACAAATCGCGCGGATTTACGCGCACTCGAGCCCCACTGGAATTTATCCGACGCTTCTATTTACGTATCCTTTTATTTGTTTCGCTCCTATTAGTCCCGATAGAGAATTTTTATGTTTGCATACCCCCGACGCCTGCCCTCGTAAAGCGGCGACTTGTGAACACTTTACAGCGACGATAACACAATTTTGGAGCGAGCGATCTGTTTATCGGATTACGAAGCTATAACTTAACGGTATGACTCCAGTAAATATTCGCTCGCACTGCGCAGGCTTAGTGTGACTAATTACCAGCTCGGCAGCGCGCTCCAGGTGCGTCTCCAGGACTAATCCGGACTCCTGTCCTCACCGCTACATCAACCTTGTTTGGTTTGGAAAATCAACACAGCACAGCATTATTTTGCACTTATCGCACGTAAATTATTTAAAACGTTGTAATTGTTTAGAGAGAACTGAATCGGGTATAAATACAATACCGTGCAAGCTACATTTGATTTTCACCATCAACAGTAGTACTAAATGCCGGGCTAGAAAGCGAAGCAGTCGGATAAACGTATGTACTGTTATCTATATAGGTGCGGTACATTGACAGCATTCATCCCCGGCGCTGCAAGGCCGGGATCCGCCGCGCAAACATTTAAATTAATGTAATAAAGAGGCGTGAAATGCGCGGCTTTCGCGGATTGAGGGATTAGCAGCGGCTTGTACCTAGTCGACGGCACTTTGTTGCCTATCTATATTACGGTGCGAGGCGACGTATCCACCATGATCATACAAACATAGCAGGTAGCAAACAGTCCTAAGCTATACTTAAAATAAAACTGGGTTAAAAAAAACATCGATGTACAATCAATATGTACCTACTTACTTACCGTAACAGAAGCAATAGGTACCTACTCGTAACATGATGATTTTTACAGCACCGTCGAATCCTCGTATTAAACGTATCTTCAATAGGAAAACATAAGAACTCTTGTTCTATTTTAACTGTTTTAAAAAGGTTTTAAAACATCAAATAGGATTCGTCATTCACGTTGCTAAGAGTCAGTTGCACATAATTAATATAAGTACTATAACTAAATATAACCAATATCAAATCAGCTGTGAAATTCTCCGGTTAAGTAAATTTACCTACTTATTTTACAGAAGGTTTGAGGGCTGTTTTGACAATGGTTACGTTATTGTTATAATTAATTTTGTGCCTATGTGGTGGGGCTTATTTTTTTGACTTCAATTGATTTTTTTTTCAATTTAGACGTTGCCAACAGAATCGCAGCGAGCGAGATTGTAAGTTCCTATTCCTGTGTACAACTACAGGAGCTAATGGTCAATAAGTGATCAGGATTGGAATCGGCAAATTGCCGGAGCCGGCATAAATCGCGGCCGCTGTCGGCGCGGCTTAGCCCGCTAAGCCCGCGCTGATAATGGGGTTAACACGTCCGCACGACTTAAAACTGGCTCCCTCGTGTTTACATCCCTCGTGAACATACATTAAACGCAACTTCATATTTTACAATGCTTAACGTGTAACTGTCTTAATTAAACGAGTTTTAGTAAGCCTAAGTACTTATAGTAATGGTAGATAGTAGTAATGGTATTGCTTTCGTCAGTAAGTCTGACTCTATGATTGCCGTTTGAATCTAAGTTCTTTGTAAAAAAACTTGTATCAAGACAATGTTTATAGTTATATGTAAGTATACTTTTGATACGCTCAAAACAAGACAAGACTGTAATAGGTATACCTATATAATATCTTCGTGAGTACCCAAAGTATGTATGACGGTACTTTATTGTTTATGATTTATTTATAACTATTATATTTTCATAGTGAATAGATTTCTTTAGGTAAACATTCTATACCACTAAAACAAATATTTGAAGAGCAAGTAACATCTGCCGAGCCTACGACGAACGCGTGACGCGAAGTGTTCCATTATTGTACAAGTTTGACAATAAGCGACCCGGCCTGTTGCGTGATCCTCATGAAAAATGTCCTACATCATCCACCTACGCACTTTGTGGAGGTAGTGAGTCTCACTAGCTGTAGAAACACTAACAGTAAATACAACGACTTAAGAAGTAAACGATTAAAATCACAATTACAGAATTACGACTTCATCGTACCAATAAATTTTACGTCAAACATAAAACATATATCATAACGGTCTCATATGTTTCAAGGGTCGTATAAAACATTCCAATCACGTTTGCTCGCTTGTTTTACAAACCGATACGACGTGGGTTCCCGTGACGTCGCCGTATCGGCACTCAACGTTAGCACTTGATAGGGTCCCGATAAGGTTCCAAATCAATTGCCAGGGTACGGTCCACTAGACATGACAATGCAATCAGCGGTGACCGGGCAGGATTTGGTTCATACATGAGCGGATTTGCGGGATGAATAAGTTTCGACCCCACAAATAACAAAGAGGCCTTATTGCGCGTTACGTGTTTATATGGACGTTTGCAAAATTCTTTCGTTATTTCGTCACGTAAAAAGCGGTAAATTATGCAGCGTTTACGTTATATTTTTCTGAAGTTAAAAAGCTGGTGTCATAAGCCGGTAGGTGTGCGTAATCAAAGGTAACATATTATCGTATTATGCATTTGTTTAGGTTATGTTATGATTATACAATATTTAAATATACATTAATAGCCGTATGTAAACGCACTACTTCATAGTGGCCGCACCTACTTGATGATTTTTTGTTGTGTAGTGATTGTAAAACAAAATTTTAAAAATTGTAAGAAAAAATAGTATATAATGTAGTTTTTGGTTAAGAATTTATATATAACAATATCGAGTGGCCGAGTGAGACAGAGGATGCTTGCAGGGAAGATGCGGTCTCTTTTTCTTCATTAATGATACCCGTGCGTAGAAGGGGCAGACAGCTAAGTATATACATGTTGGTAATGAACATTTAGGTCAACAAACGAATACCCTTTATGCACTTTGGTCACTTCTCACCTCACCTATTTCGGATGTCAGTCGACGACCGGACATAAGAGGCAAATGGCAAACCGCGACTTTATGCCGAATGAGGTTTTAGATTGTGTGCCCAGCGGAGCCGGCGCGGGCGTCGCGCGTGCGGCGTGCGGCTGCGGCGGCAGATTAATAGCACCGATCTAATATTCTGACAGTTGCGGTCGTGACACACAGTTCACGATGGCAATGGTTGATAGTCAAAATGTGAGGGACTGTTACATGATGTTGCTTTAGGTATTGGCAAATAATAGGTAGTTTTAAAGATTGACATTTTCATCTGTGTACGTTTAAAATTAGAGGGCTTGGGGTTACAGATTCATGACGCGTTAAATAGGATCGCTGCAGAGTTGGTAATATCAGACACAATTTATTTGGACTATTATAATGTGAAGTTTTAAACGCGATAAAAAAATAGTATTTCTAGTTCAGTTAGTGTACTGTGCAGGTACTTTATTTTTCTTAAAATCTAATTATCGTATCATCTTAAGATATATATATACATTTATTCATAGAAGACAAATATTAAGAAACAATACTTAACAATAATTAAAACTATAAACTAATATCTAACTTAAAAACTACTAGACTTACTCTAAAAAAAGGCCCCCGTGGCATCGTACCCTTAAGGCCGGCACCGTTCCCTCGTTGAATGGCGATGGCGATTCGTTGAGAGAGATAGCTGCCGGCCCTTTGGTCTCCAGTGGTGTCGACCAGACGCTTTTGTAGTTCTTTAATTAAGTTGTGTGCGCCAGGACCCCAAGGACCCAGGGTCTCAAAACAGACAGCAACAAAATTGTAAGCTGAACCGAGACCCTGGTATTTTAATACTTTCCTGCTCTCGGCCGCTTCAGCCGCTGCGCCAGCTTTTTTTGTTGTACCCTGAAGGTGTGAAGGGGCTAGGGTATCCACGCAGGTTGCGTCCCAAACTAAAACCCGACCCATCCTCCAGGGAATCAGAGACATACCGTCCGGCCTTTTGCCATCATCCCGCGCAACGCCATTTGGTTCTAATATTGACGGCACGTTTATGGTGGCAAGAGACCGCCGGATAATATCATTCAGCGCAGCGTGTCGGGAAAAGCGGCCAGCACTTTTTTGGCAGGAAAGCCCATGGTGGCCCATATGGTCAACATTGGCACCACAGGGGCAGCGGTGTGGAGAACACAAAGCAACGCCCAACCTCAACCCAACTGCAATTCGCAAGGTTTCAGGCTCCAGGAAGGTTCCAGTATTAAAATTAATTAATTAAGTATTCTAACTAAAACAATTGAGTTTAATGCATTACATTGTCCGTCATTAACCGAGTTAGAAACACTAATTTTATATCACTTTTAAAATTTCACCTTGTATACGACTTCACAGGAGTCAGCTTCCACATGAGTTTTTCCTTTTCTTTCATGGTAAATTATTTACAAACGTAAATTTCAAAAAATACCGTGTGCCAAAACCAGACGCGCCATCGCCAATCAACAAACTACCGTCATTCGGTACCAACATTTCCAACGCTCATGGATTCAATAAATAACATATTCACTAGGTATGACAGCTGCTGCTAATCGCCCCCGCCCCGCACCCTGTCTCACCCCCTGGCATTAGTGGCTCTCGCGAACTAAAATTTTCTCCGCGTAACTTTGAAAACACCATTAAGTCAATCTGCCCGTTTTACAGATGTTATCCTAATATTAAGCGGATAAGAAACTTGTCATTTTATTTAGTCTTCAGAGAATGATATTATTACTCCTAAAACTGAAAAATATTATTGAAATAATCGTATAAGCGTTTAAAATATAATATATTGTTATAAAACGTTATATATTTAATATTCTAAAAAAAATAAAAAGGAGCTTTGAAAATTATGTTAATACATAATTCTTGTAGTCAAATTAATACAACCTGAAAGGTTGTTTCATCAATCATCACAAATACATTAAAAGCATTATAATTTCGTAATTCATTAACTATCCTACGTAATGTTACGTAGTTCATTCCTTTTATTAGGGTTCCGTAGTCAACTAGGAACCCTTATAGTTTCGCCATGTCTGTCCGTCTGTCTGTCGGTCTGTCTGTCCGTCCGCGGCTATGCTCAGAGACTGTTAGTACTAGGAAGCTGTAATTTAGCATGAATATATATATCAGTCACGCCGACAAAGTGATAATATAAACAAAACTAAAAAAAAAATTTTAAGGTTCCTCCCATAGACGTAAAGTGGGAGTGATTTTTTTTTCTCGACTAACCCTATAGTGTGGGATATCATTGGATAGGTATTTGAAAATAAATAAGGGTTTGTTAAAAGCATTTTTTGATAAAGTTAATATTTTCGGAGATATTCACTCCGAAAGTTCAAAATAATGTGTCCCCCCCCGTCTAACTTTTGAACAGCAAGTCTAAAAAATATGAAAAAAATCACGTAAGTTAAACTTAATAAAAACTTTCTAGGAAAATTATTTACAACTTAATTAGTTGAGCAGTTTTTAAGTTTTTGTAAAAAAATATTTCTAAACTAAGATTGTAATTTAACCGCCATTGCAAGAATTTTTTTTTCTTTAAGTACCTATTAGATCACGCTAACAGTATCTTCTTACAAATAAAAAAAATAAAATTGAAATCGGTTCATATAATAAAGAATTACATCTGAAAAACCATCAACATACATACTAGTTCTAGTAGACTAGTTACCCAATTCGCCGACAGATGGCGCTGTACCGCCGACGTTGAAATTCTGCGCGCGGTGGGAGTTGGGACCAAAACAACCACATTAATAAAGTATGCAAAGATTTTTTCGTACCTGCTACGGAACCCTATCTTGGGCGTGTCCGACACGCTCTTGGCCGGTTTTTATTTATTTAATAAGTTTCCTCTAATTTATATTATGAACATTATATTACAGCAATGAGTGATTGGCAATAAAAGGGGGTTAGGTACTGCATGTTACGGCGGAGAACCCTTTCGCAGTTGTTTTATTGTAATTGGAGGTATCACGACAAATTAATTGCGTTGCCACGCATGCCGGCCGCCGTCGGACGATCAATGACAAACGATTTGGATAATGATTTCGGGCTAAAGCTATCAATTAACGAAATTTAAGTAAGCCGTGAGTTATTATTTTATCAATAGTTAATAACTTACTTAGTTTTACTAGAACATGAGATAAGAAGTTGCGTTTTTAATTATAGGTTGCTGCGTTTTTCTGCGAGTTATAAGTTGTGGCGGAATTGTGTATCATTTGGTATCATGCATGTGCTAAATCTAGTTTCCGTAATTCCATAAAATAAAGCTGATGCTTTTAGACCAAGTACTAAGTAGGTACACGTTCTTGCTCATAATAGGTCAAACTAAAAAAAAAACCACCTTGAACAACTACTTTGAGGACAAGGGCTTATCTACAAGAAACGCATTATGCTACTTTCAATTCTACCCGCGAGCTTGTCGTCAACATCTCACTTATTTACGATCCGCCCTCTAACGATCACGCCACGTGCGCCAGCGACGGAAAAGATACTATTAATATGAATTTTATATGTATTTAATAAGCTCAATTCAGTACTGGGTCATACATATTTTTCAAAAAGCAAAAGTCCATACCCAATATTTTTTAGTCGTCTCTGAGTCAAGTATATATACATCGGCGTGTGGGACGCTTGGCCATCTGAATCTTATGTTTACTGACTCGGAGTCGCTAATTTTATGTCCACAGGAAAGATACATTTTTTTCTGACCCTGCTACATGGTAAATTGGTTGTGTTATGGTCTTAAGAGATTTATGTACATTTTCAACAATTGTACACTTGTAATTGTAATTGTATGAATCTTTACTAAGTATGTCGATTTGTAGATGTTTTCTTTATATTCTGTATATCTTATTGCCTTCATATTCTTCAAAGCTATTATCTAATTTGTATGATTTCAGTGTATACATAATAATATATTTTAGTGCATTAACTAAGATTATTATGATGTCCCAAATAAAAGATTTACCGTTACGATTTTCAAATTAATGTCTGTGTTTATTTTTAAGGTGAGATAAGACAACTTGATAATCTGATTACTTAGCTCACAGCTGCTAAATCATTAAAAGTAACAAAAAGTAGAGCGCAGTGTAATGAAAGAAATGTTTTTAAAGAGGTTATAATAATGTAGCAATTGTAACTTTCTAGCAGTTTGGGTGGGCTCTACGGCGTAGCCGCGGCTCGTAGCGCCGCGTAGCCGTAGCACCAGCTGCGTACAAATTGCTTAGACTCGATAATGGCGTTTTCAATTTGCGAGGATTTGCAACTTTAAATTTACGTAGACTTTTATGTAAAGGATGATATGTTTTATTCAAATCTATTAAATAAAATGTAATGACGTACTGCTATTTATGAAATAGGATGCAATATTCAGATTCAACAATACTTCTTCGATATGCTGGTACATGAAATTAACGCCAATCTATGCTGTTAAGCTTATAATAAGTCTACTTGTGTATAAACAAACATTACCTTTAATAAAATTTGAGTAATACCACATAACAGCAGCAAATCACAATTACCTTGCGTAAAACGAGGACATCACAAACGAACAAAAAATTCAGCGTATAAACATTTTCACGTATAACCGGCTGATACGTATAATCCGAGTGCGACATAACAGAGATTGTATTACGGCAATAAGTCCGCCTCGGAGCCCGATAAACGGGAGCTTAATCCCGGTAAGATTTTTTCACACGTCCCCCGCAATCCGGGCGCGGGTGCCTCCGGGAAAACTAATAAAGAAACCATCTCGCAGTCAGCTGAAGCTTGAAATGTATTTTTTATATAATTTACCGCGGATTGATTGTGGCAAGCGTGTCACACCCTTAGCACTACGATACAGCGGTAAATATTTTTTACAGATGGTTTCGTAACCTATTGAAATTTTTAAGTAAGTACGATGTTTTTGCTATGTATACATACATGCGTGATTGTATTACTTAAATAAGAAAACGTTCCTACGATTATGATAAATACCTACTCGTAGCTTCACATATATATGTATACCTAATTAATCAAGCCTAGGGTCCAGTGACGGTTAGAAACGCCGTCAAACTTGAAAATTTAAAGACTTCTAGCGCATCGCCTCATTTCAACTAACTAAAGGGTTCATAACAACAATAAAATATGTTGTGTACTTACTCCACAACAGTACGCGGAGCGTTAAAGTTAAGCCAGATTTACCGCTTCGTATTTGTAACATCACATGTTAACTAACAGGCGCCGGCGCGCAGTGACGGCGGTCACGCGCTAATTACGCCGTCACGTGTCGGCGCGGCAAAACACTGTCTAGGCCGGCAGCAGGACGCATCCGCATACTCATGCCGGAACGCATACTCATACTCATGCGTACTAAGGCGTGAGTGCGTGCTACGTTGCTACGGATGCGTTAGATATCCACCAATCATATTCATTGGTCTACATATCATAGCACTGGTGGAAACGTGTTCAACTAAGCTATGTTTTTTAAATGGAAAGATGCGTCTTCTGGATGGATGCTCTGAATCTTCCTCGAGCGGCTACATAACTTAGCATTAGTGGAGATGGTCAGGTCACATAGGTTCATAGCGTAGCTTTCACATCTTCGCAGCATAGCTGCATAGCACATATCTAGTAGAAAAGCACCCTTATCCATAAAAACAAAACTTATAGAGTTCACTCACTTAGGTCGGATTGCGCGGACCTGGGTTAGCTACTTAACTTCGACTTAACTGCTAACCTAGTGTGAACAAGTGTCAAAATGTATGGAACTGTCATTCTTAACCCAGGGTTACCGATTTAATTTTTTAACCCTAAACTGTACAAGTGGCCCTTAATAATCCGTTAAATGACCTTAATAAGATTTTATTATAAAACCTAGTGAGATAGAGGTCAACCTGACAAAAACGTGTTAAAAACTGTTACAGTTTCTAAGCAACTAATCTAAGCTAACAGGTAAAGCTGAATGGAAACTTGTTAAAACATAATACATGTATATACCATGTATATGATCGTTCAGACTTTTTAAGACCAATGATATTCGGAAGCAGAAATATTCAAAGGAAACCTTTCATCCCGTGCCAAATTATTGTCAGAATATTCGCTAAAAAATAAAGGCATTTTTTTGGGATTATAAAAAAATATTAATTTTTCGTTCTTTTAGCGATTGTTAAAATATGATTTCAAAGAAGAAGATTACAATGTGCAAAGTTAAAGCTAAAGGTAAAATATTTTTCAATACGCAAATCATTACTGAAAGCGCGATATTCCCATCACTAATTTGGTAACAGTCAAACTACGTGGTTAGAGGCGGGTGTCCCGCACTGATATGGCCGGCCACTGCTGCAAAAACCGTCAGCAAAACGCGACGGCCAGCCGCCCGCTGCACTACTTGACCGCAAACTGCATCTGACGCCATCACCATTTTCATCTAAACATACCTAATTTTACTATAGCTTGAAACATTGCACTGTATTTTTGTTTGTTTCCAGAATATTGAACTGTCATGATGTCATGAACATGAAACCACTTGTGACTGTACTTGAATAAACGAGCATAGGCTTTGTTATTTTTTTAAATAACTGTCGTTGTCATCTCTTTCTATCGGTTCTCTGTTACATTATTTGAGGAAATCGTGAAGTCGTGGAATTTCGTTTGTTTTTAGCGTATCCGTACGTAGGGTAATTCCAGGATAGATGCCCCAGTGGGATAGATGCCTCGATTTAAATTTCTACTAGTTGCAAGGCTGTGGGACCAAAATTCCACTAAATAATAGCAAGCCCCCTCCCTGCAAACCTCTGGGCCGCTGCTATCATGAGCAAGAGCGAACGCGTTTAGTCCATGAGTGCCAAAACCTTCCGCGGTGAGACCTCGCAGAGCGTGAAAATTATATTCGTAAGTATTTGTTTTTGAATAACTTTAGACTGGCTTATAATTTTCGCTTTAGCTAACTCATTTAGTTGCACTGAAGTTTAGGCTGCATGGATTAGTATATTTTATAGTGATTTTATCATTACTTGATTTTTTGGGTGGATTTTTGAAATAATTTTTTTACGTAATTTCCGTGGGCAAAATTTTTTTTTTCTTTTGGTGAAATTGATCACTCGTTGAGATATTCCTTCGGATTAGGATTTCAATGCTGTAAAAGGCCCCAATTTAAAGTCAATAATTTAGTAGTTATTCGACATTGAAAAAAAGCACCATCGAAATTACTATAGTGACAGCGAAATTACGTCTTTATTAATTACATAGGAAATAAGTACAAAATTATAAACCATTACTATGATTTATGTATGTAACTATAATTAAATTTATGTACGTGTACATATTCGTGTACAGTTAGATTAATAAAACATTAAATTAAAGTGGAAAACTATTTATTTAAGTTTTTCTTAGGAACAATACGTGAGAAATATTATATAATTTCGAATGTGTCATTATTAATATAAAATATCACAATCAACATGGTTACAAACTTATTATTAATGTAACCGGGTACTGCCGTTTCGCAACTATGTTTTTCCCAAATGATTAATTTGGCAAATGTTTCATTTTCCAGCTGTTTACTACCAAATGTTAAAACTAAAGTTAAAGTTAAAGTAAAGTAAAGTTTTAACATTTGGTATCATAGCGTTACGGTTGAAATACCAACTCTGAAGATGAGCTCTGGTTGAGTTCGAAACGCGTCAGTGTATTTTGGTGGTGGTGGTGACGGTTGGGTTTGTGTGATTTGTGTGTGTTCGTACAGTGTGGAGGTGGAGGATCTGCATGAACACACATTTCTTGCATAAACGTAACTATCATTAGGTCGCGGGTGAGCAAAGTAATTGTTTTAGTTCATTGATATGGACCTCCGCAAAGTAACGCCTGATTCAATAAATTATTGAAAATATTATGGTCATTAAACTGATTGTGTGTGTACATGTGTGCGTGCGCGTTTGTGTGTGCGTTTGTGTGTGTAGGTGTGTGTGTGTGCGTGAGTGCATATGTGTGTGAGTGTGTGGGCGTGTATCACGCAAAACATATGAATAATATTTACCTTGACGTTTCGACTACATTACAGTGGCCGTAGTCACGTAAATACAGACTAGAGGTCTACTCGTGACCACGGCCACTGTAATGTGGTCGCAACGTCGAGGTGTACTCGTGTGTTTTGCGAGATAAGTCATGTTGTGTAATTTCGCTGCCATATCTGTAATTTCGATGGACAAAAATGCCATCGAAATTACGCCACGGAGGATTACGACAATTAGGTATTTTTGAGATTACTGCTAAACTATATACATGATTAATATAAGCTCTTTACTGTGAAATAAGGACTAAGTCAACTAGTAAATAAAAATTTAACTATTTAATTAAAACCATTATATATCGTACAACAGGAATCCACGGAATTTACATTTTTAGCGAACCAAAATACATCGCGCGAAAGACTCGCCTTGGTAGGCACACAAAACTCAGTAGTAGGACGTCCACTCCGCGTGACAGCCGGAGCACAACTAACGTACTCTTCCACAAAAATGTGAACATGGCGATATGATCCTTCACCGATGAGATATTAGCAGGTATTTGCGCAAGGTAATATTGGTAGCTAGAGGTGGGACAAACACATTATGGCCAACCTATTTTTAAATAAAATTGTATTTAACATACAAAAGTTATAATCGAATGCGTTATGTAATTAGCTTCATTTTGATATATATTAAGTCGAAAAATGACACATAGACACAAAGTTATGCTCAATTGATTCAACAAAACCGCGTGTGGGACAAGCCTCACAGACTTACTGCAGTTAGTGTTTCTAAGATTTGGATATTTTTTATGCAGTCTTAATTGAAGTCAACAATGTTTGTAATGTTAAAACTCATTGTATTATATTGTGTACAATGTATATAAAATTGTGTGGTTTTAATATTTTGAGTGGTTTTTTTTTAATTGACTTGGGACGTCCAAAAAAGTCGCTCTGGAAATACACCCTTTTATCGAAAAGGGCATCTATCCTCTGCGAAAAGTATAGTTGCCCCGTTTTCGATCGCTATAGATGCCCCTAAGGGCATCTATCCTCAACTTGTTTCAAAGAATTTTTATGTTGCAGAGGATCGAAATGCCTTGTAAATATGAGAGAAAACGCCCTCGTAGTCCCGCGTAACGTCGCCTGGTCTGAAGAAAGCTTGCTAGCAGCCTTCGAGGGAATGAAGAAGGGAGAAAAAGGAGTCAATGAAGAAGCCTGAACATATGGAATACCGTCTATAACACTAAGACGACGTTTTGCCAAAAATGAAAAACAATTGATCCTAGCTAGGTTATGTAATTTAGGTACATATTGATTGGTATTTAGTGAAGTTTTTTCTGTATTTGCAAATAGAAACAAAATCACATTCACAATCACAGAACCATCAACAGGCAGGGATCGAGCCAGACTGTTAGCTGTGGCCAAGCCAGAATCTGGTTACTGGCTCCATGCATACCCCTCGCCTAACACTGGAACTTTTATCGACCCAGACACTCTACGCATAGCTGCTGGTCTCCGGCTGGGAGTTGGGATCTGCGCAAGTCACAACTGTGTTTATTGTGGGGCTCCAGTGGACCGACTCGGCCACCATGGCCTCTCCTGCTTCTCGGGCGCCGGCCGCCTGTCCCGCCACGCCGCTCTCAACGACATTCTCAGAAGGGCGCTCGTTAGTGCCAACGTTCCCGCTGCTCTGGAGCCCCAGATTGTGCGGAGCGATGGCAAGCGCCCTGATGGAATGTCGTTGATACCCTGGAAGACTGGCCGTGCGCTGGTGTGGGACGCCACCTGTACAGACACCCTGGCGGCGTCCTACCTACCAGCAACTACCAAACGTGCGGGGGCGGCGGCGGACGCCCGGGAACGCCTCAAGGCCACAAAATATAGCTGTCTCGGCGCCCAATATCATTTTTTTCCTTTCGGCGTCGAGACTCTAGGTCCTTGGGGTAAGGGTGCACTGGAGTTACACAGGGAGCTCAGCAATAGGTTGAGAGAGGCAACAGGCAACCCTCGCGCCGGCAGCTTTCTCGCGCAAAGAATCGCAATCGCTGTTCAGCGCGGGAATGCTGCCTGCGTGATGGGCACCATGCCAAGAGGCCCACCTCTCTTTTTTTAATTAAGTTTAGTTTTAGTTATTTTAATTTAATAGTAGTTTTAGTCTTGTATTTACACCTGTATATGTTTTTTCTTGTCATAATAAATCAATATATAAAATCACATTTTATATGGAATTGATTAAGCTTTTATAATTTGTTTCAGTAAAACATCTAGTAAGTACCTACTAGGATTCTAGGCGAATTTTCAATGAATATAAAAGACTGATAACTTTTATTTAACTTGTTTAATTTCAAAGGGCATCTATCCTCTGACGCATTTTTGCGACGAGTCGTCTATCCCCCACGGTAGGCACCTATCCCATTTATAAGGGGTCTACAAAAGTACGGTTTACACAAAATCCATACGATTTATATGAAAACAAGTACAGTAAAATAATAGATTAAGGACCATAGGTATCATACGCATTGGACGCAATGCTATAATTTGTTTAGTTTTTGAATTATAAAGCTATTTCAAAAACTGGGGCATCTATCCTGGACTTACCCTACCCGAAGGGTGACAAAGTTATTATTTTTGTTTTCGGTTCATCTCAACAAAATGTCTTCTGTAAGTTTTAACATACAGACTCAAACTCAGAATGATAATAGTGATAAGTATAGGTACTGCTTATCAACAAATAATAAAAACCGGCCAAGTGCGAGTCGGACTCGCGCACGAAGGGTTCCGTACTATTATCTATAAAGACGGCAAAAATTTCAAGCGTCTACCTATCATCATCATCGTTATCAATATTGAGCAAAAACGAGCAAAAAAATCACGTTTGTTGTATGGGAGCCCCCTTAAATATTTATTTTATTCTGGTTTTTAGTATTTGCTGTTATAGCGGCAACCAAGATACATCATCTGTGAAAATTTCAACTGCCTAGCTATCACGGTTCATAAGATACAGCCTGGTGACAGACGGACGGACGGACAGTGGAGCCTCAGTAATAGGGCCCCGTTTTTATCCTTTGGGTATGGAACCCTAAAGATGGATCAAGCATGAGTCGGTCTTACGAAAAAATTAAAACTGTGCAATTTCTCTGTCAGCGGTTGTACCTACCTACTTTATAGACTTAAACCGGTAGCAGGTCAGTTTCCTTTTTTAACTTTGCGGTGTATAATATTATTATGCCCTTGACTGTACGTACCCCTTGGAGCGCGAGTCCAACTCACACTTGGTCAGTTTTTTATGTGTTTTGATTGCACTAGGAATTACATTATGAGCATATGAAACATTGTGTCGCACGATGCGATCATTTAAATGTCACGAATAATTTAATTTAATTAGGTATTCTTATTTGTAGGTGTAACCTGTTTTGTATTTATAATTTGCTACCTCCTGTTAGCAACTTGCTTTATCTATAAATCTAAACATCAAATCGTACAATATTTTTACGTTTTTGATATAAAAGTTATACTTATGAGACATAAAGTATTATTTATTAATATACCTAGTTAATCCTTTGGTTTAACATATTTTTACGCAGATTAAAAAATCCCAAGTTCCTATCACGTTTATCGAATACGACGTAGCGAATGGAGAGCCAGCCGCCGTCGCTTTGATTCTCGCTTCAAATTGTATTACACTTGGCACGAAACGAGCGCCTCAAAGCCTGTTTCCTTTACCCCATGCATGACACTGTCGTTTTATTTGATAGCTCTGCACTAGTATGTATGTAATTACAGTTCGTGTTGTTCACTTTTTATATTTTCTAGTGTTTCTAGTTAGCTGCTCTTCGTTTGTAGACATTTGTGGTGGAACAGTCTGCGGTAGGGGAGAAGTTCGCTGCAATATGAATATAAATAGGTAGATTTGGTTACATATTCACAGATTTTTTGATAAGGTGGCAGAGACAGAAATCGTAACTTTAGTTTTTTAACAAAATATTCAAATACCTAATGATGTTGCTTGTATGTAATGCTCAAAAATAAATCGCACCTCCGGTACAACAGTGTATCATCTCGAAATAATACACCATTTTAATTTAGACTTTACTTAATTTCCGGAAAGTCTAAATTAAAATGTTGTATTATTTCGAGATGATACACTGTTGTACCGGAGAGGTGCGATTAATGATGTTGACGTGATAGTTTTTAAACTTCGTCTTAACGAAATTTGAAAAGAAAATAAGATATTACAATAAACGATATTTATTTACGATAGATAATTAAATAATCTTTAATGCATTTCATCAGACGTACTGTGTTTGAAATAGAAGGGATGATTGCTTATGTTACATTTACGTCTGTCGGAATTAATTCCGTAGCAAAGTCGCCTCGGAGCGGCTGATTCAATTATGTCACGTTCGGAGTACAATCGGCCAAGCGAAAAGATGGGGAAAAACGGGAAAAATGTCGGCATTAGATCACGCGGACGATAAGTGGATGACTTCGCGCATGAGTTGCCGTCAAAGGGCAGTTAGCCGAGCGCGAAGTGCGAACGCGAGCCGGCCGCTCCGACGCTGCCAGGGCGTGTGCCGCGCGGCCGCTCGCCACCAAGACTATTAAAAAAAATTGGCAAAAGCGAACCGGACCACGCATTACAGAAGCAACCTGTAGTTTTGTGTAAAATATGTACAATTTTGTAGGTCATATTGGCACAAGAATCTTTTTAATTAAGATTTCACCGTGACCTTATATTTCTTCTGATTATAATTCAGTTACCTAACTTACATACTTGAGAACGAAAAATTTCGCTCAGATTTATAAGGTACTAGCTTTTTTCCGCGGTTTGTCTGCACGAACCATTAAATCTACCAGTTGAATTGAAATTCCGGGAATTTACTTAATTCATAAAAAATAGCAAAAAGAACACCTGTGTCAAATTTTATATCTCTAGATTTTTCGGTTGAAGTTTCTGCATTTCATAATAAGTTAATTATGCATAACATACCGATTCCGTGGCTATAGTGCCTTGAGCATGAAATTTAAGCATGAAATTGAAAGAAACACACACAAACTTTCACATTTACAAGTATGATATTAGCATACTTCCTTTGTTATCATTAGAAAGAAGGTAAGCGCTAAGCGAAGGAAATAAGTTACAGCAAATATGTAACAATTAGCAAGGACAATGGTAATTTACATTCTTTTGGTTTCTTAAGTATTTTTCCGTAAACCCAAATTTCAAGAAACGGACACACTACATTTTTAAATTATCAACACTATGCTCACATAACTGATGATTATAACTGGTAAAGTCCATGAATGGTAAAGGTATTGAATCTTTGTTGTCCATTACTGGGGAACTACTGTGCTTAACATGTCCATGATTGGTGCCGTCACCGTCACCCTATAATAGTTAAGTACCTAGTTACAAAAAAAAATAAAAGCGTTTTACAATAAAATGTTTTGTCAATATAGTTTATCCCTTTTTTAATGCCAAAATAAACGAAGTATATGTATTATTCAATGAATTCAGATAAGTACTTTTCGTGGCTCTTCGTACATCAATAAAGATAAACAAACCTTATGAGGCATATCTCTATTCAACTTCACTTCCCAATTTAACTCAAGGAACAAGCACATTATTTTCCACATATTAACGTTAACGGTACAGGTTTTAAAATTGGAGCGGCCCCTTCTCGCACGTTTAAGTTCACCCCGCGGTAGTAAAGAAAATCCTTCCCAAATTGCATGCTAGGCGTTCACACGTTAGCCCACCGCCGATATGTCGTTTCTCGATATTTTTAAAGCGCGAGCTCCACACGACATAAAAGATACGAGAGTTAGGACTTAGTATCCATTTGCCGAAATTGGCCTCGTTCGAGATAACAACAAGTTTTCGCACCCTCGCAACTAAATGTGCAATTCATAGGTGTGTTAAATCTCCAGAGAGAAGGCCAAGTGTAAACTTTATTTTGCGTAACCGATGGCTGCTTTTTGCGTAGAATAAATATCTTTTAGCATATGTCATTGCAGATGCTTCACCTTATCAGATGGTGTTGGACAGCATGCCGTGAGTAGGCGGTGAGCCCCAATTTTTTCTTATTAGTAAAATTTGTTTTAGTATGATCATAAATTTCATCCCCACTTTCTCTACGTCGTCGTAGAGTCTACGTCTCTACGAGATATTTTAAAGTGGCTCGTATGGGGGTTTAATGGATACTTATGTACAGTGGCCAGTCTTTTGAAGAGTAAAAGAACGTATAAAAGTTACCTTTTGCATTTGATTACACGCTTGAGCGAACAAAGAAAACTATCCCAACCGCCTGAACCCCTGCATTCTTCATGCGTTGTTGATTTTGATTTTAGGTGGACACAAGTTTATAAAAACATGTAGGTAGTTTTGGATAACTTTCGGGATATGCCATATGCTTTTATTCTGGGTCGATCCAAATGTCCTCTCTCTGTATTTATAAATTAGGATATACATACTTAGATGGTAATGGAAGGGGTGTTTCCAAATAAAATAAGCCGTGAGAATACGAGACAGCACTAAACGAGTTAGCAGGACGTCCCGCGCGCCCTCGCTGCTCACCCGTTCCTATAACTGTCACCCTGTCAAACTATACTACGCGCCAAATCCCCACATTTCCATACTGCCATATTTTACGGCTCACCAGAGAAAATAAATAACAACGATAATACAAGTATGAGCATTTTCCGAACCTTTAAGTCGAACGGAATTTACATATCAGATGTTGACAGAAAAATCCCCAACACGGGTTAATACTAGTGGCTCAGGGGAAGAAATATCAATTTTAGTAAAGGTAAAGGAGCAATAGCAATGCGTTTTATGACTGCGTATATTTGTTGTTTTATGAGAATAGATATCCGAGAAAAGTTATTGAATGTAAACAAAATCGAATTATAGGGGTTTGCTTTACAATTTTGCTAACATACTAACCGTAACACGTACAGAAAGAAAGGGCAGTTATTTATGAAGCTGTTGTTTTTAAATTTGGAATTCTTTAGTCCTTAAAGTTGCCAATCGCACTATAGGTTCGCTATTTCTGGGACGATTTGTGACTCGTATTGGTCGGACAAAGAAATATCAGTTTAAGGCTGGAATGTCAAACCGCCATAGTAATTTGACATTACTATCTGAGAGTAAGCGTTATTCTAGGAATAAAAGTTTGGTAAAATCCACCCTTAGAACCAACCCAGCCGTACGATTAAATTATTATTAGCTTTCATAGTTTTTAATACATAAAACAGTAAACCATTTAAATAGGTAACTGTAAAAAATACAGTAAGTAAATCAAAAATCAAAAAGTAAATACAGTAAATAAAAATTTAAAAATGTTTTTATATTTGACAATAGAAAAACGCGCGGTAATATTTACAATTAAAGTTTCTGCATTAGGTACTTAGTTCACAAGATCGTTAAAAGACATTATGTAAATAGCTAACAACTCTTTTGTACGCTATTTCAAAAACGGCTATTAGAGTTTGTATGCTTGATTTAATATGCTAGAACCATACTCAGATTATATTCGCCACTTTGTGTCTGTACGGGAGCAGAAGCTCGTGATATTGAGTGATGGGGGTTCGCCACAGAAGCCTACGATATCAATCTCAACGATTTGCCGATTTGCCGTTGAAGGACGATCTCAGTGACAGCTCTAAATTGGTTAGGCGTATTTGGGTGGTGGGATAAAATTATAAATAAGTATGCGGTCTTAAAGAAACTAAATATTAATCCACAATGGCTTTACCGAAGAAAGCTGCTTGAGCTGACCTTTATCTCACTGTAAAGCTAGATTCAGAAAAACACACAGTCAGCTTATATTACCCTTACAGCAAATTCTCATATTATGATGGCTGCGAACGACGAACAGACAGATAGATGGATATATCTTGTTCTTCTTCTAATATATAAAAATCTTGTGTCACGGTGTTTGTTATCGAACTCCTCCGAAACGGCTTGACCGATTCATATGAAAGTTTTTTGTCTGTGTTCGGTAGGTCTGAGAATAGTTAGTAGGCTATTTTTTATACCCGTATTCTTCGCGGACGGAGTCACGGGCAACAGCTATTTTAATATATAAAAATCTCGTGTCACGGTGTTTGTTATCGAACTCTTCCGAGCCGGCTTGACCGATTTTTATAAAACTTTTTTGTCTATATTCGATAGGTCTGAGAATAGGTCGTAGGCTATTTTTTATACCCCTATTCTTTGCGGACGGAGCTGCGGGCAACAGCTAGTATATGTATATATACACAGAGTGATTCCAGGTATATTGATGAACAAATCAGATATACTTATGTAAATCACACTAAGAAAAGTTAAATCTTTTTAAAATGACCTACTACTTATTTAATAAGAATGTTAGCTTACTCTAGAGCTTGCCTAGGCATACAAAACGAAAATGCAGGTTCTAAGTTTCGGGAGTGTTAGAGCTATGTTACCTATGTGCATTTGTCTACCTTGTATCTGTCAATGGCATAGTAGCTCCCAAACGGATTGAAAAATTCTGACGCGGTTATTTTTTTCAGTAAGTCATTTTAACTGCCATGCGTTGTTGCTAAGTTTAAAAAGAAAACACATTTTGAAATATTTAAAAGATGACTTTTTAATGAAAAATTAAGGCTTTTAGAATATTTCTATTATAAGTGAAAATTTAATAGACTCCAAAAAAACTTTTTAACAAAAAATTAAACCGCCGAAAAAACTGAAAAGCAAAAAATAATACCTTTGTTGTTTGACCTTAATCTAGGTACCAGTTTGAAGTCGGTGCCTCAGCACTTAGCCAGGAGGAGTGGACCTATAATCGTCTACCTGATTGGCTTCTATCACTCCTCCTGGCTCGTGCTGAGGCACCGACTTCAAACTGGTACCTAGATTAAGGTCAAACAACAAAGGTATTATTTTTTGCTTTTCAGTTTTTTCGGCGGTTTAATTTTTTGTTAAAAAGTTTTTATTTTATACTTTTTTTCCATCCTTGGGGTAATTTTTTTTCCAAATTTATAATACCAACTTCAAGGTATACCCTATCTATCCAATAAAAAAGAATTATGAAAATCAGACTAGGTACTCTGTAAAAAGTTAGTCAATCATCCCCTGTTTTCCTACCCTTAGGGTAGGAATATTATTTCCAAATTTAAATGGAACCACCCTTGAGGTATATGCTTTCCAACAAAAAAAGAATCATCAAAATCGGACTACCCTGTAAAAAGTTATGCGTGATCATACATAAAAAAAAATATATACACGTCGAATTGAGAACCTCCTCCTTTTGTTTTTGTCGGTTGAAAAACTACGAATAGTTTGTCGGATACGCCTAGGATAGCGTTCTGTAGCTGTTACGAAAAAATCTTTGCATGTCTGTTTTGCGTAGCGTAATGCCTTCACCAAGCGCCCCGCACACTCCAATGTGTTGTTATTCGAACGTTAACTTTGTTTACGATTGCTACTTTTTTATTTTCCCATAATTTTACTATTAATTATACTATCCGTATTGAACCAGTACCTAATATTTTTCTAAGGATTTTGTAAGGAATTTTCCATGTAGGTAAATTTTATGAGTGAAGCTGGTATTTACTCTTAAAATACTAATTATTCTCAACCAAGCTTAGCCGTAATTGGATTTTTTATCAAAGTTTTCTTACTTACTTTTTTTGACATTTTATTCTACCATTTTGTCGGGATAATTGCTACACATATGTAATATTACAGCTTTCTAGCACTAATAGTCTCTAAGCTACGCCGCAGACGGACTGACAGACAGAGAGATGAACAAACAAACATGGCGAAACTATAACTAGTTTGTGACCGTGAAAAGGACATACCTAGAATAGTTTTTATCCCGGAAAATTGTAAGTTTCCCGCGGAGTAGCGATAAACGAATTCTTTGCAGTCGGAGTCGCGGGTATCATAATAATTGTATGTTTCCCGCGGAGTAGCGATAAACGAATTCTTTGCAGTCGGAGTCGCGGGTATCATAATAATTCACATTTTCATTCACTCATTCATTTCATTCATTCGCTACTTTTTTTGCAATCAGTAGTTTATGTAGCTATGTGTGTAATCGTTCGCCTCAACTCTGATGGCGTTACCTATAGCAGCTAGTGTTTAATATTGTGACAAATACAACGGGTATCAGAACGCAATTATAATTTTGATTCTTTTCGTCTTCTGTTTCTTTAGCTACAGACTACTACAGAGTTCGGTACACGATCAAAGGCAAGTTGGAAATTATAAGAATAAATAAATAAAGAAATATTTAAATATGAGTGACAGAGTCAATAATTGAACACTAGACAGATTGAGGCAGTATGTACAAAATGCAGAGTTAAGTTTCTTGCCTGAAAAGTCTTGCGAGAAATATCAAAAAGCCAGTACAAAAAACAATATCAAAAAACAGTATTTTTAAGCAATGGAGACAAACACTTTTTCGGAGACTGTACTGTTATCGTACTTCATAGAATTAGCAACCGTCTACAACATTGATTCCAAAAGTGGTCCAAGTGGACCCGCTGCAGGGTTTCACGGGAGACTCGTCAGGGGTCTACGTTGGCATGACAAAAAAATGAGGGTTTTGGGAATATGTTAAAAATGTAGCTGCAGGGGGTCCACCGGAACCAGCAAAATTTTTAAAGTGGTCTATGAGAAAAGAAAGTTTGGAAAACGCGGGTCTACAATGTGGAGTATTTACTCAATGTTGAAAGCCACAATAAAGACAAAAGACGACGTGCACGTGTACCTTTAATATGTTCTCGTTGAGTCGTGAAAAGTTGTATACATGTGTCACACGAGACCAAAGTTTTTTATGCATCTCGCTCGTGTGTTTGAATCAACACTCGCAGAAATAAATGAGTTTGCTCTCTTTTTTCATAAATTATAACTAATGCATAACTAGTATATATCGAAAAGTTCGTGCCTTGGTTCTTATTACAATGTTATTAATTACTAAATTTGACAAATTCATGCGTCTTCGTGAATGGCACGGCACTATCTATATATATAAAAGAAGAAACTGACTGACTGACTGACTGACATATCAACGCACAGCCCAAACCACTGGGCCTAGAGATTCCAAATTTGGCATGTAGGTTCCTTATAAGGTCTAGGGGTGCACTAAGAAAGGATTTTTCAAAATTCACTCCTAAAGGGGGTGAAACGGGGGTCCAAAGTTTGTATGGGGAAACAAGATTAGTTCGACTATTTTATTCGAAACTTCACAGAAGTACTCCTAATGATAAATGAGTAAACACGTGTTTCAGGTTTTTTGAGAATTCAACCCCTAAAAGGGGGGAAAGGGGTAACAAAGTCTGAAAATCAACATGGGTGTTGTTTCTATGGTTTATCGGGTCGCTGGTTATGAAAACAACAACGGTTTTAAAATCCGACGTGGCAGACGTAAAATACCATCTCCCTGGATGGGGTGCGATGGAGTTGAAATGTCTAAATAAACTAAATGACTGGTGATATATCAACGCACAGCCCAAACCACTGGACCTAGAGACTTGAAATTTTGCACATAGATACCTTATACAATGTAGGCATCCACTAAGGAAGGATTTTTGGGAATTCCCTCGGGAACGGGAAAAAACGGGATTTATATATTCGATTCCGAGTGACCCTATCTCAGTACCTACTTGTAATACCTACTTGTGTATCAAATTTGAAGAGTCTAGTTATTATAGTAACTATAATAACTAGACTCTTCAAATTTATTACATTAGTTAAAACATTAATTTCAGGATTTTTCACAATTCCCACGGGATAAGGAAAAAAAGGGATTTATATATTCAGTTCAACGGGATCCTATGAACTTTAATTACTAGACTCTTCAAATTTGGCATAGAAGTAGGTAATTATAATAGTAAAAAACAGTTTTAAGGATTCTCGGAAATTCCCACGGGATAAGGAAAAAACGGGAATTTTCATTTTACTGGTCGTAGAAAGCTGAAATTAAGCATGTAGGTTGGTTGGGGAGTGTAGAGCTGGATTGAGAGAGGACTTTCCAAAATTCCCACGGGAACGGGAAAAAACCGGATTTTTCGTTTTACTGGTCGTAGAAATCTGAAATTCGGCATTTAGGTTGCTTGGGGAGTGTAGAGGAGCATTTAGAGAGGACTTTCCCAAATTCCCACGGGAACGGGAAAAAACGGGATTTTTCGTTTTACTGGTCGTAGAAAGCTGAAATTCGGCATGTAGGTTGTTTGGGGAGTGTAGAGGAGCATTGAGAGAGGACTTTCTAAAATTCCCACGGGAACGGGAAAAACGGGATTTTTCTTTTTACTGGTCATAGAAAGCTGAAATTCGGCACGTAGGTTGCTTGGAGAGTGAAGAGGAGCATTGAGAGAGGACTTTCCCAAATTCCCACGGGAACGGGAAAAAACGGGATTTTTCCTTTTACTGGTCGTAGAAAGCTGAAATTCGGCATGTAGGTTGTTTGGGGAGTGTAGAGGAGCATTGAGAGAGGACTTTCCAAAATTCCCACGGAAACGGAAAAACGGGATTTTTCGTTTTACTGGTCATAGAAAGCTGAAATTCGGCATGTAGGTTGCTTGGAGAGTGTAGAGGAGCATTGAGAGAGGACTTTCCAAAATTCCCACGAGAACGGGAAAAATGGGATTTTTCGTTTTACTGGTCATAGAAAGCTAAAATTTGGCAAGTAGGTTCCTTGGGGAGTGTAGGGGAGCATTAAGAAAACATTTCCCGAAATTCTTACGGGAACGGGATAAAACGGGATTTTGCGTTTTACTGGTTGTAGAAAGCTAAAATTTCAAAATTCATAAGTTTATACTGTAAGTAGCCCGCAAAGAGCTCTTTAACCGACTTCTAAAAAAGGAGGAGGTTACGCATTCCAATTTTTTTTTTATGTAGGTATGTTCACCGATTTCTCGGTCAATTGTGGACCTGCTTGCTTGCTTGCCTGTATGCTTGCTTGCTTGATATCTTGGTTCTTTGTAATACTCATAGTACATGCGAGCGAAGCCGCGGGCAAAAGCTAGTCTATTTATAACCAAAATAGCTATACGGAAATCATGACATTCATGACGGTAAAATTATTTTTAGGGTTTCCTACCAAAAAAGGAAAACGGAACCTTTATAGGATCTCATCGTTGTACCTACGTCTGTCCGTCTGTGTATCAGTCAAGACTAATTCATCAGGAACGGGTGGAAGGTGGAAGCATCAAGTTCAAATAGGTATTTAGGGCTGTTGTCTAACAAAACAATTATAAATTTTAAATCCTATTTTTTATAATAAAACTAACTGTTGCCCGCGACTCCGTCCGCGAAGAATAGGGGTAGGTTTAAAATAGCCTACGACCTATTCTCAGGCCTACCGAATACGGAGAAAAAAGTTTCATAAAAATCGGTCAAGCCGTTTCGGAGGAGTTCGATAACAAACACCGTGACACGAGATTTTTATAGGTATATTAGACAACTGCGAATCGGACTCGCGCACGAAGGGTTTCGTACCATCCATACTAATATTATAAAAGCGAAAGTGTGTCTGTTTGTCTGTCTGTCTGTTACCTCTTCACGCTTAAACCGCTGAACTGATTTAGATGAAATTTGTACGGAGATAGTTTAAGACATCTGGACTATGACATCGGGTCCTTCAAGAAAAGAGTGTATTGTTCCCTTAAAGGCCGGCAACGGACTAGTGACCCTTCTGGGGTTTCTGGTTCTCATGGGTGGTGGTGATCGCTTACCAACAGGTGACCCACTTGCTCGTTTGCCTCCCTCTATCAATAAAAAAAAAAAGGACGTAGGATAATTTTTAGCCCGGAAAATAGCATAGGTAGTTCCCGCGGGATAGTGCGACAAACGAATTATTTGTAGACGGAGTCGCGGGCAATAGCTTGTTATCTATAAAAACGGCAAAAAAATCATGTATTTTGTATGGGAGCCCCCCTTAAGTATTTGTTTTATTTTAACTTAATTATTTATTTTTAAAGTGAATATAAAAACTAAATATTCTGTGAATATTTCAGGCGTCTACCTGTTGCCGTTATCAATGTCAAGCAAAAACGAGCAAAAAAATCACGTTGGTTGTAGGAGCCTCCTAAATATTTATTTTATTCTGTTTTTTAGTATTTGTTGTTATACAGCCTGGTAATAGACATACAGACGGACGGACAGCCGAGTCTCAGTAATAGGGTCCCGTTTGTACGTTGATATATCAATTTAATATCTAACTACCATCTTTATAACTAGGTGAGGGCACCGCCTAGGTACCGAGTATTAATTATATACGAGCCCAAAAATAAATAGCCGAATAGACAGCCATATTGAAATGATGTGCTTAGATTAATTTGGCAATTAATTTTTATTTATTAATGCTTTCTTAATGTCTTTATTGGAGTACTAGCTGTTGCCCGCGACTCCGTCTGCGTGGAATTAGTAATTTTGGCAGCTTATTTTTTTATCCAATTTGCTTTTTCATCAGTTATGGCTCTCCTTAGTTCCTCGATATAAAAAAATTACCCGCCTCCGCAACCCCCCCCCCCCCCCCCGCACTCCCCTCCCAACCCCTCCGCACACTCGCGTTCACATTCACTACAAGCCAAGCGTGCCTATAGAAGTTTTACTTCAAAAACCACCGATTTTGAAACATTCTTCCGCTCCGCTCCGCTCCTATTGGTGTTAGCGTGATGATTATATAGCCTATAGCCTTCCTCGATAAATGTGCTATCTAACACTAAAATAATTTTTCAAATCGGAGCAGTAGTTCCTGAGATTAGCGCGTTCAAACAAAAAAAACCTGTTCGATAAATTCTTAAAATAGACGTATCTTTCTTATTTGTGAACCGATTCAAATGAAACAAACACTAAATGTTAATCCAAGAAAATACCAACATATCAGTGACAACCGCATCCTTCTAGGTTAAGCCGTTCCTGAGATTAGGGCGTACAAACGCACAGACAAACAGACAATAATTCTAAATAACATTGTTTTGGGTTCTATTGCGCTAATAAATAGCCCTAGTGACAGTTTTTCTCAAATATTTTCAATGTACAGACACCGACTTGTTACAGATTTATTATATATATAAAATAGATATAGATATAGAATAGATGATATAGATAGATGGCCAACTACTGAAAAAAAAACAATTATTTAGTCTGTAAACCTGGTTTAAACTTGGCAAGTTTCAAACATTTGATACTAAGTACTTCATCTAAGTTTAAAATTTAATAAATAATATCTTCTAATATACATATATCAAAATCTCGTGTCACGGTGTTTGCTATCGAACTCCTCCGAGACGGCTTAACTGATTTTTATGTAACTTTTTGTCTGTATTCGGTGGGGCTGAGAATAGGGTCGTAGGCTATTTTTTACACCTACCTCTATTTTTCGCGGACGGAGTCGCGAGCCACAGCTAGTCTAATATATAAAAATCTCATGTCACGGTGTTTATTATCGAACTCCTCTGAAACGGCTTGACCGATTTTTATGAAACTTTTTGCTCTATATTTGGTAGGTCTGAGAATAGGTCGTAGGCTATTTTTTATACCCCGGGCAACAGCTGGTAATAAATAATAATCTTGGGACAATTTATACCAATTGACCTAGTCCCAAACTAAGCGAGGCTTGTACTATGAGTACTAGACAACGGGTAATCATACTTATATTGATAAATTCATATTAAACATCCAAAACTAGAGCGCAAACATTCGTATTTTTAAAAAAAATATCTGCCCGTCCTGGAACCGAACGCGGGACCTGTAACTTCGTAGTCAGGTTCTCTAACAACTAGGTTACCCGGTCGTTCAAAAATAAATCTACCTAGATATTTCCTGCAAAACGACCTAAAATGCATGGAAGTAGCTTTCCTTGCCTATTATACGAATTTGAATTAATTACCTGACTCCAACACGAGTCATGTTTTTCGCACGTTCTATGAGTGTGTGAAATCAGATAGTTCAAATTGTAAGTACTTCTCTACTCTGTAAGGTTTTCGCTTGGAACAGGCATGATGGCGTGCGAGGGCGGGAAGTTTTCCGCTGGGCGGAGTCAGAGAGAAAAATGTTCCGCCTTACTGTGGCCACGCCCACGTTGTCTCGCTTTTCCTCGGCTCCATATTATTTATTTTGCTCGTTTTACGTGTGCAGGCGTGTGGCGCACACGTCAGGTTATGCCCACTTAAACGAGGCTATCATTCATGTAATCAATATCAAGCTGAGTCTGCATTGAATTTGCTTTAAAATATTCGGTGAGCTATGAATATGACAGAACAGGAACAAGGAATCTAATCTATACATATAAAATCATTTGTCCTGACTGACTGACGGATCAACGCACAGCCTAAACCGCTGATCGTAGAGACCTGAAACTTGGAGGGTATGTTCTATGTATGACGTAGGCATCCGATAAGAAAGGATTTTTCGTAGTTCTACTCCTAAGGGGGTAAAAAAGGGGGGCAAAGTTTGTATGGGACAACGTGATTCCTTGGTCCAATCTACTTTAAATTTTGCATAAACATTCTATAACAGAATTGATGGAAGACGTGTTTCGTATTTTATTGAAATTTATCCCTTGACGGGGTTAAAAAGGAGTAGAAAGTTATTTTGGGGGTGATTTGCTTCGAAGTTGATATCAATACTCCTTAGTGCTTTTGATTTAAATTACTTTTTATTTTGACACAATGTAAACGAAACGAAACTTCAAATTTTGCAAACCATTTGTCTACGTTTGTCAACCACTTCCTGATCTGATCTCTGATAATAACTAATTATATGTTTAAGTATTTGCATTTCACCAAGCTTTTGCTTTTACAAGCGCAGCGTGGGACGTCCACCAACGAGATGGACGGACGTTTTGGTGAAGGCCGCAGGTTCAGGGTGGAAGCAAGTCGCTTCCAACCGTAATGATTGGGCGTCAATGAGGGAGGCCTAAGTCCAGCAGCAGTGGACGTCCTACGGCTGACATGATGATGATGATGATGAAGCTTTTATGTGAGTTCAACCTTTATCGAATAAAATCGAATTGAGTATTCAAACTCCATTGTTGAACTCGCTTAAAAGCTTGGTGCAATGCAAGTACATATAAAATGCTTTGTCCTGAAGTCCTAAATGACTGAGTGGCGGATTAACGCACGGCCTAAACAGCTATATGTAGAGACCTGAAACTTGGAGGATGTGTTCTTTGTATGACGTAGGCATCCGATAAGAAAGAATTTTCCGGAACTCCCACGGGATAAGGAATATACGGGATGTATATATTTCGTCAATCAAGAGTGACCCTATCCCCATAACGAAGATTACTAAACTGTTCAAATTGGGCATGCAAGTAGTAGTAGTAGTAGTATAAGAATAGGTATAAAGCTAATTTCAATAATTTTGAAAATTCCCACGGGATAAGGATTTATATACTCAAATCAACTGGATCTCCGTAACTATAATTACTAAACTTTTCAAATTCAGTATAAACGTAAATGGTCATACATAACAGCAAAAAAACTTATTGCAGGTTTTTTGTAAATTCCTGTGGGATAGATAATCTCTGAAACTTCCGAGCCGATTAAAAAAAAAAATTTACCAGTAAAAAGTTACACTATCCTTTATTGACATATTCCCAATGGATAGAAAAAAAAATTCAACTTCGGAGCTCATTTTAAAATGTCTTTCATCAATAGAAAATATACTTTTCTTGATTAACATGATGCTATTTTCCGAATAAATGCAAAATTCCCGCGGTATAGAAAATAGTAAATTTAACTTCGGGGCCGAGTTTAAAAAAAAATTACCAATAGAAAGCTAAACTATCCTTTATTGGTATAGGCTAGGCTACCTACTATTTATTCGGTAAAATGCAAAATTCCCGTGGGATAGAAAGAAGTGAATATCACTTGAGGGCTGATTTGAAAATTTCTTTCACCAATCGGAAGCTACACCAACCATTATTTACGAGGGGCGTTCAATATAAAGTGAGAATGAGATGCATACTCTTTTAATATTACGAAATTAAATACTGGCCGGTAAAGCTAATCTATCTAGCTGATTGCTATGAAAAAAAAACTAACTGTCTTTTGTTTAAAAAAAAATACGGTAATTTCTTTGCAATGCTATTGAGTACGTTAGCGAAAATGGAGAAAATTGAACTGCGCGCCGTTATCAAATACTTGTGCTTGAAAAATTTTTCTACGGACCAAGTCAATTTGGATTTGCGGGACACTTTAGGGTCTAATGCTCCTCCGTATTCGACAGTCGCACGTTGGTGCGCCGAATTTAGACGTGGAAGAACATCGACAATGGACGACCCCCGCTCCGGACGCCCTACTACAGCAGTAACTGAAGAAATTGTGAAAAAAGTCGAAAACTCAGTTTTGGCGGATCGTCGTGTCACGGTTCGTTTTATTGCTGAAAATGTAAAGATTTCAACGGGGAGCGTGCATAATATTTTACATGAAAGCTTGGGTATGAAAAAGGTATCTGCGCGTTGGGTACCAAGAATGCTTACTGACACGCAAAAACAAACAAGACTAGAGATTTGTCAAGAAGCTTTGAACCTGATGCAGCAAGACCGGGAACTTTTTTTGGCGCGATTTATAACAATGGACGAAACATGGCTCCATCATTACGACCCTGAAACGAAACTGCAGTCTATGACATGGAAAAGGCCATCATCTCCAACTCCGAAGAAATTCAAGGTGAGCCCATCTGCCGGTAAGGTCATGGGCTCTGTTTTTTGGGATGGTAAAGGGGTATTAATGATTGAGTATCTCAAGCATGGAGCCACTATTACGGGCACCTTATACGCCAAACAAATAGCAACATTGCGCAATGATATCCGCGAAAAACGGTGAGGTAAACTCTCGAAAGTTGTGCTGTTCCACCAGGACAATGCCCCGGCACACAAGTCCGCCGTTGCAATGTCTGCAATTCGTGATGCTGGGTTCGATATCCTTAAGCATCCTCCGTATTCACCAGATCTCGCTCCCAGTGATTTCTACCTATTTCCGAGATTGAAACAATACCTGAGAGGCCAGAAATTTGAAGACGACGACGCGGTAGTCGCTGCAGTACAAGATTTTTTAAGTACTCAAGATGAGACCTTTTTTAAAAATGGAATTTTAAGTTTAGAAAAAAGATATACTAGGTGTATTATGCTAAAAGGTGACTATGTCGAAAAATAAAATGACATTTAGTAAAAGTAAAGTTGTTTATAACATACTCATTCTCACTTTTTATTGAACGCCCCTAGTACATAGACTACTTTTCTCCGTAAAAAAACAAAATTCCCACGGGAAAAAAATAAGTGAAAATTTGCATAGAATAAGGACAAATTTGTTGAAATTCCCACGGGATAGAGAATAAACGGGATTTATAATATTCACTAACTGATACTGAGGATGATGAAATGATAATAATGATGGATGTTGCCGTTGCCGGATGTTTGTTTTATACAATGAAAGAGATGAAGAAGCTTTACCACAAATAGGAATTCTACGCGGACGAAGTCGCGGGCAAAAGCTAGTTAAGTTATAATAATTTAACTTTTTAAGTTTCAATGCTGGACTCATGCTCATGTTTTAGGAACTTATGTTTTTTCGGCTTCATAGTCTACAGCCCTACTAAGTATCTCACATAAATTCAACTAGATATTCTTCCGTTTCCAAGAAAATAGTCTTAGTAGACTGACTGACAGACAGACAGACAGACGGGCAAAGAATCCAGTTTTTTTCATTTAAGCTAGTCTTAAATTAGCGCCAAATAATGAATCGTGATGCCTTAGATCACTGTGAAAAGTAAACAAAGTCGTTTTTAAGAAAGATATAGTACTTTTAAAACTCTACTGCACTAAATTTCCATGTTGATGATGATAATGACAATACAAATATCAGACAGCCATACATGTAGGTACTTTTTTCCGCAGGAACAAACAGAGTCCTCATCAACAACATCTAAGAGAAGGTTGTATGGGTAGAGGTTCCTTTGCATTTTATTAAAGACCCTTAATAGAAAAAAAATTTAACTGGTAGGTATTTTTGATAATATTTAAACCAAAACATTATTTTAGATAAGATTAAGTTAATTTAAGTTTTTATTTTTAACTTTTAAAATATGTATATTTTGTGTAAATAAAATATTATAATTACCTTTTAAAAAAATATTATTATATTAATTTAGTATTTTGATTTGAAAATACATGCACACATAAACTTCTAAAAATATTTTACATTTTAGAAATAAAATAAATGCAGTTAAAAATAGAAGTAGGACATGAAATAGTAGAATTTAAATAATTTATATTGCTAGAACATGGCAACAATTTCGTATGAAAATTTATATTACTCTACATCCATATTTCCTTACTTATTGTTATGAAAAAAAAATGTCTATGGTTTGGCATAAAAAAAAATAATGACAGCAGTGCGGCGCGAAAAAAATAAACACACGGAATTGTTGTATAGCTTATTCATTTTTAAGGATTAAAATAGCTTTTCTACACCAATTTGACTTTTTTGGCAGTTGTCATTCTGAGTTTATTCGTATATCATTTAGGGAACGTTAAAACACTTGTCCTATTAAATACTATGTAAGACAAAATTCTAATTTAAATATTGAAAGGTACCTGATACAATTTAAAAATGGGAAGTGATAAAGCCATTGACTTTGTGAGATCTGATTTCAAATCGTCTCTACATGCTTGTTTATATCTTACACCAGATTGGTTGAACAGGGTCAGAGATGATTACAATGAAGAAGGTAAGAGAACATTAGAGTAGCTTTAACATCTTCTACGACTTCTTCGTGTTGAATATAGTATAGCAAAGCAAACCGACAGTTGTTGCTTGAATAAAACCTTTAAAATACTTTAATTAGGTGAAACTATCAATATGAAATAACTTGTCGTTACTGGAAAAACTACTTTTCTTTAACATCAACGGTTAGTGACGTGATATTTATATATCTAAGCAATAAATTCGAAGGCCTGTAAAACTCTATTTTAGTCCCCAGTCGCGAACCCACTTTTACTTCGAATAGCACTGATTAGATTATTAATATTATCATTAGATACACGCTTATCCCGACTCAGACCACAACATTATTGACGTGTATCGCAGTAGGTATCGTAAAAATTCTGAAGTAAATTTCCGAATGTTTTGAAATCCGTGATATCATTCTTATTTTATCGCGATATTATTGATAGTCTAAACCGTGCCATGATTTGTATACTCACAATCAGATTTCAATGAAGAATGCCCATGATGCTTTGTTCATAATGCAGTATGTTACGAAACGCGCGGCTGGCCCATTAAACTGATCGAGCGTCAAGGCCGCCTGGCGGTGTGGAATGTGGCTAAGGAGTTGAATGTTCATGGCAACGGCGTCGCGGCGCTCGCCTGCCGGCTTATGGAGCGCTACTTGTCCGCGCAATTACGTCACAACGTCGCCTCGCCCGCGGGTGAGTCAGGTGCCAGCAGCCGTCGGACGGTGCACTTCGCGACAAGAAGCTGGGTGTGCACGGCAACTGCGTAGCGACGCTCGCTACCGGCTCATGGAGCGCTATCGGCCCACGCCCCTGCGTCAGGGTCAGAGTGCCTTTTCACCAGATATATGCTATGCTACGTTGCTATGGATGCGTGTGATATCCACCAATCATAATCATAATTGGTCCGCTAGCAAACGGATTCAACTAGGTAGGCTATCTTATGTAAAAAGTTGCGTGCTCTGGATGCGTGATTTGGATGCATGGTGTGGATGCGTGTTATGGATGGTTGCCAGTGGTGTAGCTATGAGCCGAGTAGAGTGTCTTCAGTAAGCACGCGTTTGTCAACGAAAGTAGACATGCCATCGCGGAAGAAAAAGTTATCTTATATCCTGCAATGCGCGATACATCACATAACTCGACCTGCTCATCTTCCTCGCACAGCTACTTCTCGGCTGCCCGTCTTCATAGCGCGTCTTCCTAGCTTAGCATTAGCGGAAACGGTCACATAGTTTTGTAGCGTAGCTTTCACGTCTTCGCAGTATAGCTGCATAGCACATCTTTTCGTCACAAAGTCACCGTACTCTCGGGTGAGTCAGCTGGCCAGCAGCCGCCGCGTGCCTCACTCCACCAAGCTAAGCGTGCAAGCCAACGGCTATCCTAAGCGCGAAAAATAATCACGCACTTTTTTTACAGACAGTCTTGAATTCGAGCGGTTTCAGCGAGGGCTAAGTGCAAGGATACCGGTGCTGATCGCGTCGTGCGTGCAGATAGCGGCGAAGAGTATTTCAGCCGCCATGTCACTAACAGCCACACAAGTGTGCAACTTCTTAAATCGGAAGGGAACGAAGCACTCCGTTAAAGACATCGTTACCTGGGAATACCACGTGTTTCAAACAATAGGTCAGGTTCAGTTTGCAATAGTTACCATAATTTTAGACATAATATTAGTTTCGTCTTATTTACAAGAAAAAATCGGTACATAAAACGAGACAACGTCTACTTATACTTTAGCGATTTTAACACTAGCTCAATTTATGCAGCTGCAGCGTGCTCTGACCTTAGCTGTTTATTTACCTTTCTAGGTATAAAGCTACGTATGTTAAGACGAAATAGCATAGCATAGCGTATTACTTTTTAATAGTGGACGCACTTTTTCTTCTCCTCGTGAACTAGGTACCTAAGCCCTTCGCATTGCACCGCGTAGTTGCCCTGTCTAGCCTACCGCCTTACCGTTTAACTACTTAGTGTTTTAATCAGGGCGGATTAAGATTAGCGTTTTTTCTGCGCATATACGATCGTTTCGGCTTATACGCATACACGCGCGATATATTTCGTGCTTATAAGACCGGACTCGCGCAGGTACACTGACTTATTCCGACGTGTTCACTTGAACTGATAGTGGTCAGAGGAGAGTCAATAACAACATGGATTCTAATGAAGAAATAAAGTTGGGAAAGCAAGTGAGTTCAGCGTGTGGCAAAAGGCGTGCTTATATGCGCCTACTTACATGCTCTTTCGAAATCGAGCTTACCGCCCGGCCCCGACTTCGCGCGTTTGGCGGCGCGGCAACGCACGCACGAGACGCTCGCCGTACAGCGGTTACCTGGCGGCACACGCAATGAACTGATAAAACGCTTGCCGCGCCGCCAAACGCGCGAAGTCGTGGCCGGGCGGTTGTACGTGCGTATAAAACGCTAGTCTGAAACCGCTCTTATTGCTGTTATGACCAGGGTACGGAGTTTTCGTAGCACGCAGTTTAAGTTAGTTGGTACTTTACTGTGTTTAATTGTGTACCTACCTATGACTTTTTAAACAAATAAAGATGATTTATTATAATTTGAACGTTTTATTACTTGAGAGTTTTACTTTGAATGAAGATAAAAGCTTTTTGGGATAAATATAATTAAAAATAAACGAGTGAGTATGAGTAAGAACAAAATTAATGTAAATATCGACTCCATGGTTCTCTTGCGTCTTACCGTGCTACGAAAACTCCGAATCCTGGTTACGACGCTATGGTAACAGAGTGAGTATATTGGTCGATCCATGTGACCGTTAATTACTTGAGGTAAATCGGGGACCACATTTTCGATATTTTTAAAATTTTATTGCTCTTCTTTAATTCTTTGATTTTTGATTTTTTTATTATAACATTTATAGCAAACTTGTGAGACGTCATAACGTTTGTGAGATTTCAAACCTTTTAAATTTAACCTAATTTTCTCTCATTTTGGCACTGGCATTGATATTTACTGAGACATAACCACCCCCGGTCCCCCAAGTGAGATTTGGTGAGATTTGGCTTGACCCCCCCCCCCTTCCCCTTGAATACCTCACGTAATTATTGGACGCCCCCTTAGCCATCCATTCATCGTCGATCTATTTGCCCAAGAAACAGGCTACTTTAGTATCCTAGTTTAGGCATTTAAGTTAATTATGAATGTAGAACGGTATTGTATTATGTTTAGGTAGGTATGTCGGTCTTTGTTTACTATATAACACATAGACATAATTTCAGCGCTTTCTAACGATTTTTCGTGTAAATAATAATTTATTTAATAAACAATTATAATTTGCATTAGGTTACCGAGTGCCGCTGTGGACGAGCGCTGAGATGGCGGAACTGCTGGCGACGGCGGCGCGGCTGGCGCCGGCCGCGCCGCGCGCGCTCGCGCTCTTCGTCAGCCTGGCCGAGCTGAAGCGCGACGAGGTGGACCGCCGCGTGCGCTGGGCCGCCGACCTTCAACCAAGCAGTGAGCTTATAAATCGTGGGGGCTTTTAAGAGCGTTATACCTGCTGAGCTGGCAACGTAACGTAACGTAACGTTGATAAGACTTTTATTTTCTTTAAAAACCGTTAGGTAATAATTTGTTCGTTTTTAAAGAAAATAAAAGTCTATCACGAATAATTATTGCAGTAGACACATTAACTTATATATTAGAACAATTTGTGTACACCACATTTTTAATTTTCATTAAATTTTTACGGAATACTTACCTAATCGAGAAAAACTAACAAAAATGCAACGTTGCCAGCTCAGCAGGTATAAACGCTCTTAAACTCTGTCGACGAAAGACGAGTTTAACGACCAGAGTCTAGTGGTTAGAGAAACAGATTATGAAGCTCTTGGGTTCGATTTTCGGTCGAGGCAGATACTTGTATGAATAACGTCTTGGATGATTTGTTATTTACCTATTTATAGCATCGTTTTAAAATGGTAAAATATTATGCTAAGTTTTGGAACGGAATAACAAGCACTCATTGAACCATCTATGCATCTCCCTCTCACCTTTATCTTGATAATATTCCGAACATGCGCTCAAAGCGCTTCACTTCATCTTTTATAATGCAGACTACTATAAGGAATGGAATTCGCTTCCGTCGTCGGTTTTTCCGATTAAAATAGTTTAGGGCGATTTAGCTTGATCCTGATTAATCAGTGTGCTACATTTTCGGTTTCATTTGCACTTGCCATTAGGTGAGATAGAGGTCGATCGCTGATCACAGCCATTGAACCACCTTTAGCTAAGAAAAATAGTACAAACTTTACTTTACAAATGAGTCATATCTCATATGACATCATGTGACTCGTGAGCTTATCCCAAGATCTATACTAATACCTCTTATAAATGCGAAAGTGTGCCTGTTTGTCTGTTACCTCTTCACGCTTAAGCCGCTGAATCGTTTTAGATGAAATTTAGTATGGAGATAGCTTGAGACTATTTCCTATATCCCGTAAAATTTTATAGTTCCCTGGGATAACGATAATCGAAGTCTTTCCAGACGGAGTCGCGGGCAACAGCTAGTATAGGTAACGCCATCAGAGTTGAGGTCACGCACACAACCACACGTCATGTAATGACAGCGGGATTTTGACATTTATTTGCACCGATAGCAAGTTCAATAGACTCAACATAATATGTAGAATTATAAGATTGACTAAAAAACTTTTTAACAAAAAAATTAAACCGCCGAAAAAACTGAAAAGCAAAAAATAATACCTTTTTTGTTTGACCTTAATCTAGGTACCAGTTTGAAGTCGGTGCCTCAGCATGAGCCAGGAGGAGTGACAGAAGCCAATCAGGTAGAAGATTATAGGTCCACTCCTCCTGGCTCGTGCTGAGGCACCGACTTCAAACTGGTACCTAGATTAAGGTCAAACAAAAAAGGTAGGTATTATTTTTTGCTTTTCAGTTTTTTCGGCGGCTTAATTTTTTTGTTAAAAAGTTTTTATTTTATACTTTTTTCCCATCCTTGGGGTAATTTTTTTTTTCCAAATTTATATAATACCAACTTCAAGGTATACCCTATCCAATAAAAAAGAATTATGAAAATCAGACTACTCTGAAAAAAGTTAGTCAATCATCCCCTGTTTTCCTACCCTTAGGGTAGGAATATTATTTTTAAATTTACATGGGACCACCCTTGGGGTATACGCTTTCCAATAAAAAAAGAATCATCAAAATCCGACTACTCTGTAATAAGTTATGTGTGGTCATAGTACAATCAGTAACTGAACAATCAATCATCCCCTGTTTTCCTACCCTTAGGGTAAGAGTATTATTTCCAAATTTAAATGGGAACACGATACGCTTTCCAATAAAAAATGAATCATCAAAATCGGAGTACTCTGTAAAAAGTTATGCGTGATCATACATAAAAAAAAAAAAAACAAATATACACGTCGACTTGAGAACCGAGGAGGGTTGTTTTCATCGGTTGAAAAATTTCTTCAACCTATTTCTTTAAGAATAATTTAGGAAAATACATCTAGTTCAAACAAAACAGTAAATAAAATATTTTGATCTATTTTATTTAAATATTTAAATCAAAAGCATATTTTTCGCTATTTATAAAATACCGATTTTTTCTTGCGAATATTTCTTATCACTTTTTAAATTGTTTTATTTCAAAAATAGGTTATATGAAAAAATAAAAATTATAATATGCATAGTATTGCTTAAGTATTTCATCATAAGATCATATAACTCACATTTTCATTCACTCACTCATTTCATTCATTCACTATCCTTTTTGCAATCAATACTTTATGTAGCTGTGTGTGTAATCATTCGCCTCAACTCTCGTGACGTTACCTATACGTGTATTTAAATCATATACGCACTCCTAGATCAAAAGAGGATCAACTCAAAATAATGTACCATTTGAATTTAGACTTCAGTCAATTTCTGAAAGGTCTAAATGGTATATTAATTTTCATCTCTCCTGTTCGGAAAGTTAAATTTTCATGGGTAGATAGCCGGGTGGAAAATTGCGTTTTCATCTCTAGGGTGTAAAGTAATTTTTTTTTTAATTTTTACGATTAGCCACGGAGTCGAAGATAATTCAGTTAAGTCAATGACACTTTTTTTCACGTTTCGGCATGGCCATCTAGATGCACGTCGTGACCAAGGAGCTGAGCTTATATATTATACAACACTGAAGGTTGTACGCCGAACATCTGCTTGAAACAAGAAATTTGATCTTTATTACGTCACGAAAATATAATTACATCTCTTTCTTTAGTTAGGTTAAGAAAGAGATGGAAGTCATTCATAAAAATGTAAAATAAAAATATAAATAAGTAATAAAGGTCAAAACTTCTTCGTTTGGCGTTCAAACTCCAGTTTTGTATATAAGCTCCTTGGTCGTGACCAACTCGATTTTACGACCGTGGCAAGTGGCCAGGGCGAAAAGGTTGGAGGTTGGCTATAAGTAAATTCAATTTATTATTATTCTCATTTTTTGTAGTATTTTACTTTCCTCACAGTCGCAATGAAAAGTAGAGTGTGTCACTCGGGTGAAATTACCCATTTCCCCTCGAACTATTGGCGCTCTCACTTCGTTCGAGCGCCAGAAATATCTCGGGTTAAATGGGTCACTTTCCACCCTTGGTTATCAATCTACTATTGAGTTGGCGCTCTTTTGATCTAGGTGTGCGAATGACTCCTTGACAGGGAAGTCGTTACAGATGTTGTTCACTCAGGTTCTAGTTCGTCGAGCAGCGACAGCGAGGAGTCTCCGAGGCGGTCCCTGGCGGTGCGCACCCTGCACCTGGCGGCGGGCGCCGTGGCGGCGTGCGCGCGCTGCCTGGCGCCGGCGCCGCCGCGCGCGCCCGCGCTCGAGCGCCGCCTCGCCGCGCTCACCGGCGTGCCGCAGGCCTTCGTCGAGTGCGTCCGCGACTGCATACTCACAGTCACCATATTCGATAGCGACGAACCTATCACTACACTGAACGTTAAACGCAGGCGTCTCGAATAAGTTTTTTGAAACTAACCGAAGCCTTTCGTCGAGTGCGTCCGCGACTGCATACTCACCGTCACGACGTACCTAATGGACGTGTTTAGATTTTTTTTGTTTAGGTTTAGGTTCTGACATCTAGTGTTTGACATGTAGTGTCATCTAAACAGTTCTGTAGTTTAATATGGAAACTACCTATATCATTTCGTATATACTATGGTGTTTATCGTAGTAAGTAATTTTATTTGTCTATAACAATGTTTTTCGAATTATATAAATATCACGATGACAAGATTCTTAGATTTTCTACGAATCAATTTGGTTGACTGTACCTATATTAATTAAATGATTAATACTAATTTTAATTATATCAGGGAATCCATGAATAAAATAATTAACTTATGAAATTAGCACTATCAACTTGCGAGATTGGAGTATTTCTGGGTATCATTTTAAGGAGTTGAATAAGATAAGAGAATATTATAATTCTCTATTAGTACTTATTAGTGTCCCTGCACAGTTTTTATTGGTCAAATAAAAGTGCGTTTTGCAAATTTTATGTTCCACTTGTCTATAATCTGTGTAACGTACCTACGTATTTTCATTAGGACTATCGTCACTTTGCAACTATCTATTTCCTGTTTCCATGCATGTAACGGAACCGTTGAACTTGATTTTTCATCCACTTCTTATTGTGGTATTGGTATAAAATCAGACAATTGAGTATTAGTAGTTCAGATGAAAGTAGCTGATCCGATTATGAAATTCTCACTGAAACTTAAGACAGACTAACGTAAACTAGTTGTATGCTGGCTTTTTAGAATAGTCTTAGGGTGTGATTTAACCAAGAATGGTATCCAGGGTCTGATGATGAGAAGTCAGGCAGGCCAAGGAACTCCAAGATAGAATAATCGTAATCTAGCCGTGATTGGGCTCGTTAAAATTGTCTCCAGGGCCCAATTGAATAACAAAGTACAACTAATATTACAAGCGGAACTCCCTTTCTAGTTAATATAACTGAAGCGAGAGTTCCGCTTGTAATATAAGTTGTACTTTGTTATGCAATTGGGCCCAGGTGTAAGTATTTTGACCAACAACGGTATCCAGTGTCTGATGATCAGTCACGCAGGGTTACCATTAGAGCGGTTTTTTGTAATCTTTTTGTAATTATTAAGATTAAGTAGCTTTTTAACCGCCAGAAATTTCTTGAATGCGTTTAATTAAAAAGGTCACCTGTGCAATGTGCACGCTGTTGCATATTTTATTTTAGTGAATTATAGGTTGGTAAAAACGTGTAAATATGATTTTAAGCACATTCTGACAACACATAATATTAAAGTCGAAGGTGAAAGCACAGCTTGTTCTTAACGTGTTACAAAATGCTACATTATAAAGTATACTGACGAACAAAAATAATGGGATCTCTTCTTATACAACGCTCCTTGCATATAGGTAGAGTCCTCTTGATTTTGCTCGTCATTATATTATCACATGGCAAAATTGCGATGTACGTACATTTTACGTGCTATAAATGATAAGAACATAAAATAAAATAAATGTTACTAAAATTATGTGTTTTTTATTACACTTTATAAAACTACTTAAGTATCTGTGGCCCGCAAATTCGTATACAAGGAAGTTACTTATCCCTTCTCTCTTTCTCTGGCAACTATTTAATTTTTCGAATATTAATATTAATCCAATGTTAATCTAGGTTATATATAATTTTAAAACTATCTGCGTTTCAAATTTCATCCAAATCAGTCCGGCCAATTTAAAAAAAAACCGGCCAAGAGCGTGTCGTACACGCCCAAGATAGAGTTCCGTAGCAGGTACGAAAAAATCTTTGCATACTTTATTAATGTGGTTGTTTTGGTTCCAACGTCGGCGGTACAGCACATCTATCTGTGAATTGGGTAACTAAGAACTAGTATGTATGTATGTTGATTGTTTTTCACATGTAATATATTTTTTTATTTGAAAGAAGATACTGTTAGCGTGATCTTATAGGTACTTAAAGAAAAAAAATGCTTGCAATGGCGGTTAAATTACAATCTTAGTTTAAAATTTTTTTTTTACAAAAACTTAAAAACTGCTCAACTGATTAAGATGAAAATAATTTTCCTAGAAAGTTTTTATTAAGGTTAACAACTTACGTGATTTTTTTCATATTTTATAGACGTGCGGTTCTAAAGTTAGAGGGGGGGACACATTATTTTGAACTTTCGGAGTGAATATCTCCTAAAATATTCACTTTATCAAAAAATGGATTTAAAAAACCCATCTTTATTTTTAAATACCTATCCATTGATAACCCACACTATAGGGTTAGTAGAGAAAAAAAAATCACCCCCACTTTAAGTCTATGAGAGGTACCCTAAAAAAAATTTTTTATTTTTTTTTATGTAATCACTTTGTCGGCGTGACTGATATATATATTCATGCCAAATTACAGCTTTCTAGTACTAACACTCTCTGAGCTTAGCCGCGGACCGACAGACAGACAGACAGACAGACGGGCAGACATGGCGAAACTATAAGGGTTCCTAGTTGACTACGGAACCCTAAAAAGTGAATTTGCTCAAATTTAGTGCATTTTTTTACCCATCTCCGTAACCGTAGAGTTTGGTAGAGTACCTAATCAAGTGTGGGATTTCTATAAATGTCTGTCTTTGGATACATGAAAAAATTTAAGGCAAATTTAAAACAATAACAAAGTTAAAAGGAAACTATTACAGCTAAGTATGTTTTTCAAGTAAACGAGTAACAGTTGATCGAAACTTAATATGACGTATTTGCCGCATATTATTAAAACACAGTGCGCGCGGCCCGACTCGCACTTGGCCACTTTTACTGCGATCGATCTCATTCAATAACTATAATAACGATTTTAGGAAGGTCGACCAACGTTAAGCGTTTGAAAATTCGAATTAATCCAACGAATTGCCATCCAAAATCCGAATGAAATGAAAGAGGACCATTGAAAATTGCGTGATCTTCCTCAAGTTTATTATCATATCATGAAATTCCAAAGAGCATTCAAACTAGCCCTTTGCCCGGCTACATCCTTCACCGCTCAACCTTTGGGGTGGCGGATATTAAAATGCGTCGACATCCCGGGATCACGGCTTTGACTGCCGAAGCGCGAAATATGGCTGCACCGCCGGCATGCTAGCGCAGTATCGGTACGCCTACGACGGCGCTCACTATGGGTACGGAGCCAATCATGTTTCTCGTACATCGTAACGTTTGAACTACTGACAGCAAACGCATCAAGTTTTTCTTAGTATATTTAATGAATATAAATTACGTTAACGTGTTAATTACTTATTACCAACAATTAAATCAGAAAAATAAATACTAACTTAAACTTGAAATTATTATGGTACCCAATGGTTTTTTTTTCATATAGACACCGACTGTAGGCGACACAATGAACTTAATTTTTTAAAACCTAAACCTTACACATTATCTTTATATATATAACTAGCCTTCCGTCCGCAGCTTCGCCCGCGATAAATTAATTTTTCTCAAACATGCTATGAAATATTGACGTTATGTTCCTTATAATACGCCACGAACTGTCACGTTGCAGGTGCGCCTAGACGAGAGGTCAATAATGGAATTTCATACAGCATTGCTGGCCAAGGCCAGCAAAGTGATCGTCTATTGTTTTATGTGACACAGCACCATGACGTTTAATAGGTCGACGTGGTCGACGTGGATGGATGGATGGACGGACGGATGGACGGACGGACGGACGGACGGACGGACGGACGGAGGGATGGATGGATGTTGATGGATGGATGGATGGATGGATGTTGATGGATGTTGATGGATGTTGATGGATGTTGGTTGATGGATGTTGATGGATGTTGATGGATGTTGGTTGATGGATGTTGATGGATGTTGGTTGATGGATGTTGGTTAATGGATGTTGATGGATGTTGATTGATGTTGATGGATGTTGATGGATGTTGGTTGATGGTTGTTGATGGATGTTGATGGATGTTGATGGATGTTGGTTGATGGATGTTGATGTATGTTGATGGATGTTGATGGATGTTGTTGGATGTTGATGGATGTTGATGGTTGTTGATGGATGGATGGATGGATGTTGATGGATGTTCTTGTTCATGGATGTTGACGGATGTTGATGGATGTTGATGGATGTTGATGGATGTTGATGATGTTGTTGGTGATGGTGATGGTGATGGTGATGGTGATGATGATGGCGGTGATGATGGTGGTGATGATGATGATGCATGTTTGAGAAAAACTCTATACAAGCCTTGGCCACGAACAGGGATTGCCGGCCTCGTATCTCTAGATGGCCTCGTTAACACTCGGCCATCTATAACTACTCGGCCGGCAATCCCCTATTTCGCGGCCGCTGCAGTAATGTACTATTCCCGTATTAAAAGGTATTTTCCCGCGGTAAAAAGTAGCCTATGTCACTCAGTGATAATGTAGGTAGCTTTCTAACGGCGAATGAATTTTTGAAATCCGTCCAGTAGTTTCGGAGCCTATTCAATGCAAACAAACAAACAAACTAACATTCAATCTTCCCTCTTTATAATATTAGTACAGATTCTACTGTACGTGTGTATGTCACTGAACTCCTCCTAAACGGCTGGACCGATTTGAATGATTTTTTTTGTATGCATTTGGGTGGCGCCCTGGATGGTTTAGATTCATAAATCAGTCCGGTAGATGGCGCTGCAGTTGGTATCTAGGTTCATGCAGGACAACGTTCTGTCGGGTCCGCTAGTATATACTCGTACCTACAGAGTAATTTAATTTTTTTCCTACTCCTGTACTTTTATCTGTTTTTTACATGGTCGCGAACAAATATATAAGAACATAGATAATACGACTTCAGAAAGTCTATACTTAATCTATTCGCCATAACAGCACTTGTGTCGTAATGTCGTTATTACGATACACCTAGCTGCCACATAAAATTAAATGTAGGGTACAACTCAACACTAAAGCCCAGTTTAGACCTGCTGAGTTGAGTAGAGTAGGGTACAGTCGGGTACAGTTGGGTAAAATAGGGTAAAATAGGGTACAGTAGGGTACAGTGGGGTACAGAAGGGTAAAATAGGGTACAGTAGAGTACAGTCGGGTACAGTAGGGTAAAATAGGGTACAGTAGGGTACAGTCGGGTACAGTAGGGTAAAATAGGGTACAGTCGGGTACAGTAGGGTAAAATAGGGTACAGTCGGGTACAGTCGGGTACAGTAGGGCAAAAATAGGGTACAGTAGGGTAAAATAGGGTACAGTTGGGTACAGTCGGGTACAGTAGGGTAAAATAGGGTACAGTAGGGTACAGTCGGGTACAGTAGGGTAAAATGGGGTACAGTCGGGTACAGTAGGGTACAGTCGGGTGAAATAGGGTACAGTAGGGTACAGTCGGGTACAGTAGGGTAAAATAGGGTACAGTCGGGTACAGTAGGGTAAAATAGGGTACAGTAGGGTACAGTAGGGTACAGTCGGGTACAGTAGGGTAAAATAGGGTACAGTCGGGTACAGTAGGGAAAAATTAGGGTACAGTAGGGTAAAATAGGGTACAGTTGGGTACAGTCGGGTACAGTAGGGTAAAATAGGGTACAGTTGGATACAGTCGGGTACAGTAGGGTTAAATAGGGTACAGAAGAGTACAGTCGGGTACAGTAGGGTAAAATAAGGTACAGTAGGGTACAGTCGAGTACAGTCGGGTACAGTAGGGTAAAATAGGGTACAGTAGGGTAAAGTAGGGTACAGTCGGGTACAGTCGGGTACAGTAGGGTAAAATAGGGTACAGTCGGGTACAGTAGGGTAAAATAGGGTACAGTAGGGTAAAATAGGGTACATTAGAGTACAGTCGGGAACAGTAGGGTAAAATAGGGTACAGTAGAGTACAGTCGGGTACAGTAGGGTAAAATAGGGTACAGTAGGGTACAGTCGGGTACAGTCGGGTACAGTAGGGTAAAATAGGGTACAGTAGGGTACAGTCGGGCACAGTCGGGTACAGTAGGGTAAAATAGGGTACAGTCTGGTACAGTAGGGTAAAATAAGGTACAGTTGGGTACAGTAGGGTAAAATAAGTAGCCGACTGTACCCCATTTTACCCTACTGTACCCGACTGTACCCTACTGTACCTGACTGTACCCTACTGTACCCTATTTTACCCTACTGTACCCGACTGTACCCTACTGTACCCTATTTTACCCTACTGTACCCGACTGTACTCTACTGTACCCTATTTCACCCGACTGTACCCTACTGTACCCTACCGTACCCTATTTACCCTACTGTACCCGACTGTACCCTACTGTACCCTATTTCACCCGACTGTACCCTACTGTACCCGACTGTACCCTACTGTACCCTATTTTACCCTACTGTACCCTACTGTACCCGACTGTACCCCATTTTACCCCACTGTACCCGACTGTACCAGTAGAGTCGAGTCGTAGAAAAAATATTGTATGCAACGGTGTATAATTTTTTCTTAACGGCTCGTGCCGTCTTCCATTGCGATACTCGCATTCGCTCGTATCGCAACTCACGTCACTCGCCTTTTAAGACCTAACTTATACAACAGTTGCATAAAATACTATAATCAGTGCACAAATTTTATTATGTAATTCTGTATCGTTAAAATAACAAATTTCATTATTTTTATAATATTTATTATGTACTTAAATTTTATGTCTTTCAAAGGTTTTTCATAGTAACTCGACCAATTATTGGATGAATAACTATGAACAACCCAAATTTGGAAATGTAAAAAAATAATCTCTAACAGATATTAATCGTGATCTATCAACGATACTGAATCACATATCAAAATTTGTGCACTGATTAAAAAATTACCCTGTACAATAAACAAATATTTTTTATTTTTATTTTCTATGGATAAATTGACGAGTAGTAAAGATACCGAGTGGTGTTTATTAAGGAATTCCATACAAACATGAGGACGGTTTTAACAGAAAGTTTTTTCCTTGCAAAAACTGCACAGCGCGGCGGTCGACCTATATAATCTTTGCGTGATGTTAAGTGTACATGAGGTCGCAACTGTAGCTCACTGGTTCAGTATATTTTTGTCGATATACCTACTCAGAAAAATTTATTAATTTATGTTATACCTAGATGTTTGTAATTGGTAGTATCAATATAATCATGTGAAATTCAATGCGTGTACTGTTTAATTTAACTACTTTACATATTATCATTAATTAGATTAAACAATATCAATGGATGTTGATGCTATCCGTTCAAGCTACATACAATTAACCGGAGTCATTCATGTGGCTGTTATTGCTCATTTTACTGGCGTTCAGGGATCACTAAACGTTTATTAGGTAGATATTGATAATATGTAATAATATTATCTTATAGCTAACCAATATAATCCAATAATTTTTAAATACATCGTGATCGGTGGATATGGCCTTCCCAGATTATATCAAGTTTTATATTAACAAATAGATACTACGCTATATCGTATATTTCGGTTCTTGGTCGGATATTCTCGCTGCGAATTTTATCCTTCGTAGTTTCAAGGCCTGCTGAGCGACTTTAAGCTGGTGGATTAGTCTTACTGTGAGTCTCCATATCTCAGCAGTGTAGGCATGACGGGCGACACTGGTTCAAACCTTTTATTTTCAAACATTGTCGTGACCAAAAGACTCGAAGTAGAACAACAGACATATTAGAATAGACAAATGCTATCTATTCTATCTTTTAGCCTCCTTTTCGAAGTTTCTACCTAATTGCAGAATCCTCCCAAGGTAGGCGTCTTTGGGAGAACTTCAAGTTAGTGGCCAGTGTCAACGATAGAGGTCTTCCATCTAGGTGATCGTTGATCATGAACTTATTTTGTTTTATCCATACTAATTTATTTATTATGTATACGTCGAGATGCTGATTGCATTTGAATTTGTTGCAGCTCCTCCAGCTAGTCCGTCATTAAGACTAATTTTATTGTCTGTGAATCGCATTAATTGTACGTAAACACCTACATGATATGGAAAAAACACTTTCAAAACAGCTTTACGGTCATTCTCCAGATTTGTGTTTATTTCTAATAAACGCGTCGCTTTTTTCAATGAACTCCTTCTCTTACTTTTCAATGAACATTATCTTATTTTTTTTTTATTCTACGTGTTATCATGCGATTAGTCCAATGACTATGAGCAGATAAGTTGCGTGATGTATAGCGTGTAGAGTTAGTTCCCCAGTGGGAGCCCCTCTAACTGTGGCTGAATCTTCAAGTTAGTTGATCCAGTTCTAGGATTCTGCGCCTCTTAAGACGTCTGATCTGGTCAGGTTCAGTAAGTAAGCCTGCCAGTTGGTTTGGGTTATCTTAAATAGGTATAGTAACATATCGATCATTGAAACTTAAATGTTTCTAGGGCACTTTATAATTATTAAGGGTTTAGAAACAAATTAAAATTTATGTGACCCTTAGAATTAGAAAAACGACGTGTTAATTACAATATTACGTTTTGCATGACGCGTGAATTAGAAAAACGACGTGTTAATTACAATATTACGTTTTGCATGACGCGTGAATTAGAAAAACGACGTGTTAATTACAATATTACGTTTTGCATGACGCGTGAATTAGAAAAACGATGTGTTGATTAGAATATTTTTTTAACATTATATCTTACCATAATCAAAATGAAGAAATAAAAAGCTTTTATGTATCAGTACGCTTTCTATCGATAATTCTACAAACTTTTTACTACTAATTCTAATTAAAGCGTTCATTTTTGATGCGTAATTTAGACGCGTGAATTAGGGATTCTTGAAAAACACAAAATAACTTTTTATAGGTAAGTACATGTAATAAACTACAGAATCTAGTATCTATTAAATAATGCGGCATTTAATGTAGCCTATAATTCTCAGAGCAATAGTTACTGGTTGATTTTTAAAATGTGAACTTGTTAATTAGAAATTAAATGAATCAAAACGCGTTCGCAGTTCGCGGCCGTACACAGCTGACACAACCAACCCTCACGGGGCTTTAGGCACGACTCAGCCTATCGACACTTCATATAAAAAACACAATGTATGGAATTATGAACGTTACCAACATTGAAAACTAAGACACTCTTGCCAAATAAAAGAGTTGGTTAATGTTCTGTCCTAATATACCAACCCCGACACCCTAATTTAGCCGCATTATACTACACCTCATGTTGGCCAGCATGTGACGTACGCCATTGCCGCCATCAAGTCAAATCTGTCGCGTGGTGTTCTTATTTTCACTGAATTTATTAAAAAACTGCAATTAACTCCATAAACAGACATTATGGGTGGCAAATCTTTGCGAAAGTGTGAAATTTGTGGTGTCCGGAGAGTGAGAAGGTTAAGTAAAGACATACTTTTGGCTAGATTTCCGCTTGACCCAAACAAGTAATTTTTTGTATGTTTTTTTAGTTGTGTAGGTAAATTTGAGTAAAAACAGCTTAAAACAGTGTTAATGATAGTCGCATTAACAGTAAATATTATGAGCCTATGTAATATTTAGCATTACCATATTTTCATATAACCATTACGTCATAGTGCTGTGCTGAAGTTATCGATATTTTTTTATTTTAATGAAATTAATTAATTGTAATTACTTTCTGTTTCAGATTTCAACTGACTTCTGCCACGAGCTGTACATTTTATTATGGATCTTAGTTCTCAAGATTGTTGTTAATCAAACTATACATACAAATTTGTTGCAAATTGTGTGGTTATCGTAGCATATTCAACTTATTCATAAATCACTAGATTTTCAATAAAATTTTATTGATGTGCTATTTGTAATTATTTTCCTGGTAAAATGCAAAAAAATATTACAAAGATCGATAAATATCGATGGCATAGTGCTACATCTCTAATGCCTTGACATTGACACTTTATGTTGGTACCTCTGACTGTCACTTTCAAGTTGGTAGAAACTACGTTCATAATTCAGTTTATGGCTTTGATGGAAGTGCCGTCTCTTAAAACGTAGTGATTATTTGCTCAGTGGCACGACGGCTTGACCGAAATCAAAATGCGTTAATGACATCCGTTCTTACCTCCAGAGGACTTGTGTGACCATAAATGAAAGCGACGCGTAAATTAGGATACGTTTCGAGACAAAGTTACTGTATTTGATATCTTAGTAATATATTACTGTATTCACTAGGGTTTTTTTTGCAATGAAAACATATATTCTTTTGTTTGAATAACTTGTTTGTTTACACTGGTTTTTCTTCATGTATATCATCAGGTGAAATTGGTAAGTAAGCAATTTAGGTAGTGGGACGCGACGTGTTAATTAGGACAATAGGGGAATTAAGTATTTTTTTCCACCCGGAGGCTTATAAATCTATAATATTATATTTTTAACGAGTGAAGCCAAGTAAAGATGTACGTCTAGAGAATGACCGTTTAACTCACCAGCGAAACCTTTGACATCAAAATTTTCGTGGTATCAAACAATTAAGCCTATGTAAGGTATTTTATTTATTTCTTGCTTCACTGCGCACAGGTCTGCCCCATAAACATCCGACACGAGCATAAAATTTAATTAAACGATGATTGTAGGCGACGCAGTCACTTCTCCGCAAATACTCCACAAAATGTTAACAAGTTATAAAAATTATGAATTAATGTCAGTGAGACGAGGGTCCAGCGGGGTTGGCGGCGGGAGGGACGCAACAATAGATGCTGCTTTAGGGTGCCCAATAAAAACTTGACAAATGGCGTTTCATAATCGCGTCGCATTCCAAGCCTCGTCACCAGAATTTGCTTCGTTTTCCCTCCCTGTGGAGAATAATGTTTGTTTTCGACGCTACCTACTTCATGTCATGTATGGTATATGATATCATATCATATGCACCACACACAAGCATAAGTTTATAGGTACATAACTTGGAGATTGCATTGTGTGTGAATGGCATCTCTAGGTAACCTACGGCCAACTCGGAGCTAAGTACCAGAATAGACACTGTCATTTACTGCAACTGTTTCAGTAAACTGACTATACTAAATGTGTACTAAATACAAGATTTATGAACTTGCGTCAATTAGACAATGAACTAAAACCTTTTTAACCCCCGACACAAAAAGAGGGGTGTTATAAGTGTAACCGCTATGTGTGTGTGTCTGTCTGTCTGTGGCATCATAGCTCTTAAGCGGGTGCACCGATTTGGATGCGGTTTTTTTTAATAGAAAGCAGGTTTCTTGGCAATGGTTCTTAGATATGTTTCATCAAAATCGGTGCAGCCGTTTCGAAGTTTTCAGCTCTTTTGTTAGCTACGGAAGAGATCTTAGACGCATAACGGGCATTGACAGTGACATAATTGCGTTGGGGGTTTTTAAATTTTTAATTTATAGTTATTGCTATTTTTGCTACTCCACGGTTACATGTCGTTTAACTTCATTGGTATGGACCTCTGTTCAGTAGCGTATTTAGGTAAAGCATTTTTTTTATTAACCTTTTATGGTGTTCCACTGCTGGACAAAGGCCTCTTGATCACCACAGCTCCCAATCTGGCGCAATGTCAGGCCTTATTTTCAAATAATAGTAATTGTTAGATGTTTTAGACAACGGTCAACCGACAGTGTCTTTCTCAATCTCGACATTGGCAGAATCATCGATAGTATCGATGGAGCTATATTTTTAAAATATTAATTTATTAGATGTTTTAGCATACCTTAACTATACCTACCTTATACTTTTTGACTTAGGGATAAGCCTACACGCTCTTATAAAACCGATAGACGTTTATCATAGTTTATTCTCACATAAAATTGCGTCGAGGTCATAAAGTAAGTTGCAGGTTATTACCCACTAGTCTCCGAGTAAAGAATGCCCGGTTATAATAAGGGTGGGTATTACTACCGCCAAAATATTGTGTGGTGTCACCGTGCGTGCGCCCTGTTCTTACAATATTATTAAAAATAATTTCTCATTTTTATTGCCCTCTCTTGGTGGTAGTAACTGACGTAATAAATGACTTTGCCATTATTATGACATTGCGCAATAGTCTCGATTGCCGTAATTGATATTTTACATTCTGAGCATGAGAAGGCATACACTAGTTGATGTAGCAATGTACAAGTACTCGTAAGTATTAATACATAAATAAAGTAAGTATGAAGCAATGAATTAACCTCCGGTAAAGTGCACCAGGATATTAAAATATTGATTTAAATAACATATGTATATATATTCAAATTTACTACATTAACACTTTTCTCCTTCTGAAATTATAGTTAACAATGACGACCTTTAAGGAAATTTATGAGATATATTTCATTATGAAAAGAGATTCTGCTGCTTCAAAATTGACTGAAATGAGTTTATACGTATCCAATCTATTGCTTTGTGGTTCATTAAATTCATTCAATACTTGGCTCATCAGCATCATAGACAATAAATTTGAACGCAGTATGTTTATTTAAATGTTGTACCTATTTTTGTTTGCGTTTATTGACAAATAAGTAATATTAGATTTCCTTATTAAAGTAAATAATTTGTGGGGATGAAATTAAAGTCACTCAAATAATTCCAGAGAATTTGAAAACTAACTTCCAGAAATAATAACTTGAACAAAATACATAGAACTAAAACAATTACTTTGCTCACCCGCGACCTTACAATAGTTACGTTTATGCAAGAAATGTGCGTTCATGCAGTTCCTCCACCTCCACACTGTACGAACACACACAAATCACATAAACCCAACCATCACCACCACCAAGCTACACTGACGCGTTTCGAACTCAACCAGAGCTCATCTTCAGAGTTACCACAACCGTATGCTATGCTACCAAATATGCTACCAAAGTTTAACATTTGGTAGCATAGCATACGGTTGTGGTAACTCTGAAGATGAGCTCTGGTTGAGTTCGAAACGCGTCAGTGTAGCTTGGTGGTGGTGATGGTTGGGTTTATGTGATTTGTGTGTGTTCGTACAGTGTGGAGGTGGAGGAACTGCATGAACGCACATTTCTTGCATAAACGTAACTATTGTAAGGTCGCGGGTGAGCAAAGTAATTGTTTTAGTTCATTAATATGGACCTCCGCAAAGTAACGCCTGATTCAATAAATTATAAAATACATAGGTATACGAGTAAATAGGTATAGTCATGGTAAGGAAAGGTTCGTCAGTTTTCGACTCTATGTCAACGCATTAAGGTCGAAAAGTGACGAACCTTTTTTTACCTCGACTATACCTAAGTACAGTAAAAGTTATGAGATTTTGATGGTAGATATGTCGACTTGATGATTTTAAGATATTGGTTAATTTTAGTATATTCACTTGTCGAAAGCCGCAAAGTAAAAGTGGGCCTCCATCAAGATGGAGCGACGACCTAGTTAAGGTTGCGGGAACGCGTTGGATGCGGATGGTGCAGGACCGGTCTGTTTGGATGGAAAATAATCACCACCACCCATAAATATTAACAACTCAAAGAGAGTCTCAAAGAGAATCTGTTGCCGGACTATAGAAAGGAAGGGAATAGGGGAGAGGAAGGGGAGAGGTATTGGGCCCCCAGCGCTCTCACTGATCGTACGAAACGCAGCAGGAGTACTGCTGCTTCACGCCGGTGTTCTGTGAGAGAGTGGTACTGCCCCGGACGAGCCCGCCCATTCGTGATGCAGCGGCTAGGTATAACATGGCTCTAGCACTACTAAAAGTACTTGTTTTTCTGTATTGTTTTCTTTGTGGTGTACCTACTCTAAAGAGTCATTGTATTGTATTGTACCATCACAGAGAATGCTGTATCATACAAAGTGCAAATTTTGGGAAAGTGGACCCAGTGGGCAATGCACTTTTTGAGACATTGCCCGATAAGGTGATCCTTCTAAACAAGCGTAGTATCTTTAAAAAAGTGGACATTTAGAGCAAGTGAGTTTTATAAGGGCACGCCTTATTGTTTTAATACCATTTTATCAACTTTCCTTCTTACGAACTAAGTTAAGTACCTATTTACGTAATCAAATTTTAATAATCGAAGTTGACCAACATTTGAATGTTGTACTTTACCTAGCCGAAATTTTACAGGTTTTCCATTTAATATTGGAAGAGTATTCATTTAAAAATATTTTCGTAATTGTGTCTTAATCTAAACACTAATAATTATGTTTACCTATTTGTACAATTAATAAAATTTCGAACAACTTCACGGAATATCTTCAGACTCTGTAGCACAGACCCGTAGCTGCTCGTAGCAAATGCGTAGAAGGTCTACGGTTATTTAATATAGGTATCTGTAGGTCATAATAAAATTATTTAGGTACTTAAATAAATAATTTTTTAAAAAAAGCCGTGTTGGCCTAGTGGTTTGACCTATGACCTCTCAAGTAGAGGGCCGTGAGTTCAAATCCTTTACACCTCTGAGTTTTTCGGAATTTATGTGCGAAATTACATTTTACCATGAGCTTTACGGTGAAGGAAAACATGCATACACCTGCGAAGAAATTCAATAGTGTGTGTGAAGTTCCCAATCAGCACTGGGCCCGCGTGGGAACTACGGCCCATCCCCTCTCATTCTGAAAAGAAGGTCTGTGCCCTGCAGAGGGACGTATATAGGCTAGGATGATAATGATGAACTTGCTCATAAATATGTCCCATAGGTCTTATGTCGGTTCGTAATTATGAGAGGATTCAATCGTTTCATATTTTTGCACTTGACCGTTCGGACAAATCTTAAAGTCGAATTACATGCACTTTCAAGAATTTATTTATTTAATAAAAGTTACAATTATAGACTTACGTTAGATAGCCAAAACATCTATAATGTTACACACTAGTAAAGCAACTTACAAACTAACTTACTAACTAACTGCTAAAAGAAAATATTACAATAACAGCAAATTTTACAAAATAATAGGCTCCACCTGTCTGCAAACACATCTGCATCTTGGGATTGGACTAACCGATTTAGCAGCGCCTGCGCACTCACCCCGGGCGCATTGCGGGCGCGCTGCGTCCGCAGCCCCGGCGCCGCGAACAGCCGACGGGGCCGACGCCGACGCCGCGCGTGCGAACACTGCTCGGAGCCCGACAAGCGGATGAAGAATGTCAGTACTAACCAGTTAACATTTTATAAATAAATAAGATTGAGAAAAATAATGTGGGGTACTAGTTTATTCAGGGTTTCTTTCTCGCGCCTGTTCCCTAAATATCAGAATTGCAAAATACGAGATTGCCGTCTTTCTTACCCTATTTCTAAAATATCGAATTCCCGGAATATCAGACTTTCCTGTGACAGTGTTTTTCTCTACATTTTTTGCCAAAAAAAGCTTGTTTTCAATACACCAAAAACCGTTCCATCAAAAACCGAATTCCTATAAGTAATACCAGATAGTGAAATCACCAGGCTCGTAAAACACGACCATGACCTGCCTGACGAGCCTGGTGATTTCACTATCTGATATAGGAATTTGGTTTTGAATGGAACATGGTGTATTGAAAACAAGCTTTTTTGGCAATCCGATATAGAGAAAGGCACGGTGACAGGAAAGTCTGGTATTCTGGGAATTTGGTATTTACTATCCTTTAATTTGGCAACGGATGTGTGCTCGTGTGTTTGTAGCTTTATAGCTTCCTTAAGGCTGAACCTGTAGAAAATTTGAAATGTGTTAGCATTTTGTGTGGTGTTTGCGATAATTGGGTCTGTGTGACAAATGTATTGTTTTATCTGCAAGAGAAAGGCGGGTTCTGCATGTTATCCTGTGTCACACAACGTAGCTGTGGCGCACGATGGCGGCGGAAGAGCAAGTTAAAAGTATCTTTCCTTTCATGTAAAAATTGTAAAAACATACATTTAACTCTGTGAAGTGAGTTGGAGCAATGCTTATCCAATAGCACAGGTTTTACCTGTATAGGGAGTAGAGTTTCTAGATATAAGGACTTTGTATTTATAGATGTAAAACTTTTTTTAATAAATTATTATTATTATTGTAGTTGTTTTACATTATTTGGATACTAGATACCTACTAGTTACTATAAAATAGGACTGTTTTGAAATGAAAATACCTGCAGTGGTAAAAAGTTAAGTATTAGCTTGTAAAGAAGACATTTCCGTGAAGTAACTTGTTTTTCTGCCAGGGCCCTTGTGCTTTTGACACGCAACCAACTAAAACCAAATTCATTTTTTTTGACATTCAGTACGGATATTCGGTTTGAAAATAATTACTGTTATTGGTAGTCGGACTCAAATAGAAACTCAAATATTTGTTTAATTTAAAAGATATAAAATGTTTACATGAAAGTTGGAAAAACAGGTAGCTTTTAGAGCGGCTGAAAACTGTTGCTTTAGGTTGAATTGGTAGCCTTAAAATAAGCAAAGCATATAAAATAGTGTAAATACACTACTCAAAAGGATGTCAAACTGATGTTTGTTGGAGAGTTCTCGAAATGACAATCCAGATAGTGTAAATAGGATAAAAATAATTCAAATCCTCCATGGATCGATTTGTTTTCCTACGGGATGAGCGGCTGGGAGTGGTCGCACGCTCCGCCCTGTTCTTTTTTGCACTAGCTAGACTAATATGCTTTACAAAATAATGTGTTTTGTTCAATTAATACCATTATATACAACACACAACAATATTACTTAAGTAACCTAGCAATCAGAAATTATAAATAAATTAAGTATAGTTACATCAAATAAAAAATAAATTTAAATTGGATTTGGTATGAGTTAACTTTGAAATTTTGCACTATTCGGTGCTGCTCAGATTCATGGAATTATCTCTCAACATATAATTTTCACTCAAATTTTAAATAGTAATGGTATACAGAAAATTGATTCTATGGTCCAATAGCAGGGTATTTTTTCCAGTAATGAATAGTTGTACTTTTCTGTGGAGATTGCCGTGGGGCGTGTCTGGGGCGCGCCCGCCCAGCGCGAGGGCCGCGGCGGCAGTCGTCGGTTGCCCGCTGTTCCGAGTGCGCGGGTTTCACGCGAGTTTTCCTGCCCTAGCTTTTCGAGTTACGCAGTGCGCCCGCCGGTTACAAGGTAAGTTACATTTTAAGTTTTTAAACTGTGCAACTTTTTTATTTTTACAAACTCTACTTTTGGGCATTTTATGACTAGTTTTACCGAAAATTAAAAGTCAATTTCATTGAATGACCCACGAAGTCTGTTTTATTTTAATACCTATTATCAAGTGATTCATCTTTTTCAAATATGTTAGGGTGTCGAAATTAACATACCACCACACTTTGGGATGTACCGAAGTAAAAAAAAATGGTGCAACTAAAATTCTTCAGCGGTCTGTGCGCTAGACTTAAAGCCTATGCAGCGGGCATCATAGCTATTTAACATTGTTACTAGGGTGAGTGGGGGTAAGATGAAAATAAGATGAAAGGCAGTGTAAGATGAAAAACTACTCTTAGTACCGGGTGCTACGAGTGGTTTTTCATCTTACACTGTTTTTCATCTTACCCCCACTCACTCTAGCAATATTTGCATTCAATAAATATATTTAAAGTAAATCATATGCATAATATCTTTTTAATTCTGAAAAGAAAAGGGAAAACCTTTTTAACCTTGCAATCAATTATTATAACTGCAATTTGTTAAGTACCTACTTAGTTTTTCAATTTATTACGTTATAAACGATTTCGTTCTGAGAAAATCTGTATAAGTGGAAAAAATTTAGTTGTAAATTTTTAAAATATTAACATATTATTACTTACTTGATAATACAATTAAAACGTACAACTATTTAACACACACACACAACAATGCACAAATAAAACAAAAACTGCTACTTAAGTCTGTGTGAGTAATTTTTCTTTAAGCTAGAAACAAAATATAAAAAAAATACGTTAATCGCTGTTATTTTTAATCAAAACTGACATATACAAAAAACCAACTAGGTGTAGGTACGTTGGATAACGCGCACTGCAGAGATCCACGCAAATATGCGGGAATATTCAATATTAAGTTGTGATTGGCTTTACTTACCTATCTTTCAAAGTTTGCATAGCTGTGATAGTTTAATTTTAATTCCATTCCATGCCCTAGTGCCATGAATTTTTCGACATGTTCAAAAACAATCTTTTACTCAGCTTACATTTTTCACACTTAAGTTTGCACCTTAAAGCTTATTTTGCAAACGGGGCCTAAATCGAAAAATGGTTTTCATACACCTATAATAGTTTTGAAAGAAATGTCCACAGCATGGGGAAGACGAAAAAAAAAACATCCTAACTTTATCTTATCATATATTTTTTTCTTCTGAACCATATTCTACGACTACTTACTTTCTTTTACTTCTTTGCTTTTACTTTTGTGAATAACAAAATATAAAAACGTACTTAATTATGTCAACTTGCTTGTACACCCATGGCAAACTACACATTTCTAGTACTAAGAGTATACAGCTAATACATATATATATGTGTGTATGTATATGTCGTGGACAGACGCACATTCGGACGGGCGGACGTACATGGCGAAACCGAAAATAAATATGATAAATTAAGTAATATAATAAGTAAAGACTTGACATCCGAAACAAAAAACTATCGAGTTTTTACTCACTTATATTATTCAAGGTAAATTAAAAAAAGTTTTTTGTCGAAACTATGTAGGTCAAACAATTCATAATTAAATGGGGTGAAGAAAATGCACCAGCAATCACACGAGGATCACAAGCATTCGTGTGACCGCCTCACTGACCCTTGTCCACACTTATAGGTAGGCATACGAGGGGCGTTCAATATAAAGTGAGAATGAGATGCAAACTCTTTTAATATTACGAAATTAAATACTGGCCGGTAAAGCTAATCTATCTAGCTGATTGCTATAAAAAAAAACTAACAGTCTTTTGTTTAAAAAAATATACGGTAATTTCTTTGCAATGCTATTGAGTACGTTAGCGAAAATGGAGAAAATTGAACTGCGCGCCGTTATCAAATACTTGTGTTTGAAAAAATTTTCTACGGACCAAGTCAATTTGGATTTGCGGGACACTTTAGGGTCTAATGCTTCTCCGTATTCGGCAGTCGCACGTTGGTGCGCCGAATTTAGACGTGGAAGAACATCGACAATGGACGACCCCCGCTCCGGACGCCCTACTACAGCAGTAACTGAAGAAATTGTGAAAAAAGTCGAAAACTCAGTTTTGGCGGATCGTCGTGTCACAGTTCGTTTTATTGCTGAAAATGTAAAGATTTCTACGGGGAGCGTGCATAATATTTTACATGAACGCTTGGGTATGAAAAAGGTATCTGCGCGTTGGGTACCAAGAATGCTTACTGACACGCAAAAACAAACTAGACTAGAGATTTGTCAAGAAGCTTTGAACCTGATGCAGCAAGACCGGGAACTTTTTTTGGCGCGATTTATAACAATGGACGAAACATGGCTCCATCATTACGACCCTGAAATGAAACTGCAGTCTATGACATGGAAAAGGCCATCATCTCCAACTCCGAAGAAATTCAAGGTGAGCCCATCTGCCGGTAAGGTCATGGGCTCTGATTTTTGGGATGGTAAAAGGGGTATTAACGATTGAGTATCTCGAGCATGGAGCCACTATTACGGGCAACTTTATACGCCAAACAAATAGCAACATTGCGCAATGAGATCCGCGAAAAACGGCGAGGTAAACTCTCGAAAGTTGTGCTGTTCCACCAGGACAATGCCCCGGCACACAAGTCCGCCGTTGCAATGGCTGCAATTCGTGATGCTGTGTTCGATATCCTTAAGCATCCTCCGTATTCACCAGATCTCGCTCCCTGTGATTTATACCTATTTCCGAGATTGAAACAATACCTGAGAGGCCAGAAATTTGAAGACGACGACGCGGTAGTCGCTGCAGTACAAGATTTTTTAAGTACTCAAGATGAGACCTTTTTTAAAAATGGAATTTTAAGTTTAGAAAAAAGATATACTGTGTATTATGCTAAAAGGTGACTATGTCGAAAAATAAAATGACATTTAGTAAAAGTTGTTTATAACATGCTCATTCTCACTTTTTATTGAACGCCCCTAGTATTATGGGTTTCCACGGGCGGCGGTGATAGGTTTTTTGTTCCGGATCCACTTGTTTATTTGCCCCAATCGTATAAAAAGCCCTACTAAATGCAAAACACACGCTATTCGATTAGGGTTTATTCGCGTATCGATAATTTTCACAAAGTATAAATTTACAAACAAAATCACAAAGGCGGTCTTTATAGCGCTAAAGTAAAAGTCTATAGTCTATGGTATACAATACAGTACAATTTTCATTAAAGTTCTGTACAAAGAACTAAGAAAAGTTTCAAAAAATGAACGTTTATTTCTCACTCGCTCTTCACTGAATATTTGAATATGATGTGACGCAGCGCTCTGCTGATTCCTGATTGGTTGAAATTATTTAGTACGTAGCTAGGCTGTTGCCTTGTGATTTGGTAAAATTTTTAAATACTTGGATAATCACAGGTAATTCATTCAGACCATTTTTTTCTGTATTTTTGCTAGCGTTTATTATCAAATAAGTAAGAAAATGTTTCAATTGATCGTAAGAATCGATCTTAAGAAGACCAGGAAATTATTCATATTGCAAAAATATTTTGCGGATATTTAGAAACGTACTTCCTGAAAAAAATAATTTTACTTACCTACCTACTTAAACAAATTATAACCACTTATAGCACTTTTGCTACGACTACTTACTAAGGGCAGAGAACTTTTTATAATATTTATTTTTATTTGTTTTATTTGTTTGATATTGCTTAATTTCAGTATTGTACTGGTTGAAAAAGTATTGCATAATTAGAGCTTAAAATCACGTACCTTTTGAAAAATTTGGTCTAATCTAATCACGGTAGTCTATTAATTAAGCTCTATAGTGTAACGATTGTATAAAATACAATTTAGGTTAGTTCGTCGCAAAACTATTAGGTTGTACACATTTCTAGACAAATTAAGTTTTTGTCAGAATATTCGTATTTAACTGCAAGTTTTTTACCAATATATCAAATTTCAAGTGGATCCGGTAACAAAAGTGGGTGTTATTTAAATAACAAGTGAAGTGAAGTTAAATAAAAGCTTGTAAAAATAATCATTTCAGTTTCACAACATATATTTCAAAGACTTTATTAGAATAGTGACCTTTAAAGAACAACGTGTAATTTTTAATGCACTTTTCAGAGATTACTTCAGCTGCTTTCCAGATAAAATATAATGGGATTACGTCATCATTTCGTTGACACTTAATGGTAATACCTGAATTACTTATTTTCAATGCAAAGCGAAATCATCTTTTATTTAATTTTTTATTTTAGGAAACACCGAAAGTTTTAATAAATCTGCTGCATGAAAGGAATTGGTTGCATTTTTCTTGCAATATTGTTTAAATTTATTTATTTATATAAAGCATTGTACTAAACATAAAGAGCAAAGAATACAAACAACGAAGCTATAACTTTTCCTTTGTCAGACAATAGGTTTGTATTTTTTATTAATAAAGGGCATACTGTATAGTAATTAGATAACCGCTTACCACGAGAATGATACTACAGCTAAAGAAAGATCTGTACATTAATTACTGCCTAAGTTCTCTTTTGCTGTAGAGACATTAGGTCCGTGGAGCCCGGACGTTCAAAAACATTTCCGCCTAGTCCTAACATAAATTATTCAAAATTACCCGTCACCATATAGCAGGTACGTTTCTCGCCCAACGTATTTAGCATCTCAATACACCGCGAAAATGCCGCCAGCTTCATGGGCAGGACTTAGGCGAATTGCACATAAATTAAATATTATAGTTTAATTATTTTTAGGATATTTAATAATTTATTTTAATTGTACCCTATGTATCGTTTATACATTAGCCTAAACACTCTGAAACATTAGTTTAGATTAGGTAGGCATATAAATAAGCTATTTTTTATAAGTACCTACCTAACTAGGGAAAATAAAAGTTATCAAATTAGATCAGACATGCGACCGCATGGACAAACAGATAGCGAACCTTTACAATTCCAAATTGGCCCACCTTAGCTTTACAGATATTTCGCAAACGTATCCGTGAATCGGAAAAGATTTTCTCATATCTGCGATATTTTTAAAAAATCCTAGCCAATGACACCCTACGCACCCAGGTAGACGAGAAAAAAATCATCCCTCTCTTATGTGTGGGGAGGACAACATGCCTGATTTTCCAAAATTATTATTTCACCACTTTGTCATCTTCGCATCATGTACGCTCATACCAAATTGCAACTTACTAGTACTTACTGGGATCCGTTTTTGCTATTTTCACTATGGAACCCTAAAAAGAGTGCACGTTCAATAGTGCTTAGTTTTATCTTAAAAAAAGGAAGTGCTAATAAGTAACTGAAATGTAAAAAAAATGACAGATAAAAATGGTCAGCAAAATTTTTTCACTGATTCTGATCTCAAATCAAATTGAAAAATCAGAAAATACTTGACACGATGTTGTACTTCCTTATGTACATAGATTGAATTCATAGTTCTTTTTTTTTTTCAGGATATCTTACACGCGTTTAAATAATGTATATTTTAATTGCATGCCTCGTTGGTGCGGTGGCTCGCAATGATTCTTATCGCAAACTTATTGAAAAGGGGGCGGCGCGCATTCCTATCGAGCATAAATCAGTCCCGGCTGTATTTCTTTCCACGGCTTGCTCCTTTTTATTGCCTACTTATTGGCCTATTACAATCTGATGTATATTGATGTCTATTCTTGTAAAAAAAATGATGAATATTGATTTACTTTATCCAAGTACACAAGTACAGTGAAAAGTCGTTATTAAGTTGAAAAAAACCTGTCAAACGAGCTTGGCTTATGTATGAAACACAGAGCAAGAGTTTAAAACTTAATTTTGTTGGTAGTCAGATTTTAATTTAAATAATTTTTGTTTTTTCCGTGTCGCAGTTACACACATGATATTTGCCTGCTTAATTAATTACCTACTTAATTTAAACTACAAACAAGTGGTGATATAGTAGATTATAATTGCCTAGTTTTATTAATTTATTAATAGAGATTATAAAAAAATGTGGTTTTATAACTTTTATTATTTATGGAACGTTTAGACCGACTTTACCTACTAGCAAGCACCAAATATCAGGTAACTCACCGTAGGTACAAAGTGATCAGTTATTATTACTCGTCAATCACGTAAGACAAAAACTTGGTCGGGGTAACTCAGTTCAAACATTACATTTTTCATTTTCATTTTTCACTAGATATAATATGTAGAGTACCTATTGTAGGTACGTAGTAGCAATGAGCTGACGTCCTAATGCACCATATGTACCATTTCATAACGTTTACGTTCGGAGGTATTAACGCCGTCGGTTCCGGCCATACTATTCTTTTCTCGAGTGTTTACGTGTAACAACAATAGAACGGATAGCTGCAAGTAACGCGCGCCAACTGCTCTTAAGCTATGGTAAGGCCGCGAACACATGCGTGTAACGCCGAAATCAGCTTGTATTAGTTACAACTATTTAAATATTGAAGAATGATGTTACAAGTCTGAGTTCAGGGCTTGGTAGTAGGTACCTAAGCTAGTTGTTCTACGAGTAAATTAAGAAATATTTGCTTTGAGACATAGTACGGTAAACGTCCCTGTGCTCGACACCGACCCAATACATGGCATCTTCAATCTTATGTCATACCTAGTAAGAGAAGTGACAGATGGGTGTCATCTGCTGGGCGTTGAGGTATCGAGCATTGGTACGTTTACCTTATTGTGATCGTATCTGTTAAGTAGAATCCTAGGTTTTTACGTATTTATCACCATTTGTCATGTGCCGTTACCAACGCTAGTAGTAGTATTATACTATAATTATAATTAAGTATAAAATTTTAACAAGAATTTGAAAGCTGTATGTATTATTATCAAATTATTATATTACCTCCATATAAACCCGGAACATAGCAATATATTGAAGTGAGAGTTGGATACTGATATATGACACAAAAATATAAAGATAGACTGGAAGTTCTTGAGATAGATGTGGGAAAAGACAAATAAGTCAACCAAATTAAGTAGAATGTACTTAAGGGAATGTTAAGGGAGAAGTGGCAATTATTCCACCAACGAGAGTGCAACTTTAAATGATAATCCAAATTGTAAGTTCGCACGGAACAATAGTGGTTTTAACTTAATTATTGTCCCGTGATATTTATTATTATTATGAATTAAATTAAATAAATGAAATAAGATAGTAAAATTAATGTGCATTACTACGCTTATACAAAATATAGCCCATATTCTTGTTACAATACTAATTGAAGTAATGCGGCTAACACTCGCATAGCCTAGTATCCTTGTAACATACTTACAACGATCTTCACCGATCTGGTTAATGGATGAAAAGTATTTAATATTAAATTAAATATGTTAACAAATAGGTATATTGCAAGTGGGTTGACTAAAAATTTCAGTCCAGAATATGATTAATCATTTTTTGGTAGGTACTTATTGCATTTGTCTATTAACCGAAACGTTGAACTGTAAAAAAAATTATACTGTACCTACTGAAATTTTTTAGTCAACCCACTTGCAATTTATTTATTAACATAATTAGTTTAATATAAAATACTTTTCATCCATTAACCAGATCGGTAAAGGTCGTTGTATACGCGGCTAGCAGTCCAAGGGTAGCAAATCAAGGAAGTGCACGGCTTCATTGGCTAAGACAAATAGCGCGGTCTCCTTGTTTGAGACAGCAATTGTCAAAGGCGCAAGAGGTTGACATTGATTAGCTGCAACGCCTTGGTCACTGTGTCGCTAAGCCGACACGTTTGAAGTAATTAGTAGTTCGACGTTACATAGTAGCTCCTACATCTACCCGTATCCGAAAATTAATTGAAGCTAATTTACTAGGAAAATTATAGCGGCTAAGATTGCTAGGAAATTATTTGTAGTTTAAGAGTAAATAGTAGCCTAAGGTATAAAACATACCTAAACTTGGACTATAAATAAAATAAAATAAAACTAATTAGTGCTTGTTTACGCATACAGTCTAGGACGCAATATTAGAGAAATAGACCTAAATAAATATTAGGTCTACATTTTGGAGAACTTTACTTACATATTGATAGGAAATAACTGTAGACATCGGTAACTCGTGGCATTTAGGTAGCATTTGACGTTTCTGACAGACTAGTGAAGTGACTATGTTTCTCTGTACGACTCGAGCAAAGAAACCAATTACAAGAAATCTTTTCAACCATTTAATATTTTGACTTTCGTGATAGACAATAAATATTTTTTCAAAATTTTTATAAGTTATCCTACGTCTCCTATTTGAGTGTGATGGTGAAATAAAAGTTTTTGTTAAAATTTTCCTTTTTTTTGCAAGCTTTTCTGTTGACTGTACTTGCATTGTCATCCAACCTACATAAGTATAGCAAATTTCAAGCCAATCCAACCACTGAAAGTGGGTTAAAATCGACTTCCAAAATTTGACCCGTACATATATTATTATACATTGCAAGTTAAATAAAAGCTTGTAATAACAAAAAAATTAAACCGCCGAAAAAACTGAAAAGTAAAAAATAATACCTTTTTTTGTTTGACCTTAATCTAGGTACCAGTTTGAAGTCGGTGCCTCAGCACGAGCCAGGAGGAGTGATAGAAGCCAATCAGGTAGACGATTATAGGTCCACTCCTCCTGGCTAGTGCTGAGGCACCGACTTCAATCTGGTAGGTACCTAGATTAAGGTCAAACAAAAAAGGGATTATTTCTTACTTTTCAGTTTTTTCGGTGGTTTAATTTTTTTGTTAAAAAGTTTTTATTTTATACTTTTTTCCCATCTCCAATAAAAAATAATTGGCTAAGTAAAGTTTTTTTAAGAGGTGCTATTATATTTTTTTTCGACAGTCGGCGTTCTGAAGATCGAGAAACTGCAGCTGTTTTATTTTTATCTCCTATTGTTTACTGGAAATATTTTTTTAAGTGTTCGAGTTGACATTTGTGAGATTTAATGGCTGACAAGCCGTTCGTGCTCAGTACTTAGTAGAAACAGAAAAAAAACGAAGTCATCTGTCACTTTTGTCCATGTCAAACCGTTTGCGTTTCGTTTGCTTTGCGGTTTGGACTATTTTTAACGACCTCCGCACAAAATCCGGATTTTCAATTTTACCGCATTTCTCCACGAATTATGCACGATAATTAAATCACGATTGAATATTTTCGATCATTATTTTGGAACTGCTTTTTGGACAATGCAAAGTAAACGAAACGCAAACGGTTAGATTTCATTTGACATTGACAATTGGCTTCGTTTTTTTTTCTATTTCTACTAAGTACTGAGCATGAACCGCTTGTCAGCCATTAAATCTCACAAATGTCATCTCGAACACTTAAAAAAATATTTCCAGTAAACAATAGGAGATAAAAATAAAACAGCTGCAGTTTCTCGGTCTAGAAGACGACTACTGTCGAAAAAAAATATATTTAGCACCTCTTCAAAAAACTTTACTTAGCCAATTATGAAAATCAGACTACTCTGTAAAAAGTTAGTCAATCATCCCCTGTTTTCTTACCCTTAGGGTTGGAATATTATTTCCAAATTAAAATGGGACCACCCTTGGGGTATACGCTTTCCAATAAAAAAATAATCATCAAAATCCGACTACTCTGTAATAAGTTATGCGTGGTCATATAGTACAATCAGTAACTGAACAATCAATCATCCCCTGTTTTCCTACCCTTAGAGTAGGTATATTATTTCCAAATTTAAATGGGACCACCCTCGGGGTATACGCTTTCCAATAAAAAAAGAATCATCAAAATCGGACTAGGTACTCTGTAAAAAGTTATGCGTGATCATACATAAAAAAAAAAAACAAAAAAAAATATACACGTCGACTTGAGAACCTCCTCCTTTTGTTTTCGTCGGTTGAAAAGCATTCTTGCGTAAATTTGTTGGGTGTTCTCTTTGATTTCAACTTCTTTATTTTGTAATAAGCTATTAAAAATAAAATTACTATTGTAAGATATCCTGGATTTTTGATAATGCTATTTTTAGCTTTTGATAAACAAGTTAACCTTATGGATGTAGTCTCGGTAATAAATGTGACCTTTCAATGTTAAAGAATTATTTTATCTTATCTAAAAAGGCACTTGAAAAACGTGTCTCATCACTAGTGCTACCTAATTGCCACGAGTTACCGATGTCTAGAATAAGGTAAGCCGTGTGGTAGCGTGGTTTGACCTATGTCCTCTCAATCAAAGGGTCGTTCAAACCCGGGCACGTATCTCTAAGTTTTTCAATTATGTGCGAAATTATTTGTGAAATTTACCATGAGCTTTACGAGAAGGAAAACATCGTGAGGAAACCTGCTTACACCTGCGAAGAAATTCAATGGTGTGTGTGAAGTTCCCAATCCGCACTGGGCCCGCGTAGGAACACCAGCCAGCCCACTCATTCTGAGAGGAAGCATGGTGGTCTGCAGTGGGACCCCAAACTTCATCGCTAGGCTTAAAATATACTTACACTTACAATCCTTTTACATGGTTTTTGAAAAATATTTTCTAGTGAATTTTGATCCGCTTTTGATGGTCGAATCGACTTGAAATTGGTATGTGTGTATATAAGTAGAACGACAGTGACAAAAGAAAAATCAAATAAGTACTGTGTCAAAAAAATGGAATTAGAAAGATTAATTTACACGTTCATGGACAGTACGTCGAGGGAAGTAAATTATAACTATTTATAAAGGCAGGTTTATACAGGGTCACTAACTGACTTCGAATTCGAGACAAGTCAGCGCTGACCCGAGAAATACCCAATGTAAATTGATTTGAAGTCAGTACAGCGGTGGGGGTCAGCGCTGACTTTCAATTTACATTGGGTATTTCTCGGGTCAGCGCTGACTTGTCTCGAATTCGAAGTCAGTTACTGACCCTGTATAAACCTGCCTTAACGCTCGTGATATGGCACTACGGCTGTAGACGGTGGTTCAAATCACTCCAAAAGTGGAACTACGTCCGCAGCCGGTTATCACAAGCTTTTATTTAACTTGCAATGTACCTAAGTATGTACGGGTCAAATCTTGGAAGTCGAATTTGACCCACTTCCAGTGGTCGGATTCACTTGAAATTTGGTATACTTATGTTGGTTTGGATGACAATGCAAGTACAACCAACAAAAAGTAAGTTAGCTAAAAAGCTTGCTTTTGAAATGAAATTTTTAACAAAAAGCTATTTTTCATAGAATTTGTAGGAAGCATGTGACTCTGTGCCACTTTAGACTGAATCACAAACAGTGCCACAGCAAACACTCCTTCTCTTGCACACAAGACCTCGTATTGTGGCACTACGTCTGTAGACGGTCAATTTCCATACACAATCTTCGTTTATGGCCGTTACTGCCACACAATTTATTTCCAAAACAACCTATATGACAGTCCGTCCCCATTATTGCAAGAGGTGTCCGTGAACGTGTTAAGCAAAAAACTTATTTTGTAAAGAAGGTACTCAAGAATTATTTTCGTAGGTGGGCATTCAAAAGTCGGTCCCCAGGGCAGAAAAAATGTAGGGGCAGAGATTATTTCCGGTAAACACAATTTAGTACGGACAATTAGAATTAGAACACACGATACACTTACACGATTAATTAATTTACGTAATATACAAATTATAAATCTTGAGTCAAAATTTTTGTCGTCGCACTTCTTCGAAACGGCTCGGGCGATTTCATAATTTTTTAAGTTTTTTATTTGGTGGGTATGAGAACAGGGGCCTGTTGCACAACAAAGTACAACTAATATTACAAGCGGAACTCTCGCTTGTTATGCAACAGGCCCCAGGTCGTAAAGTATTTTCCACCCCCCCCCCCTATTTTTTAATCGCTTATATGGCAAATCAAAATTTGCCGGATTTACTACTACTTGCTTATAAAATTATCCATAAGAGTACCATGATGTTGGCACCTCTGAAAGTAGGTAGGTATGTTATGTGTTTGTCAAACAGTGATGAGTGATAGAGAAATCTACCCCCGATAAGCAGCTTTTACAGACAATTAACGAAATTTTAATCCGTTTTATGCATAGCTCCGTAAGACTAGACAGCTGTAAAACGACCACCAACATTGACAGTCACAAAAACGGATAGCGTTTATTGTTCTAACTGGGAGCCGAGGCTCGCTACTGGACTCGAGTGTTATGCTAACCGCATTGACGACGCAATCCGCTTTCAAAACAAACACTCATCATTGCTTGTTTCAGTGGTCGTAACCCATCGTATTTTATATCTTTTGAAAACTTCGATTGTTTTCTGTAAAAAAATAGCGTTTTCTTAAGTTTTCTACACTCGGCTATGTATCTATTTGCTTCTAATGTTGATTGTGGGTTTTATAGATTATCGCCGGTCTATTGCGTCCGTTAGAAAAACCGTTTTATTTGTTAGAGTTGTGTAGGCGTAAAATTTTACTAGCAGTGGCAACTAAAATCTTTAATTGAATTGCGATGAGTCGATCCTGAGATGGTACTACACTTATCATTTGAAAGTGGCAAAAAAATATTTATTATTACCAAATGGCCTAGTGGTTAGAGAACCTGACTACGAAGCTTGAGGTCCCGGGTTCGATTACCGTGTCGGGACATATATTTGTATGAAAAATACCAATGTTTGTTCTCGGGTCTTGGGTGTTTAATATGTATTTAAGTCTATTTCTATCTATATAAGTATGTTTATCCGTTGCGAAGTACCCATAACACAAGCTTTGCTTAGCTTACTTTGGGACTAGGTTAATTAGTGTAAAATGTCCCGTGATATTTATTATTATTATTATTATTATTAAAACACGAGTAAGGTAGGTACTAAAAAATTGCTGATTCAATTTACCTTGTCAACCATTTAGTCTAAAATTTTATTTGTGCTGTAGGTTTGTAGCAAGCAACAGACTTTTACAGGAATGGATTTTTTAGATTAAGTATTAGATTAGGTACAAATATCGGTCGCCCGCAGCAGCCCTGTCGCATCAGACGTGTGGCGATTCCTTTGAGTGTCCTTAATTTTAACACAGTTGGTATACCGCGACTGACCTAAAGTCAAAGAGTTGCCTCTTAGTTAGTGCCTGTTAGTTATTTAATCCTATTTTCGTACAAAAATAAGGATCAATTGAGGCTTCATGCGAATAATTTGATATCCCCGAGTGCAGCTGTGGGTCGCGTAAGGTCGAGTCCATATTTAGATAGTTTTTGCTTTAGGTAACGCCACGAGAGTTAAGGCGAATGATTACACACACAGCTACATAAAGTACTGATTGCAAAAAAGATAGTGAATTAATGAAATGACTGAGTGACTGAAAATGTGAGTTATATGATCTTATGATGAAATACTTACGCCATACTATGCATAATAATGCATTATTTTAGTTTTTCTTTTTCATATAACCTATTTTTGAAATAAACAATTTGAAACTGATAAGAAATATTCGCAACAAAAAAAATCGGTTTTTTATAAATAGCGAAAAATATGCTTATCTGATTTATATAAAATAGATCAAAATATTTTATTTTCTGTTTTGTTTGAACTAGATGTATTTTCCTAAATTATTATTAAAGAAATAGGTTGAAGAAAGTTAATCTTGTAATTCTATGTTGAGTCTGTTGATCTTGCTATTGGTACGAATAAATGTCAAAATCCCGCTGTCATTACATGACGTGTTGTTGTGTGCGTGACCTCAACTCTGATGGCGTTACCTCTACCTATCAACGACGATTGTTTATTATGATCGTCAGTTTGGACGCGAAACGATTTGCAATCATCCAATTCGTATCTTGAGTTAAACATCCAAGCTGACAATCATGATATTATGCGACGGAGATATGATACGCTAATGGGTGGAGAGGAGACCATAAAGTCAGACCACGTTAGATGGCAGTTAACCGTAAAAACAATTGACTGGAAAAAATCCATTGTTACTTTTATGTAAAATTTTCATACCAATTTTTAAATACCGGCGTTAAGGTGTCCAACTTTTTGAACTCAACTCTAATATGGACCCACTTTAATTTTTACCAGGGATCGGACGGATTACCGTCATTGTTCACAATATTGTAGACATGACTCCGAAATTAATGGATCTATTAATTAATTTATTGAAATCACATTTGTTTTCCTGAAGATAATAATTTAACCTAAAAACACTATAAGAAATCTTTCTATTATTTATATGCTACGAATCTAAATTAAATCTCAGGTAAGAAATTAATAAATTGATTACTTATTTAATTAATTTTACAGTCATGTCCACATTATTGCGAGCAATGACGTTAATCCTTCCGATCCTGTGTGTAACTCAAACTGGCGTGTGATCCACGTGTCGCTTGCGAGTAACACCTCTTTTTTCCGTTAAATATTATAACATGTATGACTTTTTAGAGTGCAGCAGTGATAATGGAAGGGTTCCTGCATCACATGGCTCCGCAGTTTCTGCACCCGGCGCTGCAGAGTTTTGGCTGCGGTGCATTCAGGCCCATAGGGGGCGCCTTCCATCCCCTCTATCCCGGGAAAGCCTTCGCCAGGCATCTGGGGGAGCAGTACGCACTTGGACAATCCGTCGGACAAGCGCTCAGGGTAACGGTTGAACTATACCTACTGTTTTATAAAATAAGCTTTTAAATAAGCAGGTACTTTTTGCTTTATGAATTTGCATTGTCGTCCAAGTTAGTTACACATACATACAAACCAAATATCAGGCCAATTCGATCAGTACATTATGGGTGAAATGTGACTAGCAGGATTTGATTTAATCTTAAGAAACAAACACACATTGCAAGATAGGTAAATACAATTTTATAGTTAGGTAGGTATGTACTAATTAGATTGCTAGGCGACTGCGCTTCGCTCAGCGTCTGTCAAGTTTATCAGTCGAAAACATAAATACTCGTCTTGTATGTATATGTAGTCATCCCGTCAAAATATTTAAACATCAACCTTATAAGTTAACAGCATAGATTTGTACCTATAGATATTTTGGACACCTTGTTAACGTAAATATATTTTTGCATTGACTGTACCGCACATTATTTTTTAATGGATTTTTTTTTCATAAAACCATAAAACCCATCTAGGTCAACCAGGAACAGAAATCTTTGTGTACATACATTTCATCATAATCATAGGCAGTTCGCGTCTGTTCGAATGAAAATTAACGAAATGGAAATCTAGCTCAATTTCACACCAAAATCTTTTAGTTTTCTCCGTAATATAATTTTGGAATACTTAGTCAAACTGGGTCTACATTGGAATCGATAAATACTGAAAGGCAAATTGGATGGTTTGCCATAACGATAATTTACCATACCTAACATACATACTTAACTCTTTTTTTCACAGAATTTATTAATTGTTCTGGATTGCTATAAAATACACTTAATCTAACCTATAAAGTTCTACAGGATGACCACTCCATAGTTCCTGAATAAATTACGCTTTCAGCTTTCAGAGAAAAGAGAGTTATAGCAAATGATCATTATGCTAAACGTGACATTATGACTTACAATGTTATGAATCGCGAATGGGACCCTTAAAATCTTAAAGCGAGTCACACACAGCGCAGATGCGGTAAGATTATCTGTATCAGAATGCATATCTGTCAATATCCGCTCCCTATACAATTCAATGGAGGACCACACACAGCGCAGATAATTTATTTATATTTTATCGTAAGTACCTAAGGTATCTGTGAGCATCGACATAATATCGACAGATGTGAAGATTTTATCTACAGATAAATACAGGTGGTTGCGCAGAGGCACACTTTCATCATCATCAGCATCAGGGCACAGGCTTCCTCTCAGAATAAGAGGGTTTGGGTCGTAGTTCCCACGCGGGCCCAGTGCGGATTGGGAACTTCGGTGTATAATAAAATAATTATAAAAATTACCTACTACATAAGCAAACAACAATTCATTCTTGCGTAGAAATGCATTTTCGCATTGTTTTACATTTTGACGTGAAGAGAAATAAAGAAAGTGTAAGTAACGCACTTTTATTGAAATAAATCGAGACCGTGTTAAAAATGCAAAGATTTATTACATGGCCTATTTTCTTATCAGAACTAAATGCTTTTCAATTTTTTAGTTCTTTTTATTAAGTTAATAAAAGCTCGTTTTTTTATCTTTTACCTTTTTTAGTAGTTATCTTCTATAAATAAATAATTTGTACCCTAAACGCTACTATTATTATTATTATTACTACTATTATTATTTGTATTGTATTAATTGTAGCCTATATACTCTCAAAGGGCCGGCAACATACCTGAGACACGCTTAATGTTACGGGTGTCCATGGGCGGCGGTGATTGCTCCCCATCAGGTGACCTGCATGCTCGTTTTCCCCCTTTTATATAAAAAAACACCCTGTATAAACAATCCGCACCACAAAACACTCGGCTCCGAAATTTTAGAGTGATTATCACCTCGCATCTGCACAGTGTGTGATACCTTGAGACAGAAATAAGTTTTCATATGCAGATAAAATCTTACCGCATCTGCGCAGTGTGTGACTCGCTTAATAAATAATAAAAGATAACGTTTCCGCGCAGAGTGTGCGTGACGACAGCAGCACTCCGCCGCTGTACCGGCACAGCTACCCGGCCCGTGACGACACCAGCTCGCCGGGCTCCGCCGCCTCCGCTTCTCCGCGGCCCTGCAAAGATGACGACCCGCCCTCTGCACCGCCTTGCACAGACTCGCATGACTTCTTTTCCCGTGAGCACTTAGCTATTCCTTATAACAGCCCGTATAATAATTCCTTGTAGCATAGTAAATTAATTGTTTCATGTGATTCATACAGGTACCTACGTCTGTCTGTCTGTTAACTCTTCACGCTTAAACTACTGAACCGATTTAGATGAAATTTGCTTTAGGATAGTTTTTATATTTTTATTTTATTCTATTTTTGCTAATCATTTTTCTCACATGAAACGGAGAAGCATGGCGTAAAATTTAATTGAATTTTCTAGACATGTATTTAACAAAAAACTATAAATAGCGCATATTTATTTAACGTGCAGGTGCAAGTCATGTAAGCAGAACAACTTGACGTTCTATTTATAGTAGGTACTAGCTTTTGCCCGCGACTCCGTCCGCGTAGAATTAGTAATTTGGGCAGCTTATGCTTTTTAACAAATTTGCTTTTTCATCAATTATGGCTCTCCTTAGTTCCTCGATATAAAAAAAAATACCCGCCCCCGCAGCCCCATCATTGTTTCGGGTTCTATTGCGCTAATAAATAGCCCTAGGGACAGTTTTTCTCAAATATCTTCAATGTACAGACACCGACTTGTTACAGATTTATTATATGTATAGATTTATTACGTGTAAGTACAACCGGTTGAAAATTTGCATAATACAATTTCAGGATTTATTAAGTTAAGCTTCACGATTAATGGAGACTTCCTGGAAAACAAACTCTCACTTTAACGTTATGCTCAGTTTAGTAGTAGTATCGAGGACAGAACTGTCAAGCTTAGATCAGGTTTAGTAACTAAATGTAATATTTGTTTTTCCCGCAAGTGGCTATAGGTAAGCCTTTACTTACGCATATTTTCCAGCCGATGGTGAGCGTAAATCCGCATGTGGCGTGTGCGGCGCGCGGCTGGGGCCGGGTGTGGCGCAAGCGCACTTCTTGCAAGAGCTGCAACACCTGTACAGCCTCAGTGCGCTGCCGCGTGACGCTTCGGCGCCCGCTCCACACTCCCTGCATCATCAAGATGAAGACGCCCGCTGGGAGGTATAATACCGAATCTCGCCTTATACTACGAAGTTCAAAATTAAAACTTCGTATGGCACCGTCTCGTTCGCGCTAACAGTGTTTAATATGAGAGTGAAAGAGACGGTACGATACGAACTTCGATTTTCAAATTTCGGAGTAGGTCCCCAGGGAAACCCTCGATGATACCGCAATACAGCGTTACCAACAATGGCTAATGCCGAATAACCTACAAATGTAGCAAATTTGTGATTTCACGGCTGTAAGGATAAAATACTCAAAGATTAGTAGATTGTTCAACAAGGGACTAAAACAAGTCATAATGACACAAGATATTTAGCCACCCGATCTCAGCGAGGGTGGCTATAATTTGCATGTCATTATGATTGTTTAGTCTCGCGTTAAACACTCTACTTTTCACTTTGAATGCGATGAAAAAAAACGACCGCGTTTCATACAAAATTACAATACTACTTTTTTTACAACGAACGCTCAATACGAATAATGGACATCTGTTCTAAATTCAAATACTATATGTATACTTAGCAAAAAACTTTTCTCAAACATGCTATGTAATGTTTACGTTGTGTTCCAAATAATAGGCCGGGACGTATCACGTTGCGGGCGCGGTTAGACAACTGGTACGTAATGGATTTTCATACAAAATTGCAGGCCTTGGCCGGCAATGCGATCGTCTATTGTTTCATGTGATACAGCACCACAGAAATAATAATAAAGAGGATAGAAATGCCTTAGTTCCTATTTTGTTCCGGGACCAGTGGCGCTAGTTTGTCCCCTCTACTTACTATTAATGCACACACGCAAAATACCGGAACCGTACTACGCAATCACGCACACAATTACTAATTTTTTTGCTTACAAACAATTATGAACCTAACCACTTAGACACAGCGTTGAATAACACTCACCGTAAGTCATACCCACACTTACACAACGGCGTTCTTCATTGGCCGCGTCGGCAGTGTGGTTGTAGTGTACAAAAGCAATTTATTTCACATTTACGCTAGGCCTCGATTCATCGACAATTTTATCGACTGTTACAATTTGCAGTAAACCTTACAGGAAATTATTGTAACCAATGATCAAATTTAAAATGAATTCGTGGGGATGGACATTAGTATAAATAATTTGTAGCTAATTACGTGAATTTGACCTAGGTATGTAAATGTGAAATGTATAATGTTTGGCTGCATGTGTCTGTACAGTCAACGTCATAAATAAGTGACCACTTTTGTAGTACCTTGTCACTTTCAATCGTTACATAATTTCGTATGGCTTTTCAAACATGACGTTAAAGCGACAAGGTACAAAAGTGATCACTTATTTATGACGTTGGTTGACCCTACCACCGACTCTGTGTAAGTGAGAGATGTGAGTTTAAACATGAAACTATCGTGAGACTCACTCATAGTGAAAATAAACGGATCACTCACGTCTTAAAACGAGTTTAACTCGACATGTTTCGGGCTAATCCGTAGCCCTTCTTCTCGGAGTCAAACGTCACGGTGGCTCCCAAACGCGCACTGCGCGCTACCGCCCCGGTATCGCGGCTACTCGATGCAACTGACAGCGACACACAACTACCCCCGTTTTCATCATCACTTTTATTGTCATTGTCAAATATAGGATAGGGGGGGTAAATGTAGGGTTGTCAAAGTGATGTTGTTAGTGTTGTGTGCTACCCAACATTTGACGATGACAATAAAAGTGATGATGAAAATGTATACTAAGTACCAATTAACTGTAAGGTGTATTCGTTTTGTCATACATACATACACTGACGATCAAAAATAAAGGGTCGGTTACAAAAATTACCATAACTACAAAACCCGCTGTTTATAGCTTCTTCGGGTAAAATGAGTTTAGTAACATTAAGTGCGAACTGAAGGCCATTTGACAACCTACTGCCATACTCCGCCCGGGCGGAGCGCCGGCCGAACATACCTAAACTGCGGAGTGAACCCCCCCTGCCCTTACGTCCCGGCCTCTGCAGTAATGTACTATTTCACAACACTGCTCGAAAATGTGGCCATAGATAACCTAAATCCAGTACTCAAAACTGCCTATATATGTACATTTAACAGCTGACTTATTTATGGCGCGCAAACACGACAACAATGTTACACTAATCGAAAACAGGATGTATCAGTATATGTATTTCATTATACGATACGACTTTTTGAAAGATAATTTCTGAATTACATTCCTGGCGTGCTGAAACGACATTATTGGACCAATCAACAGTAATCTTCTGCTGCATGTGATGGATGGATGGATGGATGGATGGACGGACGGACGGACGGACGGACGGACGGACGGACCGGATGGACGGATGGACGGATGGACGGGATGGACGGGATGGACGGGATGGACGGGATGGACGGGATGGACGGGATGGACGGGATGGACGGGATGGACGGGATGGACGGGATGGACGGGACGGATGGGTGGATAGACGGGATGGACGGGATGGAAGGGATAGACGAGATGTATGGGATGGACGGGTTGGACGGGATGGACGGGATGGACGGGACGGATGGACGGATGGACGGGATGGACGGATAGATGGGATGGATGGACGGATGGACGGATGGACGGGATGGACGGGATGGATGGGATCAACGGGTTGGACGGGATGGACGGGATGGACGGGATGGACGGGATGGACGGGATGGACGGGTTGGACGGGATGGACGGGTTGGACGGGATGGACGGGATGGACGGGTTGGACGGGATGGACGGGATGGACGGGATGGACGGGATGGACGGGAAGGACGGGACGGATGGACGGATGGACGGGATGGAAGGGATGGACGGGATGGATGGATGGACGGGAAGGACGGGATGGCCGGGATGGACGGGATGGACGGGATGGACGGGATGGACGGGATGGACGGGTTGGACGGGATGGACGGGATGGGCGGGTTGGACGGGATGGACGGGATGGACGGGATGGACGGGTTGGACGGGATGGACGGGATGGACGGGATGGACGGGATGGACGGGATGGACAGGACGGATGGACGGATGGACGGATGGACGGGATGGACGGGATGGGCGGGATGGATGGATGGACGGGATGGACGGGATGGCCGGGATGGACGGGATGGACGGGATGGCCGGGATGGACGGGATGGACGGGATGGATGGATGGATGGATAGATGATTATGATGATGATGATGATAATGATTTCCTCGCATTAGTCGTGAAAAGCACAATGTTTAGTCTCGGCCAAAAGTGCAATAGACGGACTCGTACTTTCGAGGCCCTCAAACAAACTCGTCCATCTATTGCTTACTTTCCAGCCTCTACAACAATGTACTATTAATCCCTAGAGATCAAAAAAGAGCTTTAGTCCCGATATGCAGAGGCCAAAGTAACATTTTAAGAGCATGAGAAGTGAAAATTTAATTTTAACGCTTTGCTGAAAAATTTTGATCTACCTACCTACCTGTAAGTACGTGTAATGAATAAAGTTCAGTGTGTCATACAAGTCGCCGAGAAAACGTCGTAGCGCTCCTTTCCCGTCAGTGATAAAACGCTCTGTAGGGTAGGTATATAATATAATTATATATACTAGCTGTTGCCCGCGACTCCGTCCACGAAGAATGGGGGGGGGGGGGGATAAAAAATAGCCTACGACCTATTCTCAGACCTACCAAATATAGAGAAAAAAGTTTAATAAAAATCAGCCAAGCCGTTACGGAGGAGTTCGGTAACAAACACCGTGACACGAGATTTTTATATATTAGATAATATATACATACAGAACGTTTATACATAATTTATGTATAAAGGCAGCTGGCTTTTAGATTTATCATTATGGAGCCTGACCGATCAACACCTAAAAGTTCTCAGTGATTTCTATTTGTACTGAAAGCTATTGTCAAACAGACGTACCAGCGCATCCGCGCGAACCGGCAGCGGCGGCTTAAGTTGCGCACGCGCAAGCGGCATCACACGGTCGAGAGTATGCTGGGCTACGACCTGGAGGACGAGCGGCGCGAGGAGCGGCCGCGGGAGACGCGCGGCTACGACGCCGAGGACGAGCCCGTCGACGTCGAGGGCGACTCGCTCGGCTGGCCCGACGCACCAATCAACGTTGACGGTATGCTAAATAAATTTACCCAAAAAAATCAAAATAGGCATGATATTTTAACAAGCTCTGGTCGCATGATTCTAAGATGCAATGTAAAATATTTAAAAAAAACTTCTAATCATATCCACAACCAAAACGACCAAACCATCACCAAAACAAATTAAAAGAAAACCAAGCAACCAACCGACCATGACCTAAACGGAGATGGCGGGATGACCGTTTCGACCTATTTTGGCATTATTTTGCGAATGATAGAAATGGGTGGAAATAAAAAAGAGAGTCCTTTCCTCAGCAGTGAGAAATCTTAAGGTGGAGTCTGACGTGAGCATTTGCTCATATGAATATTCGCATCGAGCATTTCTTCTGCTCCATTTGTTCTGGAGCAGCTACTCCGGAAGCTGTACTGACGTGCCGAATATTCGACTTGTAACCTGTTCACATCGAGCAAATGCTCTCATCAGTCCCCACCTTTAAAGGCTATCAAAAAAAGAACCATGTTACCTAAACAATTAAGACAAACGTTTTTGTCACTAGGTAAATGCATTCACTGTCGGCATTTTTCTGATCATCCTTACCTTACCTTAAAAACGTAAATATGTTATAGTTCGTAGTACCTAAGTACCTAATACAAAACGTTACATGAACTCGGAGTAGTGTTCAAGGTACGCAGTTACGCACTGGGCGAAGTTCTCGAAATGTATCTATCTCATTAAATTTGATGAGGGATTCTTGCATATTTATTTAATTCGGGGTTCTCGGAAACGGCTCTAACGATTTATATGATACGTGTTATCGGGAGCGAAAAATTGATCAAGCTTAGTCTTATCTCTGGGAAAACTACTTTCGAGCTTTAACCCGAGTGAAACTCGGTCACCCTGAGCTCTTAAATGTGCGCTCAAGGTACTGAATGCAAACAATTTGCAAAAATAACATTACGTTTCCAGAAAAAGAACCACGAAACGAAGGTGAGAAGATGCATCTGAGCTACGCAGAGGACCTCGAGATATCCAGTACTAACGACGCCATGCAATCGCCAGAACGCGTGAGGTATTTTTTATCTAAGAGTGCATGAATACGGGTAGACAGTTTGCTTATTAAAATCTAGCACTCTGGTTTCGAACTTTTTACTTTTTTTTTCATACTGATCCAAAAGTCTATTCTCATTGAATGATAGTTGGTACAGTCAACGTCAGAAATAAAATTAAGTAATCAATTTTGTACCTTTTCGCTTTCACTCGATACATACTGTACTTTCAAACGTTTCAAACATGACAAGGTACAAAAGTGATCACTTATGACGTTGACCCTACCCTACCAGTTGGCACTACCTACTGAAAATGTAATTTAATTACAGTTATATCCCCAGAATAATGAGCCAAAATTGAAGAGTCTTTGCAAATGAAAAGAGTCACCTGAACAAACCAAAGAGTTAACGAGACTAGATGGTCGATAAAAAGTAAACATGTTATGAAACCTATATCACCACGTGCGAATTGTGCGATACAATTATCGCCTTTCTCTAAAGTAACTCGTCCAAAGTGCTGACCAACCAAAATAGTACTGGCGACCTACAAAATGTCGTAATACACCTTCAAATTTAAATGATTTATTGCTTACCTATATCTTGTAAATAGCAGATTGTACAACAAGAGCATAAAACGAGCCATTTTACCCGAGACGATCATATGGCCAACCGAGCCGGTACGGCGAGTGTGGATAGACACGTCGAGGGGAAAATTGGTTTAATGCTAGAGTTTTACACTCTGCTTTTCACTGCGATCACTGCATTTATGAATTTTTGAAACATCGCTTGTTTTAGTCGGGAATCGAACCCAGTCGAATGCGACAAAAATTAACATGCCGTGCTTACTTAAGGTTCAAATGCGTGTGTCAGTGTCTTTAATTTACCACTTCAACTCGTTAACAAGCTGAAGCATATCAAACTGATGTTACTTTGAGCTCTGATTGCTACTTTTAACCAGTCTTCTTCTTGTTTACTGTGTTTAGGATTGAAACCCCAAAGCCGCTTTCGTTGGAGTGCGCGACGAAGGCGGAGGGCGCCGAGCGGCCGGCGGAGGTGTCCACCTCGGAGTGGTCCGCGGCGGCGCCCGCGCCCGACGCCTGGCCCGCGCTCGCCGCAGAGGCCTACATGCAAGCCGCCCGCCACAAGATTGACGGGGAGAACCTACCCTCCTCTACAGACTCGCGCAACTAAACGAAAAATACTGCCGCTGCTCTACTCTTTTTACATTCTCACTTGTCATTACTTCAGACTTACAATCAGTACAATCACACATCATACACAACAAGGGATCTTCTCTCAACCGACTTGCACATTCAAACGCGTGCGTTTTACGCTTATTTGTATCTGAATCCTTATTTGTATGAAACATGACATTCATTATTAAGTTAGGTTTATGTCCAAGGCTTCTGTCTGAATGTAGAGTCATCACTAATAAATCTGTATGTTTACAATTACACGATGGAAAGCTCGAAAGATCAGCTCAAGCTCCTTATTCTTTATATCTGCTGCTGACTGTATCTACCATCGAGCCTGCATTAATGAAGTGGAATGCGGTGCACAATCAAATCAACCATGACTTAGATTAAGTATATGTTATGTTTGTATGTTCATAAATTATATTAGATAAAGTTTCTCAAGTGCGTCGCGGTCTTATTGCAATTATGAAATTGAACAGTAGAGGTATAGTTAAACGGACATATTAAGGTGTAACTATTGTTAAAATATACTATCTTATCAATCTTGTCATAATTGTGCGGTCTTAATCAGAATCTAATGAAGGATTTTTACAGACGTTTCAAGGCAAACTTTACCAACTAGGAGTCCACCACATCAATGAGAAGGGGCTCTCATATTTGACGAAGCTAACTTAATAACTTCCTGCTAGCTAGATCTATCCAAATGTATATACCTACTGGCTAGCTGTGGTTGCAAAAATTGGCAACGTAACCCTAAACTAACATTAGTTAATTAGTTACTGTTTACGTACTTTCATTGCTTCCAGATTCGACAGATTCCCAATTCATTGAATTCTTGTTTTAGTATCTTAATTCGTTTGAATAACATAGAAGTAAATTTGTTATCAAATCCTCATCATCAATCATCATTGCCGTAACGTGACAACTTTCGGTGTACAAACCGAAGCAAAAATGATTGTACTTTAAGTCGGCGAATGAAGAAAGGGCGTATAAGAAACTCGGTGGGATTTGAGTTGTTACGGGGCCACGCCACTGTTGGATGTCAACGTACCACACGAAACAAGAACACGTCAAAAGGCATTGTCATATTTAAGTGCGCAATTTACTTTTTTTTATGAAGGAAATTTTGAGGTTTTCGTAATCACAATCAAGCGCTATTGATTTTCATGATAAAAGTCCCTATTTTTTTTAATACAATTTGTGTCCTTTTCGTAAACCTCATGACATGAAAAAAGTACTTAACAAAAAATGACCCATAAAAATAAGGCCACTTTTTCTTTGTGAAAATAAATAATTCTCGTGATTTAAATAAGCAAATCCCAAAATTTCCTTTTTAAAATAGGAAGTTTTTGCCCGAAAAAGAATTTGATGAAATAAGTCTGCCGAATCGGGACATACTTAATCTGTTTTTTTGTAATGAAAAGTTACTATAAATAAAATAATTGTACCTAAGTATATAAATAAAAAAGTGTAGTAGTTAAGGATAAGAAGTTTAACTTATTATTAGTACCTAATTAAATTATTGTTGATGTTTCGCGTGTAAATAATAATAATCATCTAACTTTATTTTTGTTAATAATAATAAACGAATAATGTCAATCTAACACATTCGTGAGATTTATGTATAATTTTAAAAAAAAATCTAGATTTAGTCGTTAAACCTGAGGCAGTATTGTGTAACGCGCGTGCGCTCGTCATAATATTCACCATCCCTTTCTACTCTCGCCCTGTACCGTGTGACAATGAGAAATGATGAAAACTATAGTGATTCAAAGTGCATCAGACAGTAAAAACTCTGGTTTAACCCTTTACCAGGCCGCGAAAAACCAGCGTGTTTTAATAAGTTCTTTTTTATAATATAGATTTGCAACAGTATTGAATGTCTTGTTGAAAATGTATTCAAAAAAAGTCTAATATGTTCATGTAAACCAGAAAAAAATATGTGGGATACGATATTCCCATTGCCTGTCTGAGTAATGAACTGGCACATTCAATTCAGATTAATTATATTCTTGATCAGGCAAAGGGTGATATGTCTAGCACACAGAAATAATAATAAAGAGGATAGAAGTGCCTTAGACGCGTGACCTTGGCGCCGCGCTTGTGACTCGTAGGTCACAAGCGCGCGACTTGTGGCTCAGTGCTATTTGAAACGTGGGTATGACAACAAGTGCATTAAAATGGTGTTTTGCAGCATTAGCAATTGCGGAAACTCGTCCACGCTGTGTAATTACACTATTAAGGGGATTACATTTCATTTGTATGTATTAATTTAATGTAATAATGCGGTTTATATCAAAATACAACTTGAGAAAATATTTAATTATGAAATATTGGTTTACACGTTATTAACACGAAACTTCATATACCATTGCTACTCATGCCCATAAAAACGCAGATCGTTATGAATTATACGCAGCAATGTAAAGTAATTTTTGATAACCCTTCCGTCTTGCGCAAAAGTTCGTGGTACGGACAAAAAAACAGGTTACGACTAGTACAGACATAATGCCGACGCGGCCAATAAAGAGCGCCGTTGTGTAAATGTGGGTATGACTTACGTTGAGTGTTATTCAACGCTATCTCTAAGGTGTAAGGTTCATAATTGTTTGTAAGCAAAAATATTAGTAATTGTGTGCGTGATTGCGTAGTACGGTTCCGGTCTTTTGCATGTGTGCATTAACACAGTAAGTAGAGGGGATGAAGCAGCGACACGAGTTCCGGAAGAAAATAGGAACTAAGGCATTTCCATCCTCTTTATTATTATTTCTGTGGTCTACCACATGGTATATTGTATACCATAGTCTGATTTCAACTCCAATTTCAACTCCAAGTCTCCTACAAAAACTCAACACAATAGCAATTGTATTACTGACTGACCCAAGAAAAGACAATTAACTGGGCTATGGGCAGAATAGTTCCCACATAATCAAACTCTAACAAGGCAATGGGATAGTATTATCCCACATCCTAATTCTGGTCATATTATAAAATGCATGAATATTTACCTAAGTATAAGATTACATTACCTTACCACACTCAAAATCTACAAAGTATCAAACAATTTACCGACCTTCTTATCTGCTTTTATTTCGCTGAAATTAAGTTAAGTGTTCGTATTTTGTCACAAATAACTGAAATTCCTGGTCAAGTGAATTCAAACGGCTGCGATAGATACATTATTGGATTTAGCTGTGTGCTGTGAATGAAGGAAGATTATGAAATTATATTTTCATGGATTGATATAATGTTTTGTAGGAGATTTGGTGTTGAAACCGGACTATGCTAAACGAAATAGTATGTGGAAGACATGCATCCCTTAACCTGATAAAGGGTTAAACTTGCAATACATTTCGACATTAGTAAACTGAGCTTGACACTAAATTGTGATCAAAAAAAGGGACTGTGGCGAGCCAACGTTATTTTTTTTCGGCAAATGGCCATACGTGTATTGCTCGAACCTATTCAATATCGTTTTCTTGTAAGCTCATGTATCCATATGGCTTCTTATTGGAACGAATCACCGATCTTGCTTAGCATAAAATATAAAATGCCATAAATAAAATTAGGTATTCAATATCAATTTCTTTATTACTCTTTAATACGATACGCATCAAATTAGCTATATTTTGCTTAACGCAGCCAAAACTGGTAACACTTCATTTATAAATTTGGATCGTCCAAGATAAAATAAGGCCCTGACCCTAGCTATAACAGAGGAGAAAACAGTGCCACAATCAACTCACACAGGGTTAGACATAGACTACCGAAACAAGTACAAGATTTGAAACTAAAATTAAGTTTCCTTAAAAAGCTAAGCCTTACGGTATTATAAAGGGAAATAGGGAAAACGACGCGACGCTACGTAATTTGTGGTTTCAATTTTCAGCAGAGCGAAAAGTTTTACTAACGTGAAAATTACTTCTTAATGTACGCGTAAAATCTTTAAGATTTCCGATGGAAGAAGTTTTAGGAACTAAGACTTTGAACTTTGAGTAAGGTAACTAAAATGCGCTTTTAACATTTATTATATTATTTAACCTGCCCAAATGATATTGCGGAGTAGTAAACCTTAATTTTTTCTATGAACTATAATGAGGGGCAGATACCTACTCGAGCAACTTGCTTAATATGCCCTTTGTCTTTGCTAATGCTTTTAGGCGAATCGTTTCAAAGGTGTTGGTCCAGCGGAATGCAAAAGAGTAGATAACTCTGAATCTATTTGGACGAATATTGTCCAGTTTCAAGGTTTTTACCTAAAAAATTATCTCAATCGATGCTTTTCATTGATGGCGCTATAGATTGCAAGGGTGTTATGTGAAGTTTAGTTTGGCAAAAAAGCATTTGTGTTGTCTGGGCGGTCATTACTGCGGACCTTGCAGATTGAGCCTGTAGGCGGATTGGCGGTGGAAGCTGTCTTCCGCGTTCGACGCGGTCGCGCGCAACGGCGCCTGCTCGGCTTCCGGCGTCCGGTAGTCATGCACCACCTGCAATCACTTACACTATTACATACCGTTGAGTGCAAATTAGGCATGAGAATATGGCCTAATGTGTACAGGGTTAGCAAATGCGGCCAGCCTTAAAAATAGCTGAACATATTATTAGTATTATTACAGTCAAGTGTTAAAATATGTCACTATTCCAAACATATAAAACTATGTACCACGACCTTAATACGTCGGAATAGGAGTACATATAGAATAGGTACATATTTTTTAACTTCGCACATGTACACATTTTTCTACTCGATTGTACTTGCCTTGCTTGTTTGGCTTTATAAATAACGCAAAGTATAATAAGTAGGGTTTGCTTTAACAGTTTCCAGTGAAAAAAAAACATGTCAGATCAGCTCTTTGAAACACATCCTACAGCCGTGTTACAAATGCAAATGTACCTGTGGGGTTGCTTCGTCTTGTACGTACAGTCACCGGCACCAATATATGTTGAAACGAGGCACTCAAAAATATGTGACGCAACTGTATTCGTATGGCTGTTAGAGCGTATCAGATGTTTTTGAGTGCCTTGTTTCATCATATATTGGTGCCGGTGACTGTACTATAGGGGCAACGTTCAATAAAAATACCACACTTATTGTAAGAACGTTCTACGGTGGGTCAGGAATCAAATGGTTCGATATTATGCTACGCGGGGTTATAAAAATGTCAAGTGAAACGAATCGATCCACTGACTCTGCGTATGTGGTCCTCACGCGCTGCCAATTCGCGCGCAAGTTCGTCGCGGCGGCGCTCCCATTCCGGCTCGTAAGTGCCTTCCTTCATGCATTTGTCGATCTGCTCGTACTCCCGGTAAAGGCTGGCGTACTCTGCCAGGCTCTGCTTAGCCGCCTGGCTTCCACCGCCGTTGCCTTTCGACGTCGCGCCATCCTGGTCCTCCCGGTGCGTGGTTAAGCTGCTTAATTGACAAAAATTGCACGCGTTTCACGCGGATTGTGAACCTTTTTTACAACACCAATCCTGTGATGTGCGCTGGGATCTTAGGTTATCATAGTCCGGTCACAATGAAGCGCAGCCAGCGGCGCGGTGAGCGTTTTCTCTGTTCATTGCGTGTGCTGGCATGTCACGACAGTGCGGCTAGTGTGTCACCTCGCAATGAACAGAGCAAACATCCGCCGCGCCGCCGCACAGGTCCTGCGTAAGTTGTAGCCGGGGGCCGTAGGTTTAAACCGGGCCGTTATGAAAATCTTTTAAATATTTAAAGATTGTAACTAAGTATATAAAGAAAATTTTTTTGTAACACTAATTTACAATAAACCGGTTTTTTTTACTATTAAAAATAAATAAATATTAGGGGACACTCTTACACAAATCGAACTAATCCCAAACTAAGCAAAGCTTGTACTATGGGTACTAGACGACGATAAATATACTTATATAGATAAATAAATACTTGAATACATAGAAAACATCCATAACTCGGGAAAAAATATTCGTGCTCATCACACAAATAAATTCCCTTACCGGGATTCGAACCCAGGACCTCTTGCTTCGTAGGCAGGGTCACTACCAACTAGGCTAAAGCGGTCTTTAAAATCCGGACTTATCACAGATTACATAAGTCACTTAGCTAACAATGCCGCACAAATCCGAAACTGAACATGTGACGCTGTATTAGCCTATTTATAAAGTAAGAATATGATGAAACATCACATGGCTAATCTCCTTAGATAATTTAAGACAGGATGAATGAGCCTTTGACGTAATTTTACTTGAAACTTTTTCTGCCGATTCGCCCGGGGGGCGAGGTATGACGTACAGCACACATCTACGCATTGCCGCACACTCATGTCAAAAATTTTTGCGTTCCTACAGATGCCTACCAAAACAAAATCGTCACACAAATGTAAATCACGCACACACCTAGACATTTTTGTTGTAATGTCACTGATTTTTAGACGACAACTAACACACGAAATAGTGATGTGACATGTGTAAAGACCGATTCAATTGAATGGACATCAAAGAAAGAATGAATGACTGAAATTAAAGTCATATATTTTGAATGAAAGTGGTCATCATTAAGTAAATTTTTCACGAATTTTAATACACCGACGAGCAAAAATAAAGGGTAGGGTACAAAAATGACGATAACTACAAAACCCGCTGTGATAGCTTCTTCGAGTAAAATGAGTTTAGTAAAGAGTTTTATTCTCAATTAAACTTATTCTTGTTAAGAATGAAACTCTGTACTAAACTCATTTTACTCGAAGAAGCTATCACAGCGGGTTTTGTAGTTATCGTCATTTCTGTAACCGACCCTTTATTTTTGCTAGTCAGTGTAGTTTTTCACTGCGGATTCACCTACTCGTAATTTAATGACAGTAAATTGTAGAAATCTGATTAATTAGATCAATACATCTATAAAGCTAAATAAGAAGACCGCTGAATGTAATGGTGGCAGTGTAGGTACCACTTTATTTAAAGTTTGACGAACTCTAACTAACTGAGCTATTGATGATTAAGGCTGCAAAGCTCCGCTGCTGCCCTTTCGTTCTGAGAGAAGGCACAGGCCCTACAGTGGGACGTATATAAGTCGAGATGAGGATTATGAGACTGCTCCGATCTATTGTTTATGATCGCGACTGTATATAATCTGTAGATTAAAACGAAAGTACTTAAAAAATAATTACAAACATAATTTTCATGAACGTGTTTATTTTATAATTAACAATACAATGAAATCTTCTTTTTTTTCATTTGTAAACACTTCGATACATGTAACTCAAAATGATGTGAACAGACAGCCCAAGTAGCCGTTCTGCGACAAAATTTAGTCCATTCCATTGGTTTTTAGTTACGGGTTGTTTCGGAAAACTGTAAATACGAAGTAAAAGCTATTACCAATTTATTACAAAACAACTTTAGATCAAAAACAGCACAAAAAACTCTAGATTAAAGCTCTGTGATTTAAAATAAAGTTAAAATAAACCGCAGGATAAACTTCATTCACTTCGTTCGTTCATCGATTCAGTTCGGTTGTGTCGCATCCCTACCAACGTGCATAGTTACAGTTTGTTATTATTTTGTCATTTATGTCGCAAAATTAAATCTGTTATATTAACGTTCTGGTAGCGTAAATTGATGATTAAATTACCGACGTGTGATAAGAAACACCGTCTTTCGTAACGCTAGACATTTCTGACTTTGTTTTGCACGAAATAACTGCACAAGACATCATTTTCTAGGAGATCTGTTCACCAGCGCGGACAATCAAAAATGATAACCTGCCCTTGCCAATTTTGGATTTTATAAACGGTGATGTTCAAGTGCACAAATAGCAACGGCAGAGGGGAAAAAGGTGCGAAGGCTCATCCTGTTTTAAATTATCTAAGCTAATCACTTGACTTGTGCGGTATAGTCAGCTAAGCGTCCGATAACAGTTCCTAAGTGACAGGTGCGATACTCGCGCTGGACAGTCGCTATATTCATCTACCAGCTGGCCCACCACCAACAATGTTTATAGCAGTCACATCACATAGTACATTTTCGAGTGACAGCTGCCAAAAAAAATACAATGACTGTGTGTCAATGACAGCAGTGTGGTTATGCCCTAGCTAGTGTATGGGGAGTGACCACAGAACTAACAATAAAACAAGTGCCACATGATGCAATAATAATTTAAAAATTCCGCTGTCAATAACATGAACAACATGTTCTTGCCAAATCGATGTCGAAAAAATTTTTGCCTCGCCTGTTTTTAATGTGCACACTCAGATCAAATAAAAAGTAAAGATATAGCGCTGCGAACAACGAAGTGAGGCCGGTCAAACTACATCAATCCGTGTGCTTGCTTATACAGTGGCACGCACACAATTGCAACCAAACTACACCAAATTTTGCTTAGAACCCGAAACGTCAACACTAGTGTTGCCATTATAATGTTGTAGTTACCCTATATATGCCGCCTAAGTAATACAACCTTTTCTTTTTTCACTTTAAATTCTATTCTTTATTAGCACGGCTTAAAACGTGAGAACGTGACACGCAACGTAAAGTTATTTATTTCTTGTAAAAGTTTATCAACGTTTTTTTATTGTAGTAACGATATCATTGTGACACGCAACGTAATATCGGGGTATTAAGAATTATTATGGTAACACATGTTTATTAAACCGGCCTCACCCGGCTGTTCACCGCGTTTTTATTTGATCTGAGTGTGCAAACTTTTTTGTTTTAATAGGCTTTCGTAAATAAATTTACTTTGCAAATGACTAAGCAGTGAAATGGAATCGTTTTTGAACCACAATCTCTGCAACAACCCATTCTTTGAGTAATTAACGTCGTTACAGACTGACCAGTGAAGATAAAAAGTGGCTTTTTTAGGCATATAGGCAGCTAACGCTTACAGCTCGCGCGAAATTTGTTCTGTAGAAATAAAGGTGCACTTGTTTAACCAACTCACTTGTACATGGAGGTATAGAAGTAGTGCGGGCGGCTGATGGCGCGCAGGAACCGCGGCACCATGCCGTCGCCCTCGCGGTACAGGCTGAGCATGCGGTTGTACGAGATGCACTTGTACGAGGGAAGCCGCACCAGTCGCCGCCCCATCTTGATGACGTTGATCTCTTTGTTATCAGCTGTCAATTCCTGTGCAATAAGAGATTCGCAATGGTATCCACTTGTGAAACTAGGCCCATTCTATTCAGGTCTATTTTAATAGTGACCGACCGAAAGTTCGGTTTTGGTGAAGACTTCACCAAGAAGCATCTAGTATATGTATATTTATAAATGTAAAGTAGTATATTATAAATGTTGTCAAGAGTTACTTGAACATACTTTTGCTTTGGGAACTATTAGAGTATGCGCGCACGAGCAACTTTGTCTCCGCGACTATTTTATCAAGTCTATGGGTTAGTATGGAAGTGCGCACACGTACACTTCCACACTAACCCATAGGCTTGATAAAATAGTCGCGGAGACAAAGTTGCTCGTGCGCGCATACTCTTAAAAGCATCCTCTAACTACATATATGTTACCAACAGTACCTACAGAACAACCAACTACCATCACCGTACGTTCGTTCACCAGAATAGGTCCAAAATAGCTACGTTCGATTAAATATTACTTACTTAGTGTTAATTTTTTGTCGTAATTTTACTTACCACAGTCGCGCTTTTCGTGCCATTAGTAGGAATATGGAATAGACCTGAAACAAGACGTAGGTACTTAGGTATAATCAGCATCAAAAGTAAGTACGTTAGTAAATACGTGCGTAATGCCACAAAAGAGTGGCAGAGTATGATACGAAAGCGATCAACTACTTTTGCTGACTATATAAAAATCAACAGAAAAAAATCACCTTATTTACAAAAAACTTACCCATGTGATGAGCGATCGTGGAGGGAATACCAGACAGCGGCTGCCGTATTTTAAGGCCATTCAAAACCTACAAATACAAATAATCGTAAAAAAGTATTGACACATTCAGTATCATATCTGTTAGAAATCATTAGCGACATAATTATATTAGTGAGGATAAGCATGCTCCATGTTCTCTATCGCCAAAGAGACGATAAATTCACCTCATAAACTCTAGAAGTTTGACAGCATCAATAACAAGTCATGACGGCTGCATTTGTTTCTAACAACATCGCCCACGTACATAAGCCCCGCCGCAAAAAGTTATTAAAATTGAAGTGAAATAAAAACCTGTTGTATGTTAACACCGATGTTGTGCGAAGGGCTGGTACTTTTGCTGACGACGAAGGGGATGTTGGAGTGGTTAGCGTTCCCATAGTAATATCGTACGCCAGCCTGCTTCATCTGCGATGCGACAGTGGGCAGTTCGTAGCGGCGGCTGCGGTACTTTACTCTGCGAGGATGGCGCACCTCCTGTACACCAACAGTTGCAGTGCAAACATAACTCGACTTTGCATTTGTTTGATGCACACGTACACAGACTAATATACCAAACTAGCTGATGCCCGCGGCTTTGCCCCAGTTCTATTTTTTCGTTCATAAGAACCTTCTCCTGACAACAAACGCAACAAAAAAAGAATTATCCAATTTGGTGCAGTCAGTCGGAAGTTATGCGCGTACAAACATTTCGTGATTAATTTTTATTTATACATATAGATGTCACTCTACAATGGTTATGATGCCAAAAAGAAACACTGTCGTCACTGTCCAGAAATTCAAGACGAATTTCACTACAAGAAATACAGGAAAAGCTACTTGCCTTATTTTTTTTTGGTGAGTCGGCAGAAACGTCTCCTAACGGGCCGGTAGCCTGATCATTCGATCTCTGAGTTTCACGAACTAGAAATATAACAATTTAAAAATATTATCATTTAGCAAATTAACGCATTCACTGCCGAGAACGCATAATTCATGCGCTTTCGCTGTCTATCAGTTTGGCAGTAATTTGAACGCATATGGGCGTTTGTGGCACCTAAAGGTAGTCTAGAGTATGACAGCTGGCAGCAAATGCGTTAAAGACGAATATAACAGCATAAAAAATATAGGTAACAAGGTAAAACAAGGTAAGGAGATCTGCGCATCGTGCGTCCTAGTCACGCAGGATTGACTTTAAAATAACGAAAAACAAATAAATTAAAACTTATATCCAAATACTAATAACAATAAATAAATAAACAAAATGATCTGTTTGGCTAGTGCACAACCGATAGCCATCAGATTAGAAGCACTAATATGCATTGCGTGCAAAGGCCTATATCATTATTTGTACACAAACATGACGTCAGCCTACTATAGGGAATATTCACAAGAACTGAAACGCTCCTGGCGATGTCCCACTTGTGATGGTGGGATTACGCGGAGGAGGCGTGAAGACGATACACCAGTTCGAAATCGTAATATGCCACTTTTAGACGATACTAATACTATGTCCGTGGATGACCTATTAAACCATGAAGAAAGCGTAGTTATAGAAACCAATAGCGTCAAATCTTTATCAACGCAGAGCATTACAAATAAACAGCCTAGTAAGAAGCCTTGGAACAAGTAAGTCACCTGTTGGATTTAAAATTAAGCCAAAACAATAAAACTGTATTTGCCGAAATGAGAAGTACTAGAAGGATGGAAATAAACACCCATGATACCGAAAATAATCATCATAAGAAAATCGTTCTCTTCGGCCTTGATGAACATCATTATGAAACTGAATCAGATCTATACCACCACCGAATAGATAACATGTTCTACGAAATTCTAAATATAAATATTAACGGCTACATAGAAGGAGTCAGTCGGATAGGCAAAAAAGGGCATAGACGCCCTGTGCAAATTGAATTTTTGAGCAGGAGAATGACGAAATATGTGCTAGAAAATTCTAATTTTTTTAGGAATACGGGCTACTCGATATCGATGTTTCTAGATAGTAAAGCTCTGGAGCAAAGGAGAATCCTTCGTGATAATATGATAAAGGCGCGGCAGAATGGAAAATACGCAATAATAAGGGAAAATAAATTATTTATAAATGGAAAGGAATACATTACAGAACAATCTAACATAAGCCAAACAACAAACAAGACACAAAACCACACAACGCCTGCTCCTATAACTAGTAATAATAATAATAAACCTGCTCCTATACATAGTAATAACAATAATAGTAATCCAAACGAACCTCAACATAGACATAAAGATCAGACATTTCGAATGTAAATTTAAACTACTAATTCAAAACGTACAGAGCATCAAAAATAAAACCCATATAATAGAAGCTTTCCTACCTGATAAGAACGTATCAGCTGTTTGCATCTCTGAAACTTGGATATCAAAAAACCAGAAAAATACCATAAACATCGACGGGTACGAGTTCGCTGCAGCTTTCTTCCGTGAGCAGCACCAAGGTGGCGGCGTAGCAATCTTATTGCAGAAAGGACTAACTTGTGTGGAGCGGCCGGATATTTCAGAACTTTCAAAAGAGTACATTTTTGAGTGTTGTGGAATAGAAATCCCTGACCAAAACTCCTAGTTAATATTTACAGACCTGATCGTGAAATGGATACATTTTTTAATTGTTTATACAAATTACTTCTAAAAACAAAACAAATAGAATTAAACAAACATGTTGTAATTCTAGGCGATTTCAATATAAATGTCCTTTAAAAATCTAATAATGCAAAGAGACTTTTGGACTTGATGTTGTGCTTTAAATTAAACAAATTGTAAAAAAACCTACGAGGGTAACCGAAAACTCCAGCTCTTGTATCGATCTAATATTTACAAATAAATATCAAAGCAACGACATTATTGACATAACTGATCACGGCATATCGGATCATAGTGGTATTTTCTACCAAGTACAAAGATTAAGTGCACAGACACAACCGGATCCGTGGTACACAAAAGCCAGAATCTTTAGTGAAAAAATATGCTAAGTTTTAGGGAAACTCGAAATGTTGATTGGGACACAATAATATCAGACGAGAATGACATAAACAGGAATTATATATATTATATCATTTAGCGTTAAACTATTAGAGATCTTAAATAAAAATATACCACAAAAACAACTAAGACTAACACCAAAAATGAATGCTAAGCAAGCATAAGAGACAGTTAAAAATAATAGTCATCAAAACGAAAAATGTAATTATTAGAAATTACTATTAACAGTACGAGAATATTCTTAAAAAATGCATAAAACGGTCAAAAAGAATAAATTACGCACGAAAAATGAGTAAATCTAAAAATAAAACGAAAACAGTGTGGGGTGTTATAAATAACATAACTAACAAAAATAAAGATCGCAGAGAAAAAAACATGACTCTTAAAACGGCTGACGCGTCTGCACCTATAGAATCACTCGAAGAGGTAGCTAAATGTGTTAAACGAATATTTTGCTTCTGTGGGTGAATCCCTGCCGTCGGGCGCCGCGGGCCCTAGGCGCAACCTGCTCTCGCGCAATACCTACTCACGTCATAAATTCTATTTATATACAGCCAGTCACAGAACACGAAATTACTAAAATTATTACACAGTTAAAAAATAAAAATAGTTTTGGCATTGATGAGATACCTTCAACCCACTTAAAATTATGCAAAAGAGAACTCACGAAACCTCTGACACGACTAGTAAACCAATCTTTTACCGAAGGCACATTCCCGGAACTACTAAAGATATCAAAAATTAGACCAACTCTAAAACCTGGAGGTGACGCGACCAACCCAAGCCAACATCGCCCAATAGCGCTTCTCCTGTCTACTTCCAAAATATTTGAAAAAAGCATGTCAAACCGCGTATACAATTTTTTGGAAAAATTTATTTTATTCGATAAAATTCAATACGGCTTCAGAAGGAAACACTCAACATATTAATTACAACTAAAATTACAAGTAAACAATAGTGACGCCATAGAAGAGGTATCTGAATTTAAATTGGAAAAATCATATTCAAAATATAAAAACAAAATTATCGAAGTTTGTGTATGCACTAAGAACACGGATTTTGATAGTGCACTATCCGCCTATTACGCGTACGCGTTTGCCTGACTCCGATATGGCGTGGTACTGTGGGGAAATTGTACTGAGGCCCAGCAGTTGTTTATCATGCAAAAAAAGTGCCTCCGTATAATAGCCAACCTTCGTATACCAGAAAGCTGCCGTCAACACTTTATAAAACATAAATTGTTAACGCTACCTTCAATCTACTTATTAGAATCAGCATTGTTTGTACGTAAGCATCCAGATCTATTTAAAGCAAAGACAGACATAAGCACAACTAGGGTGAAATACAGAAATAAATTATTGTTACCAAAATCTAATTTAAAAATGTCCAGAAATGGTCCTCACTATAAATGTGTACAAATATCTAATAAAATGCCAGAATCCATTACACAAGAAACCCGATATAAAGTGTTATTATTCTGTTGACGAGTTCTTGAATGACCAAACTGTAATTTAATATTAATAAATTAGGTTAATATTATTATTTGAATGAAAATTGACAATTGAGTAATACATAATTAAAATATAATAATTATAACAATAAATAATTGTATTTAAATAGAATTAATGTGTCTAATATAATTGTAAACAAAATACTCAATTTGGCCATCAGATATTGCTTTGTCCTTACAGGGAATTACATGTATAAATAGGTACAGTCAAGTGTAAAAATATGGGTGCACGCAACTTGCTCATAAATATGTCCCATAGCTCTTATGTCGTCGAATTAAGGTATTGGTGCATAATTATGAGAGGATGAAATCGATACTAATTTTTGCACTTGACCCTACCTACCTGCTTAAATTGAAAATTGAAATAACATAATCACAATGAATATAATGTAAATGTAATGTAATAGTAAATGCATG